>OZ010696.1:15164862-15502950 GCA_963932265.1 Thymelicus lineola | reverse complement strand
ACTAGCTGTTACCCGCAGCTTCGCATGCGAAAATTATGTTTTACCTCATTTGTGCCTCTTTTATTCATAGAATTAAAGTACTCGTATTATGCAATTTATATACTGAAACCCAAGATACAAACACAAAGGATTTCTTCGCGAGCAGATTTTGAAAAATAAAAAATATTCACATTTTGTTTTTATGTCTTTTTCCTGCAAAATTAAAAAAGATGGAAAATATGTATTCCATCAATTTAAGCAAGGAACGTTTGTTGCATTTGAAGCAAATCAGTTGATGTACAAAAAACAAATTTCAAAATACAAAAAAAATTCCATACAAACTTACATCCTGTATCCCAGGGAAACCTATAAATTTTTAGGGAAAAGTTTTCTAAAGTACGGTACAAAGTATAAGTAACAATTTTACCAATTTTCATAAAAATCCGTTTACGAAACTCGTAAGATGCCTGGACAAACAAACAGATAGACAGACAATAATTAAAAAAAATATATTATTTTTGTGCTCTAATAACATGTTATTGAAGTCCCCTCTAATAGAAATTTTGAAAAAATATTAAATTTACAGAAAGTTTGCCCTTTAAGTTATTGATTTTATGATTATTTATTGTAACCACTGTACCTCTTACAGAAAAAACGGTGAAGTTTTATTGAACAACTGATATTTAAGAATTTATGTTCTGAAACTTATACTACAATCACAAAGGATTCTTCCGGTGGGTTTTAAAAATAAACAATTTTGATATTCATTTGTTTTTTCTTCTGTTTCATTCAAAATTATGAAAAACTGGAAAATGTGTACTCCATATTGTTGCAAATTTGAAGCATTTTGAAAATATTCCATACAAACTTTCATCCTATTTTCCAATGGAAATCTTCAATATTCCGGGATGAAACGTTTTCTAAACTATGACTCAGACTATAAGTAGCAACTTTACCAATTTTCATCGAAATCCGTCCAAGGGTTTTGATGTGATGCCCGGACAGACAAAAAGACAGACAGACGTACAATAATTCTAAAAAAGTATTTTTGTGTTCTAACACGTTTTTAAGACACCTCTAATCAAAATTTTGAAAAAATATTCAATGTACAGAAAATTTGCCCCTTGAGTTTCATATCAATTCACTTCATATTTCGTTAATTATGGATTATAAATTTCAATATTAATTCCTCTCTCTCTTTCGCTTCCTCTCCCTCTCCCTCTTCCTCTCCCGCTCCCGGTTCCTCTCCCACTTTCTATCCGTCTCCCACTCCCTTTCTCTCACCCGGTCCCTCTCCCGCTTTCTGTCCTGCTTCCACTCAAGCTCCCGGTCCCTCTACCACTTCCTATCCCGCTCCTGGTCCCTCTCCCTCTCCCGCTCCCTGGCCCTCCCCCTTTCAGGCTCCCAATTCTTCTCCCTATCCCGCTCCCTGTCCCGGTCCCTCTCCTGGTCCTTCTCCCACGTCCTGTCCCCTTCCCTCTCCCGCTGCCTATACCTCACCCACTCCCGGTCCCTCTCCTTCTTCCTGCCCCTCTCCCCTCCTCCTTCCATTCGTAAAGTCCCCTACATTAAATTTTTGTTTCTCACTATAAGCTTACATATTAATTTTCACATTTCTGAGTTCAAAAAATGACGTAGTTTCTTAAATATTTACAATCCTTTAGTTTTACCCCATATGCTGATGAATTTCGATGACACGGTGATACAGTTATTTTTTGTGTCTCCCTATAAGCTTATATGTATATAATTTTTCACCCTTTTAACTTTAAAACTGACGAAGTTTCCATACTAACTTGCGCCGCCTTAATTAACCCTTTAGGGGATGATTTTACAAAAAAACGTAATATTTCCAAATTTTGTTTGTAATCTGGAGCTAATATAATATAAATTTTCATGTTTTTAACTTCGAAAATGACGAAATTGCGTGCTAAGATCCATCCCCTAAATTAACCCTTTAAGGAATGATTTTCCAAAGCACGTGTCAAAATTAACTTTTGTTTCTAACTATAACCGTACGTAAAAATTTTCATATTTATAACTCTAAAACTGGCGAAGTTGATCTGTATGTAGTTGACTTCCAACCCCTATTTTTAGGGGATGAATTTCGAGAAAACCGTGACACAGTTATTTTTTGAGTCTAACTATGAGCATACATACAAATTTTCACCCTTCTTACTTCAAAACTCACGAAGTTGCCGTACTAACTTCCACACTTTTATTTAACCCTTTAGGGGTTGATTTTCCAAAAAAACACATAACTTTTAAATTTCGTTTCTAATCTTGAACTAATATGTAAATGTTTTTAACTTTCAAAATGATGAAGTTGCGTACTCAGTTCCATTAGCTAAATTAAACCTTTAAGGGATGATTTAAAAAAATATGTATTAAAGTTAACTATTATTCATAACTACAAACTTCATAACTAAAAAAATCATATTTATAACTCGAAAACTGGCAAAGTTGATTTGTATGTAGTTGACTACCAACCCCTATTTTTAGGGGATGAATTTCGAGAAACCAGTGATACATTTATTTTTGTGTGTAATTAATAAGCTTATACATAAATTTTCACCCTACTTACTTCAAAACTGACGAAGTTCCCATACTAACTTGCGCCACATTAATTAACCCTTCAGGGGATGATTTCCAAAAAACCGTAATATTTCTATATTAAGTATCTAATTTTGAGCTGATATGAAAATTTTCATGTGTTTAACTTCAAAAATGACGAAGTTGCGTATTGAGTTAAATCCGCTAAATTAACCCTTTAAGGGATGATTTTCCAAAAAATGTGACGTGTGTGTGTGTGTGTGTGTGTGTGTGTTAACTTTTGTTTACAACTATGAAGTTACATAAAAATTTTCATGTTTATAAATCTAACACTGACGAAGTTGGTTTGTATGAAAGTGACTTCCAACCGCTATTTTCACCCCTTAGGGGATGAATTTCCAAAAATCCGATAGCCTATGTTACTCAGGAATAATGTAGCATTCTAATGGTGAAAGAATTTTTAAAATCGGTTCAGTAGTTTTTGAGTTTATTCGTTGCAAACATACAAAAATACAAAGGTTTCCTCTTTATAATATTAGTATAGATGACTTATGAAGTTGTCCCGCCAAATTAAAAGCAAATCTTAACCCTCACTTTAATATTTTTTTAAATGCTTGTTAAAATACTTTTAAATGCTTTATCTATGAAATTGGAGATTTTATAACCAGCATTTTCAGATTTATAATAAGTATCTGTGGATTGGCGCGCAATTCGTAATTCAAATAAATTTTATTCGAAAGCCGTGTAATTTAATTTCATATTCAGTTATTTTTTTTGATAATGTTTTATTTTTGTGACATTGTGGTAGTTTTTTGCGCCATGGATAATCTGAAAATTTGCACAATTTTCGAATATGAGTTCCGTGGACGTGGAAATGCCGCTGCGCAAACAACACGAAACATTAACTGCTCGCATAAACACGGTTCATTGTTAGTTCAATTGTTTTAAATCTGGAAATTTTGAGTTGAAGAATGAGCCTCGAAGAATGACGAATTAAAGACGATAGTGGAAGTGGATCCAACTCAATCTACGGCTGAGCTTGCTGCGGGCTTTGGAGTTAGTGTCAAAACAACATTGAAGCATTTGCATCGAATCGGAAATATACTGTAAAGCTAGATAAGTGGGTGCCACATGAACTAAGCAACCAATAACGAGATTTGCGCATCGAAGCATGCATAGCACTACTGAATCGGCATAGAAACGGCATAGAATTAATGAAAAGTAGATCTTGTATGACAACCGTAAGCGTTCGTCTTAGTGGGTGGACCCGGGTTCAGCACCTAATCAGTGCGCTAAAAAAGATTACTCATAGCAAGATGACGGTGACTGTCTGGTGGACCAGTGCCGGACTTAAACTAATGTACAAGATTACAGCTTCTAACTGAATGGTGACGTTACATGTCTATTGCCAAGAATTGCAAAGAATGATGGAGAAGCACGCAATTCCGTAACCAAGACTGGTCAATCGCTCTTCCCCATTGCTTCTTCATGACAACGCGCGAACTCACACTTCACGACAGACCATCGCAAAGCTACAACAGTTACAGCTGAAAGCTCTCCATCACCGACCGTATATATCAGACCTTGCCCCAACAGATTTCTACTTTTTTTAAATTTAGGCAATTTTAAGTGGGAAAAAGTTTAACACCCAAGAGGTAGTACAAAACGCTTTCGTTGACTTAAAAGAAAACAACCCTTCCTAGCAGTCGGGTAAAAAGAGAACATCCTGAATTCGGTTGTATTTTTTGTTTTTTATTTTGTTACCTCAGAACTACGTCGTTTATAAACAGATTTGGAAATTAACTTTTTTTTTTTATATGAAACTAGCTGTTACCCGCAGCTTCGCATGCGAAAATTATGTTTTACCTCATTTGTGCCTCTTTTATTCATAGAATTAAAGTACTCGTATTATGCAATTTATATACTGAAACCCAAGATACAAACACAAAGGATTTCTTCGCGAGCAGATTTTGAAAAATAAAAAATATTCACATTTTGTTTTTATGTCTTTTTCCTGCAAAATTAAAAAAGATGGAAAATATGTATTCCATCAATTTAAGCAAGGAACGTTTGTTGCATTTGAAGCAAATCAGTTGATGTACAAAAAACAAATTTCAAAATACAAAAAAAATTCCATACAAACTTACATCCTGTATCCCAGGGAAACCTATAAATTTTTAGGGAAAAGTTTTCTAAAGTACGGTACAAAGTATAAGTAACAATTTTACCAATTTTCATAAAAATCCGTTTACGAAACTCGTAAGATGCCTGGACAAACAAACAGATAGACAGACAATAATTAAAAAAAAATATATTATTTTTGTGCTCTAATAACATGTTATTGAAGTCCCCTCTAATAGAAATTTTGAAAAAATATTAAATTTACAGAAAGTTTGCCCTTTAAGTTATTGATTTTATGATTATTTATTGTAACCACTGTACCTCTTACAGAAAAAACGGTGAAGTTTTATTGAACAACTGATATTTAAGAATTTATGTTCTGAAACTTATACTACAATCACAAAGGATTCTTCCGGTGGGTTTTAAAAATAAACAATTTTGATATTCATTTGTTTTTTCTTCTGTTTCATTCAAAATTATGAAAAACTGGAAAATGTGTACTCCATATTGTTGCAAATTTGAAGCATTTTGAAAATATTCCATACAAACTTTCATCCTATTTTCCAATGGAAATCTTCAATATTCCGGGATGAAACGTTTTCTAAACTATGACTCAGACTATAAGTAGCAACTTTACCAATTTTCATCGAAATCCGTCCAAGGGTTTTGATGTGATGCCCGGACAGACAAAAAGACAGACAGACGTACAATAATTCTAAAAAAGTATTTTTGTGTTCTAACACGTTTTTAAGACACCTCTAATCAAAATTTTGAAAAAATATTCAATGTACAGAAAATTTGCCCCTTGAGTTTCATATCAATTCACTTCATATTTCGTTAATTATGGATTATAAATTTCAATATTAATTCCTCTCTCTCTTTCGCTTCCTCTCCCTCTCCCTCTTCCTCTCCCGCTCCCGGTTCCTCTCCCACTTTCTATCCGTCTCCCACTCCCTTTCTCTCACCCGGTCCCTCTCCCGCTTTCTGTCCTGCTTCCACTCAAGCTCCCGGTCCCTCTACCACTTCCTATCCCGCTCCTGGTCCCTCTCCCTCTCCCGCTCCCTGGCCCTCCCCCTTTCAGGCTCCCAATTCTTCTCCCTATCCCGCTCCCTGTCCCGGTCCCTCTCCTGGTCCTTCTCCCACGTCCTGTCCCCTTCCCTCTCCCGCTGCCTATACCTCACCCACTCCCGGTCCCTCTCCTTCTTCCTGCCCCTCTCCCCTCCTCCTTCCATTCGTAAAGTCCCCTACATTAAATTTTTGTTTCTCACTATAAGCTTACATATTAATTTTCACATTTCTGAGTTCAAAAAATGACGTAGTTTCTTAAATATTTACAATCCTTTAGTTTTACCCCATATGCTGATGAATTTCGATGACACGGTGATACAGTTATTTTTTGTGTCTCCCTATAAGCTTATATGTATATAATTTTTCACCCTTTTAACTTTAAAACTGACGAAGTTTCCATACTAACTTGCGCCGCCTTAATTAACCCTTTAGGGGATGATTTTACAAAAAAACGTAATATTTCCAAATTTTGTTTGTAATCTGGAGCTAATATAATATAAATTTTCATGTTTTTAACTTCGAAAATGACGAAATTGCGTGCTAAGATCCATCCCCTAAATTAACCCTTTAAGGAATGATTTTCCAAAGCACGTGTCAAAATTAACTTTTGTTTCTAACTATAACCGTACGTAAAAATTTTCATATTTATAACTCTAAAACTGGCGAAGTTGATCTGTATGTAGTTGACTTCCAACCCCTATTTTTAGGGGATGAATTTCGAGAAAACCGTGACACAGTTATTTTTTGAGTCTAACTATGAGCATACATACAAATTTTCACCCTTCTTACTTCAAAACTCACGAAGTTGCCGTACTAACTTTCACACTTTTATTTAACCCTTTAGGGGTTGATTTTCCAAAAAAACACATAACTTTTAAATTTCGTTTCTAATCTTGAACTAATATGTAAATGTTTTTAACTTTCAAAATGATGAAGTTGCGTACTCAGTTCCATTAGCTAAATTAAACCTTTAAGGGATGATTTAAAAAAATATGTATTAAAGTTAACTATTATTCATAACTACAAACTTCATAACTAAAAAAATCATATTTATAACTCGAAAACTGGCAAAGTTGATTTGTATGTAGTTGACTACCAACCCCTATTTTTAGGGGATGAATTTCGAGAAACCAGTGATACATTTATTTTTGTGTGTAATTAATAAGCTTATACATAAATTTTCACCCTACTTACTTCAAAACTGACGAAGTTCCCATACTAACTTGCGCCACATTAATTAACCCTTCAGGGGATGATTTCCAAAAAACCGTAATATTTCTATATTAAGTATCTAATTTTGAGCTGATATGAAAATTTTCATGTGTTTAACTTCAAAAATGACGAAGTTGCGTATTGAGTTAAATCCGCTAAATTAACCCTTTAAGGGATGATTTTCCAAAAAATGTGACGTGTGTGTGTGTGTGTGTGTGTGTGTGTTAACTTTTGTTTACAACTATGAACTTACATAAAAATTTTCATGTTTATAAATCTAACACTGACGAAGTTGGTTTGTATGAAAGTGACTTCCAACCGCTATTTTCACCCCTTAGGGGATGAATTTCCAAAAATCCGATAGCCTATGTTACTCAGGAATAATGTAGCATTCTAATGGTGAAAGAATTTTTAAAATCGGTTCAGTAGTTTTTGAGTTTATTCGTTGCAAACATACAAAAATACAAAGGTTTCCTCTTTATAATATTAGTATAGATGACTTATGAAGTTGTCCCGCCAAATTAAAAGCAAATCTTAACCCTCACTTTAATATTTTTTTAAATGCTTGTTAAAATACTTTTAAATGCTTTATCTATGAAATTGGAGATTTTATAACCAGCATTTTCAGATTTATAATAAGTATCTGTGGATTGGCGCGCAATTCGTAATTCAAATAAATTTTATTCGAAAGCCGTGTAATTTAATTTCATATTCAGTTATTTTTTTTGATAATGTTTTATTTTTGTGACATTGTGGTAGTTTTTTGCGCCATGGATAATCTGAAAATTTGCACAATTTTCGAATATGAGTTCCGTGGACGTGGAAATGCCGCTGCGCAAACAACACGAAACATTAACTGCTCGCATAAACACGGTTCATTGTTAGTTCAATTGTTTTAAATCTGGAAATTTTGAGTTGAAGAATGAGCCTCGAAGAATGACGAATTAAAGACGATAGTGGAAGTGGATCCAACTCAATCTACGGCTGAGCTTGCTGCGGGCTTTGGAGTTAGTGTCAAAACAACATTGAAGCATTTGCATCGAATCGGAAATATACTGTAAAGCTAGATAAGTGGGTGCCACATGAACTAAGCAACCAATAACGAGATTTGCGCATCGAAGCATGCATAGCACTACTGAATCGGCATAGAAACGGCATAGAATTAATGAAAAGTAGATCTTGTATGACAACCGTAAGCGTTCGTCTTAGTGGGTGGACCCGGGTTCAGCACCTAATCAGTGCGCTAAAAAAGATTACTCATAGCAAGATGACGGTGACTGTCTGGTGGACCAGTGCCGGACTTAAACTAATGTACAAGATTACAGCTTCTAACTGAATGGTGACGTTACATGTCTATTGCCAAGAATTGCAAAGAATGATGGAGAAGCACGCAATTCCGTAACCAAGACTGGTCAATCGCTCTTCCCCATTGCTTCTTCATGACAACGCGCGAACTCACACTTCACGACAGACCATCGCAAAGCTACAACAGTTACAGCTGAAAGCTCTCCATCACCGACCGTATATATCAGACCTTGCCCCAACAGATTTCTACTTTTTTTAAATTTAGGCAATTTTAAGTGGGAAAAAGTTTAACACCCAAGAGGTAGTACAAAACGCTTTCGTTGACTTAAAAGAAAACAACCCTTCCTAGCAGTCGGGTAAAAAGAGAACATCCTGAATTCGGTTGTATTTTTTGTTTTTTATTTTGTTACCTCAGAACTACGTCGTTTATAAACAGATTTGGAAATTAACTTTTTTTTTTTATATGAAACTAGCTGTTACCCGCAGCTTCGCATGCGAAAATTATGTTTTACCTCATTTGTGCCTCTTTTATTCATAGAATTAAAGTACTCGTATTATGCAATTTATATACTGAAACCCAAGATACAAACACAAAGGATTTCTTCGCGAGCAGATTTTGAAAAATAAAAAATATTCACATTTTGTTTTTATGTCTTTTTCCTGCAAAATTAAAAAAGATGGAAAATATGTATTCCATCAATTTAAGCAAGGAACGTTTGTTGCATTTGAAGCAAATCAGTTGATGTACAAAAAACAAATTTCAAAATACAAAAAAAATTCCATACAAACTTACATCCTGTATCCCAGGGAAACCTATAAATTTTTAGGGAAAAGTTTTCTAAAGTACGGTACAAAGTATAAGTAACAATTTTACCAATTTTCATAAAAATCCGTTTACGAAACTCGTAAGATGCCTGGACAAACAAACAGATAGACAGACAATAATTAAAAAAAAATATATTATTTTTGTGCTCTAATAACATGTTATTGAAGTCCCCTCTAATAGAAATTTTGAAAAAATATTAAATTTACAGAAAGTTTGCCCTTTAAGT
This sequence comes from Thymelicus lineola, assembly GCA_963932265.1. Taxonomy (NCBI): domain Eukaryota; kingdom Metazoa; phylum Arthropoda; class Insecta; order Lepidoptera; family Hesperiidae; genus Thymelicus; species Thymelicus lineola. The sequence continues at coordinate 15,493,663 of OZ010696.1, read as the reverse complement.
TATTGATTTTATGATTATTTATTGTAACCACTGTACCTCTTACAGAAAAAACGGTGAAGTTTTATTGAACAACTGATATTTAAGAATTTATGTTCTGAAACTTATACTACAATCACAAAGGATTCTTCCGGTGGGTTTTAAAAATAAACAATTTTGATATTCATTTGTTTTTTCTTCTGTTTCATTCAAAATTATGAAAAACTGGAAAATGTGTACTCCATATTGTTGCAAATTTGAAGCATTTTGAAAATATTCCATACAAACTTTCATCCTATTTTCCAATGGAAATCTTCAATATTCCGGGATGAAACGTTTTCTAAACTATGACTCAGACTATAAGTAGCAACTTTACCAATTTTCATCGAAATCCGTCCAAGGGTTTTGATGTGATGCCCGGACAGACAAAAAGACAGACAGACGTACAATAATTCTAAAAAAGTATTTTTGTGTTCTAACACGTTTTTAAGACACCTCTAATCAAAATTTTGAAAAAATATTCAATGTACAGAAAATTTGCCCCTTGAGTTTCATATCAATTCACTTCATATTTCGTTAATTATGGATTATAAATTTCAATATTAATTCCTCTCTCTCTTTCGCTTCCTCTCCCTCTCCCTCTTCCTCTCCCGCTCCCGGTTCCTCTCCCACTTTCTATCCGTCTCCCACTCCCTTTCTCTCACCCGGTCCCTCTCCCGCTTTCTGTCCTGCTTCCACTCAAGCTCCCGGTCCCTCTACCACTTCCTATCCCGCTCCTGGTCCCTCTCCCTCTCCCGCTCCCTGGCCCTCCCCCTTTCAGGCTCCCAATTCTTCTCCCTATCCCGCTCCCTGTCCCGGTCCCTCTCCTGGTCCTTCTCCCACGTCCTGTCCCCTTCCCTCTCCCGCTGCCTATACCTCACCCACTCCCGGTCCCTCTCCTTCTTCCTGCCCCTCTCCCCTCCTCCTTCCATTCGTAAAGTCCCCTACATTAAATTTTTGTTTCTCACTATAAGCTTACATATTAATTTTCACATTTCTGAGTTCAAAAAATGACGTAGTTTCTTAAATATTTACAATCCTTTAGTTTTACCCCATATGCTGATGAATTTCGATGACACGGTGATACAGTTATTTTTTGTGTCTCCCTATAAGCTTATATGTATATAATTTTTCACCCTTTTAACTTTAAAACTGACGAAGTTTCCATACTAACTTGCGCCGCCTTAATTAACCCTTTAGGGGATGATTTTACAAAAAAACGTAATATTTCCAAATTTTGTTTGTAATCTGGAGCTAATATAATATAAATTTTCATGTTTTTAACTTCGAAAATGACGAAATTGCGTGCTAAGATCCATCCCCTAAATTAACCCTTTAAGGAATGATTTTCCAAAGCACGTGTCAAAATTAACTTTTGTTTCTAACTATAACCGTACGTAAAAATTTTCATATTTATAACTCTAAAACTGGCGAAGTTGATCTGTATGTAGTTGACTTCCAACCCCTATTTTTAGGGGATGAATTTCGAGAAAACCGTGACACAGTTATTTTTTGAGTCTAACTATGAGCATACATACAAATTTTCACCCTTCTTACTTCAAAACTCACGAAGTTGCCGTACTAACTTTCACACTTTTATTTAACCCTTTAGGGGTTGATTTTCCAAAAAAACACATAACTTTTAAATTTCGTTTCTAATCTTGAACTAATATGTAAATGTTTTTAACTTTCAAAATGATGAAGTTGCGTACTCAGTTCCATTAGCTAAATTAAACCTTTAAGGGATGATTTAAAAAAATATGTATTAAAGTTAACTATTATTCATAACTACAAACTTCATAACTAAAAAAATCATATTTATAACTCGAAAACTGGCAAAGTTGATTTGTATGTAGTTGACTACCAACCCCTATTTTTAGGGGATGAATTTCGAGAAACCAGTGATACATTTATTTTTGTGTGTAATTAATAAGCTTATACATAAATTTTCACCCTACTTACTTCAAAACTGACGAAGTTCCCATACTAACTTGCGCCACATTAATTAACCCTTCAGGGGATGATTTCCAAAAAACCGTAATATTTCTATATTAAGTATCTAATTTTGAGCTGATATGAAAATTTTCATGTGTTTAACTTCAAAAATGACGAAGTTGCGTATTGAGTTAAATCCGCTAAATTAACCCTTTAAGGGATGATTTTCCAAAAAATGTGACGTGTGTGTGTGTGTGTGTGTGTGTGTGTGTTAACTTTTGTTTACAACTATGAACTTACATAAAAATTTTCATGTTTATAAATCTAACACTGACGAAGTTGGTTTGTATGAAAGTGACTTCCAACCGCTATTTTCACCCCTTAGGGGATGAATTTCCAAAAATCCGATAGCCTATGTTACTCAGGAATAATGTAGCATTCTAATGGTGAAAGAATTTTTAAAATCGGTTCAGTAGTTTTTGAGTTTATTCGTTGCAAACATACAAAAATACAAAGGTTTCCTCTTTATAATATTAGTATAGATAAGTTAATGCTTGACAACGATCCCACCTGATGGTAAGTGGCGATGAAGTCCAAGATGGTGAACGCACTAACTTAATAAATGCCTATTTTTTTATTTGAAAGTTGATATTTCCAGATTGGCCTCATTCCTATATTATTTATTAAAATTCTGTTCTGATGATGATGATGATGAAATTAATGATGTTTAATAGAACTTTCAAAAAACGTGTAAAAACACAATTATTAGGCAAGGGATATTATAGTGTAGACGAGTATTTAAATGAAAAAGACGCATGGAAATGACCAGCTCTGCAACCAGTTCCGCTCAGAATAGTAAATACTTTTGTATTATTATTATATATATTTTGTATATATTTTTGTATATATTTTTTAAAAAGATGTGCTGAGGAGTTTCTGTAGGCTTTTCTTCTCCTCCACGACAAAGCACCTTTCCGAGAAGCCAAAAATGACCTGCATAAGTGTATCAGTGATACCTATATGAATAAAATATTTTGACTTTGAATTTGATTCCGCGAGAAATCGATGGGACTCATTAAGTAATAGGTGTACTTGGCACTTTTTACTTAAGCTTTTTGAAGGCTGTTTCGTTAAAGTCGGTTATTACTTTGGTGAAATTTTGATTATTGAACTGATGTAAGGCATGCAACGGAAATAAGGCATCATATAATTCAATTGAATTATACAACTGTGTCAAAATGTCGTACTTTCGTCGTAATGTCGTATTGCCATATCGTCCTATCATCCTGTCGTAGATGAAGAAGCAGCCACGCTCGTGTGTCGTCCATGTACATTCAAAAGCCAGGCCCAATATCGTGTTCGACGCCCGCCGCGCTGGGTTAAATTCAAATAAATGAGCGCGACGTGGCTTCGGGTCACTTACAACGTATTTATTCTTATAAATCGGACTTTACGGGACCCCTCGTAAAACAGAATTTAGAGGCCTTGGAACGAAGGCCCTTCGGATTGTTCTGATACACAGTTCTGATACGTAATAATTTATATTTATGTATGGATATAGTATAGATCATAATCTAAGAATATTAAAAAAAAAATCATACTGTGGAACAATAATTTTGTCATTAATGTAATGGACAAAAAATGCAATGTGTCTTTTATGGGTTCTCTTAGCAGCTTACAATTTATGTAGCAATCGACTTATCCAATTAACCAACTACCTGAATACATTGCTTTGCTAAAACAATCCATAACGATCTTTTTTATTCTTTACAATTATTTTTATTTTAATTTCAGACATTTTCGAAAATATACAAAAATTCAATTCAGAGAACTCAATGTTCACTCCTGAAACCCCTTCTTCTGGTAATAATAACGTGATAAAGTAGGACTGTAAATTCTTTATTAATGATTATATTATTTACAAAACGCATTGCTTTCCTATCGGTAACTTCTTCTTATCCTTAGTATCTCCTTCAACCTTTGGAAGGACACTCCTTGATCGTTTGCTTTTCTACGAAGCCTTTTTCTTTCTTATTGTGGACATGAAGTCCGTTAGTAAGACAGAAGTCCAGCTGTAGTAGTCCACACGTAATCTTTGCGGTCATTTCATTCATTTAAATTCTGACCTTGGACGTAACTTGGACGTAACTCCAGAGAACAGCACTCAGATTGCTTCCGACAATATTTTATCCGTTTCCAACAATACCAACTGATATTCCAGTCGACTCCGATACAGTGGCTCCGCTGTTAATATTTATGATGGCATTTTAGCAATAAAACGTAATATCGGAACACTTTGCTAGGATCCGAGGTGTTTATTGGGTCTCTATTTGTAGGGTTATAACTCACTTAACTCTATTGGACGGCTCCGCTTTTTCTACTTTTAGAAGTAATGGCATCTTGATTTGGTAACGTTGAACTAAATGTGTTTTCATTATACTACAAAAGACATAATAGTATTATACAATACATAATAGATTGTACTAACAATAAGATTTCCTAAATATATCTTGCTAAATCCCGTAAGTATTATTTTTTGATAGTCATTAAAATTCGTCGATACAGACTTCTTTTACTCGTTCAAATACTGATAAGTTTCTAACTGATTCAAGATTTCAAACAAAAACTTAGATCAAACTTCACTCCTTTGAAGTTAAAATTCTTTCGGTCTTGGACGCCTGCGTTAATGTATTATTTATAAACATTGATTTCACTTTTCAACGATTTGATTTAATATCAATCTTTCTGATGTATACAGCTATAGTTAGATAGGGAATCAGTTTTCCATTTAGTGTTAATATGTGACTAATGTCTGCTACGAAGCCGTCGGAAATCGATTACGGAGCGGAAATGGCCGCGCGAACGAGCTATGATTTGGTTACAGACTGATTAGGGCATGCGATATTTTACCATGATTTCAATTTTTTTACAGTGACAACTTTAGAGAATATTGCATACTGTGACAAAGATAGGAAACAATATTTTCTTAAGTCTAATATAACTCATTGTCTAATTATATACATAGTATTCACATCCACAATATTATCGTATTCCTTTGGGTACAATTTATGATGAGATAGCTGCGCTATATAATTACATACTGTATTAATATAGCAAAGCAAAAGCAAAGCAACAACCCATAATTGTCCCACTGCTGGGCTCGGGGTCTCCTCTCACAATGTGAGGGGTATAGGCCATAGTCTACCACGCTGGCCAAGTGCGGATTGGTACACTTCACACACCTTCGAGAACTTTATGGAGAACTCTCCGGTGTGCAGGTTTCCTCACGATGTTTTCCTTCACCGAAGCAAGTGATAATGAACTTGTAATGCGCACATAATATTTGAAAATTAGAGGTGCGTGCCAGGATTTGAACTCGGGCCCCTTGGTTCAGGAGACCAATGTTCTAAACGCTAGGCTATCACTGCTATATTAATGTAACAGCGAGCTAAATCTCACATCGGAAATGCAGAAATATAATAATAATTATTAATCTTATCATCATTATTTTATTCAACTCAAGAAATTTCACCAGTTGCGGTCACTCGGTCTCTCGACTGCGTCCCTGAGTTTCTAACCGACATCGACAGGTTGAGTTTTGAGAAGCCGTTCTGCTTTCATCAGTTTATTATGCAATGAGGTTGGCAAGTGAGCTTAAAGTGCTCCCATCCTCTGCCATCCGTGGTCATCTGTGACAAACCTCGGATAGAACTGTAGGAGGGATTGTTCCATACTTATTTACTTCGACTTATAAATCGATTAGAAAATTAACAGTTCCTAAAACAGCCGGCAACCGTTTCAGCGTGTCTGTCGCTAAAATATTCAGAACCTCGGAACAAGGACGTGGTATCGCTTGATTTCTCCAAGGGACCGTCTTCCCTCGTTTTATAAGATAATCGCTTCTGTTTACCGTTCTAATATTTTATCTAGATGCCCAATCTTTACCTTGGTTCTAGGTACTTGTTGTAACATGGAAGTTTAAATATATACTTTTACGTTACAGTTTGTGGCATTTTTATGTCTGACTGTAATAGACCTTGGTGCCTTTTGGCCTATACAAAAAAAATAGATATTTTTCTCATGGAGGAAAATAATTATGGTTCAGAACTTTATATTGCTATAAATATGAATAAAAGAATAAAACTTCATACCTACCACCGGAATATTTTGTACTAAAGGATACAAATTGAAGTGAATAGTTCTGAATTATTAAATACAATTTTTAAATTGAATAATCTGAATATTCCAATTTTGTAAAGTTAAAGGACCAATTTTTATGAAAATAATCGAATAATGAACAAATCGTCGCAGTGAAACAAGTGGATTGAGCAAACGAATTTTATTTTGATCCACTTTCTTTTACAAATTATCAACTTTCTCTTCAAAACTTTTTTCGATATTTTTCACAACATCGGCTCGAATCATAATAAACTGATTATAGAGTTATCTAAAGAATATAAATTAAGGTGATCATTGATAAAAAATAGGATAGGAAATGTAACAAGTTTCCTTAATTAACGAATATTTATGAATAAACGAATTAAATAATCTTCAAATTCTTTATTAATCTTTTATCTTATCTAACTTATTTGAACACTTATACTGTCAGTAGACGGAAACTAAGAAGAATTACGTTAGTTAGTGAAATACGTTAAACTCTAGTTTTTATAGTAACAGCAGATTACTTAAATTACTATGTGCATCTACAGAGACCCTAAACATACAAAATAATGAACACCATCAGGAATAAACTAGGTGGTTTAAAGTCCAGCAATCTAAAAAAAGAACGGATCTAAATGGATCTAGTCTGTTTACATTTACAGTTATTACCTACACCGTTAGTACACATACATACGTTTCGTATTATACTTCAAAGTGAAAAACCCAAAGGAAGGGAGGCGTGTCCCCTTCCAGGATAAAGCACATCTGAAAATATTTTCCTTAAAATCCAATAGACTTTATAACGTATGAATCGACGCCGCCGAACCAAAAGCAAAGTCATTAATTCTTCGCAGGAGAAATTAAAATCCGATACGACACAAATTTTCCTTCTCTCACCTCCGACCACCTTCACTCTAATTACACCAAACTCGTAATCTGATCAGAACTCTGTCGCCAACTGATAAGGTATATACTACATTGACTGCTGCAGCAACTAAGTACGTTTCGTTTTAAGAAAGAACAGAAGTTTCCAATTTAATTTGCCGAACACTTCTTATCTTTTTTTCTTAGCATTTATCTCCATTTCATTACATTAAACTTTAATGTTTTCCACTGTTGGTCTTGGCTTAATACTCTCTGTAATTATTTATTAAACATATTGGGCTATTACCCAAAAAACTGTTCCACGTCTCGCTATATTATTGTTTCCGATAGAACGTTTTTTGTTTTGTTTCTAGGGTTTTGCTGGTATGTGCTGACCATGGACTTCGACACCAGGTCTTTCCTGATGGAAGTCGCTATACAGATATTTATCCTAGTGACCAACGAAAAACACAGATCTCTCTTGTTGACGATCAATTAATCATCAAGCAATCAATTGGATATTGATGCCAGATTCCTTAGTTAGGAGGACACTTTGCTTTGCTATTCTTCCTGCTTCGAAATTCTTAAAAATAATGTTATATAAATGTATGTAAACACTATATAAAATAAATTGTAAAAGAACTTAATTTTACATGTATAAGTATAACAAAGTAAAATTTAAAAATATGTATAATGTAATAAAATACCAAAATAATAATGAATCAATCAATCAAACAAGACAAAATAATTCAAATAATGCATCAACCTGTAGATTGTTCATTCCAGGTAGTAAAATGCACAATATGCTTATGAGCATATTGTATCTATGTGTGTCTTGCTTGCACTTGCACGGTTGTCAAAACCGGTTTTCTGTTCATGACTGTTCTGTTTTGCTTAATACTACCTTTAGTTATGAAGATTTTATAACAATAGTAAAAATATTTTGTAATTAAGTGGGTTTTTAACCTTATATCATATTTTTATCTTGTACGAGTAACCGCCCGCTTTGCTTCGGTTTTCTTTATTTTTTACACCTTGGGTTACATTATTGGAGTTTTATTAAGGATTCCTAATTTTTTGAAAATATAATATAGCCTATGTTACTCGGGGATAGTGTAGTTTTCCAGCAGTGTAAGAATTTTTCATATCGGTTCAGTAGTTTCGGAGCGTATTCAATGCAAACAATCAAATCTTTCCTCTTTATTATTAGTATAGATTAGAGGCTAACAAGCTTGCGGACAAACCGATACGGTTTATTAAAAGCTTTATGAATTAAGTTATTGTAAATGTCTTTGTATTAAATAAATGAAAAAAAATATGATGGCTGAATGACATTGATAGCTGGTTAGAACGTTGCTCTCCCGAACGCAGGGGCCCGAGTTCAAATCCCTCACATTATGGGTTGTTGCTTTACTTTTTTTGCTTTTTGCTGAATGTTGCTAAATTATATTGTTTTGTAACAAGTGATTATTAGTATTAATATATTTACAATAATGTCACTCGGTAATGGACTGAATCTTCAAAATTAAATGTTTTTTACGACTTTTGCTTGCAAGATTGGAGATTCTATTTTGCTTGGGATCAAATGCGGTTATTTTTTCCCTGCGGGCCTATAAAAGTCTTATCGCAGCATTAAACTCACAGCATTCATGGTGCTCATGTCCTTTGGCAACTTTTTTATCAATAAAAAGGTTCTCTTTGACAACGCACAAACAACCTCTCTGATTCTTTGGTAAAAAGCTTTTATTACATTTAAATGTGGAATTTCGTTTCGAATTCCCTCGTGTTGTTAAAATAATTGTTCCTCTCACAATACATTCCACTACCGCAAATAACTTTGATAGATTTGTACCCGACTGCCGCTCAAACAGGATACGACTCGTTAGAAGTCTTTGATGTTCAAGTCAATTTTCTAAGAGGCTCCTGGTATGATGCAATCGGTTCTAGTAAAGAATAAACTTGTTTACTTGGGGTCTCTACATCTACAAACATACAAAACTGCTGGTGAGTCAATGCGTTCTTTAGAAATCACAATGCATTTTTAATGGACAAAATTTAGTGGACGAAAAGTTGGAATTTCATATTGATCTAAAATTCTGTGACTGAATCACGAATATGCAGCAAAATATGTGCTTTAGGAATTACGAAGCCTTATTTAGTCCAATCTGGTTCAGGTTAAAGCTACATATTAAAGAATAGTGTGCCGGTATAATTTATCACAAATGGCCATCATCGCCCACAAACACGCGGTACACTCCAGACATCTTCAGCTGAGAAGTAAAAAAGGAACCTGCTGTTTTTATGGAAATAGCCGGCAAAGAAGCTGGCGATCCACCTGATGATAAGTGGCTATCGTCGCCCATGGACATCAGCAACACCAAAGGCATCACTGATGCGTTGCCGGCCAAGAAAGAGAGAAGAAAAAGAAAGAAAGAACTAGCTCTCAAGCCCCCAGCCGGAACAACGAGTAGTTTGGCGGCTAACTCATGCTCAAGTATGCTTATTACTACCTTACCGAAATTGCAAATAAAAGAAATTAAATCATTTTCAGAATGAGCATAGTAACGTACTATCCAGGGAGTTAAATAATCCTGTCACTATGCATATACCGTCTTTAAACTGGGTGAAGTGAAGAGCCTAAATTCTAAAAAGACTCCTTAGTCCAATAGTTTCACCTGATGGTACCAAAGATGCTGTCAATGAGATAACAAATGAAAAAGACTGTTCGCTACGTTTGTGCCATAGCTTTAACCCATAATGATTTTACTAAGAAAAATCTCGTCTTAAAGTCTTGTTCAATCTTGTTGTACGATTTTTCACGAACTAAGTCCTACTTACAATTAATATTATAGGTAAATGTGAAAGTTTATGAAGATGTTTGGATGCTTGGATGTTTGTTCTTCAATCACGCCACAACTACTTAATCGAATTGGCTGAAATTTGGAATAGAGATAGCCTCTACACTGGATTAACACATAGGCTATTTTTATCTCGGACAAGATCAGGCTTCCTACGGAATTTGTAAAAAATCAATATCCACGCGCGCTAAGCCACGAGCAATAAATCTAAATTAATTAATTAAAAATTACATTTTGAAACCACTCTACTGCGGGCAAAGCCGCGAAGGAAGGGCAGCTGCCCCCCCCCCCTCCACTCTCTTACCTCGATACGCCCATGGTGATTTTATTAACTGACCAAAAATATGTTTCAAAATATTTAAAGTATTTCAAGAGTAAGCGAATTTAAACCAGACTTTATTTTTCGGATGGAACACGTACAAATAACAGGCATTTTCACTTCCATTCTCCATTGGTTCAGCTACAAGGATTACCCGAGGGCAGGCATACGAGTAAATTGTTTATGAAAAATCCAGCGGCGCAATTGTGCCGATGTCAGAGGCACTCGGTTTTTTAATTGAAAGTTTTTTCAGAAATTCGAACATAACTGCTATAGAAATGCTCTTTGAGATTCTCAGTTTGGTATCAGATTACTGCAGACGCTAAGATTATTGTGAACTCGTATACAGAAAATGAAGACTTCGTACTGATCAAAGAAAGTTGTCTCTCTGTCTAAATGTCAGTCACAGCATACAGACAACCATCTGAAAAACAAACAACAAGAAGACATCACTGTTAAATGTAGATGGTGTTACTGACCAAGAATAAAGCGGTATATTTTTCATTATTAATTTTATAGCACACTAGTGGATACCCGGCATGTTCCACTACGCTGAAAAAAATCTGATGACAATGACAGATCAGTGCCTTTGTTGACAGTCTGTTTATGCGCCATCTTCAAATTGTTGTATGGAAAAAGTGGAAAATCAAATTTATCAATCTATACTAATAATAAAGAGGAAAGATTTGATTGTTTGCAATGAATAGGCTCCGAAACTACTGAACCGATTTGAAAAATTCTTACACTGTTGGAAAGCTACAAAATCCCCGAGTAACATAGGCTATAATATTACATTTTCAAAAAAATTAGGGATCCTTAATAAAACTCCAATAATGTAACCCAAGGTGTAAATAAGTTGAATCCAAAAAAATTTTTTTTTTAAACGCTTTTATTTCAATTTTTTTTTTGATTTTCGTGTATTGTCATCGGAAATACACATGTCTGCCAAATTTCATCAATTTTCATTAAAGGGAAGTCATTCAAATTAACGTTACAAGATTTGATCCTCCGAAGTGAAGCTAAATATAAACCTTATTGCCGTGTAAATAGAGTAGCATTTTGATCGATTTGATGCGTTGATCCACCGAAGTGAAGCTAAATAAAAGCGTTTAAAAATAAAGAAAACCGACGCAAAGCGAGGGCGGTTACTCATCATTGATAAATTGAATGTGCGTAATTCATTGTTTTAGTGGACTAAAACCACCTTCGGAATATTACATTTCAAATGAAACCATTTTGAGGCAATATGTTGAACGATTTCACAGTCTATAAAGGACATCCGTACAAACATTTTTTTCTTGTTTTATGTACAATGTACAGATTTTTATGTTACACCGTACAAATACCTTATAAATAACGAGACAATTCCACCCGATCGTGAAAGGTTATCGTCGCCCATGAATTTCATTAATGCTGGCCATACACGATCAAGTATACTTGTCAAGTCTGCAGCGGACTTGACGGGGCATCCAGTAAACTTGACGGTGTATGGCTACGGTATGGTTATCTGGCTATATAGCTAGCTCATGCAAACTGGATGCCGCATCAAGTCAACTTGACAAGTATACTTGATCGTGTATGACCAGCTTAAGACTAAAAGCATCAACGACCGCAATTTCTTGATAGATCTAGTTGGTCCATGCGCAACTAGTTGTATCATTTTAAACGTCCTTCCCATTGGCACAACCAATATTTCTTTGTGGTATTTTGTTTAATCAGAGGTGTAAATTTATCCTTTCGATTTTCATATACATAGCACTCCCGTTTCACTACAGTTGTATTTTAAGGAATGGATTATAGAAAATAGTTATCCTTAGTTTTGCGTAGTTGTACGTAGTTGTGTCAATAGAAACTAGTTGTGCCATACAACTAGTTATGCATACGTAGTTGGTTAAGCCAACGGCTTCTTTAATAAGAGTGTACAAACTGCAGCCACGCACTGCAGTCACCCAGGTTTAAATATCTCCTGGGACATAGTTCCACAATGCCTGAATGAGAGGAACGCAAACAGCTTATCCACGAGCGAAATCTTCATCTACTGCTTTTTTACCACCTTAAGTAGTATTAGCTTTGGACCACGTCAATAGAAATTGAGTTTTGCGAGAATAGTTTAAAGTTCATTTTCGGTTGAGGCGTGGGAAGGATGTAATAAAATTTGTCTAGCATGCAACATTTGCCTCGTCACCCTTGAGAGATATTGCGAAGTGCGTCGCTCAAGTATAAATATAGAATAGAGTGAAGTGGGGACAGACGACTCAGTTGCCATACAGAACGTCTATATTGAGAACATAATTACAATTTTAGGAAGGCTTTGGTCAAATAAAAACGTCGAGAGTTCACAGGGTCTCCGCATTTTGTAACTTTGTAAAAAATCTGATTGCGTAACAGGAGCTGTACAATTGTGGTATATAAAAATATATTTTCTTTTTCGGTGGTCTATGTAATATTGTTTAGGTACAGTTGTCAAAAGATTTTAACAAAATAGACGTATTGAAACGTAATGTTTGAAAAATACTTATAATTCAAATGGGTAAAATAATATTAAGTACCTATGTGTGGGAAATATTCAAGTCTTTTTCGATTGGCCTTAAGTGAATTATATTTGGAATACCATTAAACACTTCAAGGTTATAGATTGGCCTGAACTTAGGTTCCCTGGAAATTTGAGTCAAGTATTTAGTTAATTCGGATTCAACTTGACCGCTCTCCAAATTGTTGGTAGAACTCGTAATTAAAGGGACGCTTTCGAGCACGCTTGGGTCAATTTGTTTTTCATTTAACGCATCAGTCGCAGTATACAATTACATTTTACGTAACTAACCCGTTCTCTTTTCATTCTGCCTGTATAAAAACATGAATCACGCTATCAAAGGTTTCTACTTTGCTTACATATTGCTCCTAACCTTAGCCGTATGAGGTGTAGTAAGAGGCGAGTATATCCGGCCCGCATGTAACCTAACGGACGATCTAGTTTTTCTAATTCAATTCCACAATTGTATGTATTTTCACGTCTATGCTCAGATTTCTCCATCATCGAGTTTTCTATGAAATTGCCCCAAGATTCATGCTTAAGACATACATAATATAGGGAACTGCGATTTGGGGATGATGTCCGCATTTTACGAGTGTCACATACATTGCCTGATACTATCCCTGTCGGAATGCCTCATAGTATGGTTTTAGAGCTCTGGGATGGGCATAAAACTGACGAGTAAGCGGTAAATGATGTCCACTGGACGTCTGATGGCTCATGCGATCCATGGAATGCAATGTATTTTCATAAAATAGACGTAAATTAATTTTTTATCTATAAGCTAATGGTTACTAGTGCTAAATAATTATGTTCACCTTAGAGGTCTGTGGCGTTTTTAACATTCTATGAGTACTTATTTTGTTTTCTGTATTTCTTATAACAAATATTATAGATTGTTCTCGAAAGGTTTCTCAGTAAGTGAATTGTACAACAGAAATACAAACAATACGCGCCACGAGTCCAAGTAGTTTTTAACTAGGACTAAAAGCTTGTTCAAGTTGTAAGTACCTTGTAACGTTGCTTCAAGAAATGACATGGAATTACTTCATTTATTTAGTGCAAGCAACATCGCCGACTCAAATAAAATTTTACTCAAAGATTTAATGTGTTTCACTATACACATTGCAATATTCAGTTTGAAAATATTGCAATGTGTATTGGTTAAACCGATGTATAATATTGTATGTGTACCTTTAGGACATCCTAACCACTAGCCTCTCCATTAATCCGCACTGGAGCAGCGTGATAAACTACCTAGACCTTTATGAGTCATGAAGATGAGCCATGATTGATAGTAAATAAATATCTGCACCGACCAAAAATTGAACTTGGATCCTCCGCTTGGTCACAGTGTCAATAAACGAGACAAAGACATTGTGTAGCGTGATAGTCGCTTTACTAACCGACTTCAAAAAATGGAAGAGGTTATCTATTAAACTGTACTTATTTACTTTTTTCTTTTCTTATGTGTGTTACCTCAAAACTTTTTACTGGGTGTACCTATTCTTTTTTTATTAAAAAAAAGAAACGGAATTAAATTTGAGCGAAATCTGACGAGTAGTTTTTGAGTTATCCTGAGCCGGTTATCTTTTTAGAAGAATTATTTAAATTACCTTGTTTGTATGGGTCAAATATTAAAGGCTTAATTTGACCTTCTTCCTTTTATACTAAGGACTATCTAACAATTAATTTTTATGATAAGCATGATCTGATGCTGATGGTAAACAGCACAGTCACAATATATTTTTTTGCTTTAGGGCGCTATAAAAGCATATTTTTACATTTTACACAATAATCTTGCTTAATCTTAGTCCCTCTAAACTCTAATTATTGTCTGTGAACCTAAATGTGACGTAAAAGGACGACACTGAAAAAAATATAATGTCATCGTAAGCCACGAACACGAAAAAGACATCGCTAGAACATGTGGCGCCCGGCGCGTGACCACGCCGCCACGACCGAATTACAAATTGCCGTGTTACGAGAACCGTGTATTTAAAATATCTTTAAAACCGTAACAATACTAACAATAGGTATCACGGCTACAGTCTATAATTTAATTTAACACAGGGCCTTTCAACTACAATGTGGTCTCAACGAGTCTAGACTTTCGTTTCTTTATTCGACGTTAAAAGCTTTTTATTGAAAATTCTTTGAATATTCGTATGCACAATTTGGAAACCTTATTTTAACAGTAAAGTATAGAAACACTGATCTTTTTAAGAAGAGGGCTAAGACCATTGTACACCACGCTGTCCAAATACGGATTGATACACATCATACATCTAAACTTTAATCTAACAACGTATTAGGCACGCAAATATTTTCAAAAGATTTCCCGTCCCACATTACCACATACCTTGACCTTAATATTCTCTTAGTCTGAGTTAATAGCACTTATTACAGCTGAAATAAAACCATTCCGAGTGTGAAACGACTCTTAAAGCTCAGGCAACGCGCTTATGGATCGTTTTATTGCGATTCGATGGAATGTACAGCGATTCGGAGATATCCTATGGATCTTATCGCTAGCTCATTGTCTCCCCGTCCAATCCCATCACTGAAGGAGTCACACCCCATAATATCCCGGCTCAGAAGCGAATAATTGGATTCAAACGTTTCCCGATATGTCGCTCAGCCGTAATTGAGTTAAGCGGACGTATTTAACGTCAGCTACACACAAAATACTGAATCAAATTCCGAGTACTTTCGATTGATAAATATTTTGTAGGAGTTTTGGTCGGTAAGCTACTTTTGGTATGAAAAAACAACAAAGTATAACGTCCAAAATTAATATTAAACTACTTAAACGCGTTTCGGGAGACACTATTGGCGATATTAACCACATTCCAATCGGTATCCAATATTTAAATCATGGCAGCATTGATGTAGATTTAGAATCTTTTATTATTATCACAGAGGTATGGTAAAAAAATTAACTACATAAATTGAATTGCAACACTCGCATGAAAAAAATTGTTTTGCTAAGTACCTAGTAGAGACCGTAGAGATATAGTTACTACTATAATAATAGCTACTGGACTCTTTTCTCCTACGAGTAATCCATTGCTACAACTGTACGGAAAAGCAATCGATAAACCCAACTACAAGCCCGGCCCGTATCAGTACATTGAGGACCAAACGATAAGGAATACAAGGGAGCAAGTTTTTAAATAAAACACACGACCATTTTTCTTCCATTTCGGAGCTGATGCAAGCGTAAGATTAACGATCGAATAAATTTCAATGTCCAATAAGAGAGAAAATACGAGTCGAAGCACTTTCTGCTGGCTGTTGGCTTATCAATGAAATTTACAGCTGTACTAACTCGTACCGACGTGGACTTTTATTTCTACTGTTTACAGCCTCGATACACCAAGGAATCACTGGCTGTCTTTATGCGCTTTGCTTATGACGGAGAAAATTAATCCAATCTTATAATATTAAGTTAACTTGTATCCTAGTATTTAACTTAGAACCCTTGTACATACATTGATCAAGCTTGAGATCAAATAGCACCAGGTTAGAGAGTATAATGGAACCTAATGTTGACAACATTACATTCATACGATTTAACGGAGCTTTTCTGTAAGTACTGGAGATGTTTTATGGGAAATGAGAATGAATAATTATGAAAATATCCCACTCAACCCGCTTCTTCACTGGAGACCAGGCATACCTCCCACTCATATAACATATACTAGCGAACTGCCCACAGCTTTGCCCGTGTTTTCTGGTATTTTTTGCATGAAAAAGAGAGAAAGACAGCCCAAATAGTGACACACTATCTTAAGTTCCATAGGGCATAAAGTAATAATAAACTTTGGTGTAAGATAAAAAACCTTTTAGATACTTCTATTTTTAAGAATATCTTCAGAACATTTCACATTACTTAATTATTAAAACAAAAAAAAATGTGTGCAATTCACACGTGGTAGAAGTGAAACTTTCCAAAATTTTGGTTTCAAGATAATGAGATGAAAAAGCAATAAATCGAATCTTCTACCTTGTTCCTCGCGCCATCTATGAATACAACATAGCACTTTTTAAAAGATAACCACGAACATAAGAAAAAGAAAACAGTGGTAACTAACGCCATCTCTTAACATAATATGAAGAGTAAAATGAGCAGCTAGCGCCATCTATCTAGCAATAAAACGAATCTTCTATCTTATTCCTCGCGCCATTTATGAATACAACTTAGCATTTTTACTGTCTGTATAAACAACGAAAATGAAATTCTTATTTTTTGTTTGTAAATTCTTTGAAAATATTTAAAATAGCATTTGAAAGTATTTAAAAACAGTAGATATAAAAAGAAAACTAAAAAAAAGAAATACTGAGAGACGCGAACCTGCGCATCAGGTATTGTGTATCTAAGTCCTGACCATTGAGCTACGGAGAAGTTAGATTCAACGACGAAATTAGCAGTTATATTATATGCATGCTTGCCGAGTATATTTCTGTCTCATTCTTTCCTACACATTTTTGTATTTGTGTCTCTTACCTGTCGTTTTTTCCGTTGCATCCGGTTTGAAATCACAACGATTCTAAAGAAGTTTCACTTCAAAAATATAATGCTAAAATGTACTAAACTTGCTTCTCAAAGTAACGTGTTCTCCTCGACGTCACCGCGCCGCGCCGCTACGACGTAATAGAAATTAAATTAAAACATGATTAAACTGCTCTTATGATAAAAACCACGACTAAAGTGATTTAAAGCAGCTCTGTTTAGGAATTATCTCCTTGTTACAGTTTTCCCTTACCTGTGTCTTGTATATTACCTCGACTGCGAAAGTTGAATGATACAACCTCGATTTAAATGAAATATTGGGGACCCTTAGTTATCCGATAACATAAAAAACACAAAAACAAACATTAAAATTGAAGGTTGTCAAGAGAGTAATTTTATTAAAAACATAGATTCACTCTACTCCGAATATCTTATTATAAATCATCCGACCACAAAATCACGTCACAGAAATATGCAAACAATTGTAAAACACGACTTTGCCGCAATCGTACATACCCGTCCTTCATACTTTCACGATTTTTATGGCTGGAAGTTAGTACATTATAGTTTAATTTTCACAACAACGCCATTTCCCAACGAGATTGATTGAAGCGGAATGCGCGGGGAAAAGTTTCCGAACAACTCTTGGAAGTGCCGTCGAAGTTATAATCGTATAATATGGGAATCATTTGTATTAACAAGGTTTTGCCCTACTTTGTCAACTGTTTACTATTATGGTCCTTAAATTTTATGGTCGCTTAGTAGCTCTGGCCGGAGTTCAAGAAAACTTTAGTGGTCTATGGAGATATCTTTCGTGTATTAAAGTAGGTATTGTAATGGATTTAATTGTATTATTTTATTAATAAAGTAACTAGACGGTGTTTGCCTAGTGATTTTAACGTGGTAAAAAATGTATAACAAATCCAAGTCTAAATCATTCCTGACTGCGCCAAAGCGCCTAAGCTACTGACGTTACGGATTCTAATGATAATAAGGATCAGTAATTGTATAAACCTATAAGTTGGATGGGTGATCGCAACTGGTAAAAATTTCTTAAGCGTTTCCGTACATCGGAGGGACATCGGTCCCGATTGTCGGAGGCGGTGTAAGCCCGCGGGTAAAACTGGGAAGTAAAAAACAAAAAGTTTCTGGTTAGTCTACACTACACTCTACGTTAATCAACCATGCTCTGGTGGGACTCGAACCCACAATCTCCGGTTAGAATTGCCACACCTTACCTATTAGGCCCCAGAGAACAGAGATGGTGAGATAGGGTAGTTACATCACAGACTCTAAATAACTTTAAATTCCATCTAAAACTCAAATGTTAAATGTTTTACCGTGATTCGCTGACGGCGTTGAAGTTAAAAAAAATATTTACCCTTTCTTATTGGCTTACTAGTGAATACCACGTCATGTATACTACGCTAAAATGAAGAAATACAAACGTGTACAAACATTTTTTGTATTTTATATTACATCGTTATTCTTATAATATACGAAAACTGAAAGTAGGTTGTTCAGAATCAGTAACTGAATCGATCGCAATAATTTATACACCATGTTATATTTTGACCTAAAAATATTAAAAAATGTAACAAGTTGAACACCCAATGCATAACATTGTAAACACAGTCCATTATGACAGTCCAAAGCCTGCAAGTGTGATAGGAAACACCATTATGTACCTAGTTACAAACTCTGTGTGTTTTTGTGTACTGTCACAGAATACTTAATAGCACCTATTGGTACTGAAGAGTCACTCTGCAAAATCATTTAGATAAATAGCGACTCTTGCTCCGACACAATAAAGTGTAATTCAGGTCGCACAACGCTAATCGCCAACAGACGTTGACAACAGACGTTGTCTCTCTTTCTAATCATAACTCCTATCCTTTCTGACAACGTCAGGGTTGTCTTCTTTTTTTGTGATGACGTGTGATAAATTACGAATGTATGACACGGCGTGGCAGCCCTACTGAAATTAGTCCGACACGTCGAACGCGGCACGTACTTGTAATATCATACCAAAAGTGCGGAGTGCGCCAGGCCTGGTCGTAGTTGGTTAGACCATCAATAGTTTGCAGTGATCAATGCATCAATTTTAGTTTGCAAACTTCTTGTTTTCTATTCTTTCATGGCACGAAAAATAAAAACAGACAAAGAGAACCCATTCCACAAACAAATGAAATCCACCAATGCTGACCAAATACTGCTGTTATACGATTTGTATCTTACTCGCAAGACGGTAAAAATTTAAATTCCAAGCTACAAAGTAAATACTACGCAATTATGATCCTTGTTGCTTTGAGAATACGGGTATGGGTAGGTTTCGGGTTGCATGTGGAGCTAACATGGCAGTATGGAAATATCACGGCCTTTCATTTCATTGTTTGAATCTATCTAGCGAGCGCTTGTTCCATCAGTAGTATGGATATGGCTTGCGTAGTTTTCGAGACAAGCTTCTTGTATAATGCGAAAGAAATTCACCATTTGCTAATTCTGCATGTCGTATATTGCTCGCGGTTTCTTGATGGACCATCTACGTACGCACAATTAAGTGTATGGCTTAACAACAACAGTGATTTTATAACATAGATATTTTCCTTTGTTATATTCCATTTGCTAAAAAAAATTATTTGAACCTTGCACACATTTTTAATCATGTCAGTAAGTGTCCAACGTTATACGTGAATATTGTCACCATACCCTCAGATACAAGTGATAGGGTTTCGTTCCGGCTGACAGAGTCGAATGATTCCGCGTTAACCAAGTGATTGCTTTTTGACGTGCCCGTAGTTTCGGTTCGATGGCCCATCGATTATAAACCCAATTGCCTATTTCACTACGTGTGCTGTTTTATCACTGACCCACAGTTGCGAATTCACAATTTAAACTGCATCATATTTGTCAGCGCCAACCAGACGTTAATTCTGTATCTGCAATCATATTACGTTATTAAAACATTGTGTCAAATTAAATTGACATATCAGAGATAGGCTTGCTGTTCTGATGTTGTCGTGGACTGTGTCTGTGTGAGTGTGTGTGTGTTTCAAGTAACATTGGAGGAATATCTGCGCCCTGACATTGGTACAAGTTACTCACAAACACCCTACGAGTGCCTATTTTGCTCAAAGAATTAGTTTAGCAATTCAGCGGGGCAATGCTGCCAGCGTTCTGGGTACAATCCCGAATTTAGGGATTTTGTATGATATATATTTCTTGTAAATATTCTTATTTTTATAATCATTTAGTTAAGTTATTTTTCTGTGTTATGTGTGTTATGTAGTTAGAGGTATTTTATTTTTATGTATAGTTACTAATATTATTGTTACAAAGTAAATAAAGTAAAGGTATGGATATTTATCGTTCATTAAAATAAATGAAGTATATGTTGAAATTGTTTATTTGTTTATTTAACCTTTATTAACCACAATAGAAATATTACAGTATAAACGGTATACCACAATGGCGAGCTTAATGCTTAATGCATTCTCTAAATTCGTGACATTATTCATCCAATGTCACGAGATCAGTCCGTGATACTTCTTGGAAGCTTGCCCTCCAGATGTATACAATAAACTACTTGGTGTGATCCTCAGAACAAGAAAGTATATATGGAACAGCCCTACCTACAAAAAAACGTGCATACCTACGCAACAAGACATGGTTTTGTTCCTACTAATGACCACTTTGACGTGACTTTGACATTACCCTAGTCAAAGTGGTTATAGTACCTTAGTAATAAGTTACAGTTTACACTGTAGTAAAGAGAAATACAAAATGGCGAACACGGCACACGTCGAAAAATTTGACAGTATAGCGAAACTGTTGCGTATAGAGTTGACTTGTTTTCATTGCATACATTAGACAAAGACGCCATTATGTTTATTATTTCGTCTTTTAAACTATTCCATAACTAAGTATCTATATGAAATTATAATAAATCCTTTCTAATTCCTATATCAATGGTGTGAACCCAACTCATAATAAACAGAGAGAAAACTATATTATTTTTTTGAATACTTTCAGAGTTCTTTGAAATTTATTTATTTATTATTGAAATGAAGTAAATTATTAAATTAACGTTAATTAATTCCCACTCTCTCGTGTCTTCAGTATAATAGAAGTTACCTTTAAAATTATTGAAATGGAAAAGTTTGTCAAGTGTCAACCGTGGAAGTTATCAACAAACCGACATGGAGCCGACAATGTGAGAAGCGAGCGAGTAAATTCAACATGTCAAAGGACGACACTTAAAAGAACAAAACTTTACCCGCTCATCAACCACTGTCAATAAATGGTATACCCATCGAACAAAAAAGCCATGAAAAGTATCTTGGTTTACGGTTAGATGCAAATCTAACGTGGAATGTTCACATTGATCATATAAAAAATAAAATGATATCCCTTCTTGCCTCTCTTCGTAACTTAAGTAGATGTATTCCACACAAATTAAAATATACAATTTATAATACCTTAATAAAACCTCATTTACTGTATTTAATAGAAATTTGGGGCAGCGCTACAAAAACAAAATTAGGTAACCTCCAAAGAATACAAAATAAAATAGTAAAAATGCTTTTCCGATATCCGTATTTAACACCAACAGTTAAAATATATCAGGAAACTAAAATACCAAATTTGAAACAAATGTATTTATATAATGCCTGCGTATTTGTCAGAAGATGTCTTGATAAAAATATTCACACTGATATAATTTTTACAAAAATAAAACCATTTAGCAAACGCAGAGCTAGTTTTCTTGCTATTCCAAAAATCAGGACAAATTACGGAAGAAAAATGATTACCTATGAGGGAGCACAACTTTACAATAAATTACCGACAAATATAAAGAATTCACACTCATTCAACGCGTTCAAAACTAAATTAGCTGAATATGTATACACCAATGATATTATATATTAAAAAGAGGCAGATTATGTCATAAGCGCGCGCGTTGTGTGACTCAAAAAGTTCCCAATTGGGAACTCTTATTCAGGTGAAGAAAGAGATAGCGATGTAGTTTTTGACGCGAGAGCGATAAAGACGTGCGATAAAGCAATAAAGCGTGCCTTGCGGACATCGGAACAGGTTTTTTCGGTTGATTTGTAAGGGCATAACGTATCTATATTTATTTAAACATCATTGGTGTACACAGAAAATTCACCACTGTCAAACTGAATGCGTTGAATGTGTAAAGGTTGCAAAGGAAAAACATTTTTCTTTTTTTTTATGTATATTTTTTTTTCTTTATATAATCCACTTTTGTATAAGGCGCATGAAAACTTAAGTTAATTATTATTTTTAAGATGATATTGTTCTCATAGAAGTGACTTATTGTAGTCTTATTTGAGAAATAAAGATCTATAAACCTAACATCTTCCTTTGAATATCAAAACCGCTTGCGGGAACGTTTTCTCTATTAAATTGAAATATGTTACGCAAGTTGTTTGTATTTAGCAAGTCCTTTCAAATTAAGTATGTAAATAAATATCCAAATATATTATTGTTTCTTTAAGTTTAGATTATACAATTTATGCTTTTGTTCTTTTATCTTCTTAAATGCTTCTTTTGTCTAGTTTCCGTGTCACTTTTTAGTCTATTATTAAGGAAGTTAAGTTCAAAGTTTCAAAATCCTATCTAATCAGTTTATCTACTAGAATTCTTCCTCGACATAAGAAAAATACCACGTGAAAGTTTATTTGTATGTATGTATGTTTGGTACTTTCACATTTAACATTAGTAGGATAGAGCGAGGCATGCAGGAGTTGGGCGGAGGATTTGCAATTGAAAATCCTCTAATAGTAGTCAATGAAGTAAACAGCGTACCGTCCTCTTTGATGTTCAAACACCGCCGTGTTGCTGTAGCCAACCTTCGGTTTCCTGGAAATGCATTTGTCACTGGGATGTCTCATGACACGTAATGCTGACTATACACGATCAAGTATACTTGTCACTTATGGTGTTTCTTTCGCCATATCTGTTTCATCAATCGTCTTATTCAAAAAAATCGTCTTATCCAAACGGTTCTAAATATGTTACAATCAGGGATGTTTTTAATATATTGTATGACTTTGAATGCGAAGAGACGATGCTTAGTGAGTTTTTTGTCATTCATTATTTTTTGCCCTTTTATAAAGTAAAAAATTTACAACACTTCTTTCCTTCCTTCTCTCTACTTTGGTGTTACTGACGTCCATGGGCGACGGAGACCGCTTACCATAAGATAGGTCGTCAGCTTGTTTATCAGCTAGTTATATAAAACAAATTGTTAGAAACAAGTTATTGTGCATGTTGCCGAACACTTAACATCTATCAACTCTACCCTCGAGGGACCTTTGTTTGTAATAGGCCTGCTACGACTACTGGACATCGTATAATTAGAAGACCTTTGGTCCTTTTTGCAAAGTTATTGAAGCATTTCACGGAAATTTCAAACCCGTTAGTGAGCGGTCCTTCGAACAATGTCGCCGTTACTAATTTCAACTGACCTTTGTCTGCCTATTGATTCCTTTCATTCAATTCTGGTTCTGTAAATAATAAAACATTTATCCAGTCACATGATGACAAGTTTACTTCTCATATCAGCCCACATAAGAGTTCATTGTATTAAATATTTTTGTCTTAACAATCTACATAAAAATTTTCAATTCAATGTATCTTGAAAACTAACAAAATTAAAAGCCTGCTTAGTTGCTCCGTTGTTCCCGCATAAACACGACCAAATTCAAATTATATGAATATCGAAGAACATTATTGTTTAACGATAACTCTCTCCCTCTCCCTCTCCGAAATAATTCCATCATAAATGATTTTTGCGTATCTTAAACCACTTATGCAGCGCATGCTACGGAAGCTCTCAAAAAGGAATATTTTTTTCCTTTTTTTGCAACATTTTCCATTGATGCTTCACTCCTGTTGGTTGCAGCGTGATGTTATAAAGCCTAAAGCCTTCCTCGATAAATGATCAGTGATTTCAAAAGCTCCGTTTTACCTTTGCTGTTTATTTGCAAAAATAAACGCAAGCATGAAGAAAAAAGCCACAAAGGCCCTCACGGCACTGAAATATTACTAATTATAATGTAACATTTTCCTTTGCCCAACGTCCTTATAGTATATCTAACTCTTTCATTGCGATACGAATAACTGTTCAAATCTTAAAATAAACTTTGCCAACTTAAATAAGATTGCAAAGATTTATCGAAGTTGATGTAGAATTAATGCCACATCCGAAGTAAGCGCTGTGAATCGCAAAGTCCGAGTAAGTAGCCCGTCTTCGCCGCTAAGTGAATAGTTGCGAGAGTTTCGGCTAAGTCTGCTCGGCTAACCGACACCCGGCAACTTTTACTTCACATGTAGACTGTCGCAGTCAGTTATGTTTTAACAAACTTCGTAAAAGAGGTTCTGTATTAGAGCCGTACTAGCCGTCAAATGTAACTTCATCGAGCTCCAAAAAAATTTGCAGGTCCCTAATTACTAGCGCTCTGATTTACCCGCATTTTCCGGAATACCTCAGAAATTGGATACCGGGATGGAAAGTACCTTATTATGGTTTATCTGTGTATTAAACATGTTCATCATTTTCTGCGTGAAAGAGGAACTCAAACATTATATACAAACTTTCACATTTATAATATTAGTAGAATATTTTTACGGTAGTATTTTTAAGTCGGTTCAACTTCTTTTAAAGTTTTTATTTACATTGTACTTTCTAGGGTGAATGGCCGAGACAAACTTTTTTACCAAGATGTAAGGTTTGCAGAGGTAAGACTTGTACAGTCAGCTCTTGTAAAGTTAGACTTCGCTCTTCATGAGATCTATTTATTTTTAACAATGAAAATGTTAACCTGTGAGTCTTGGCAACCTATTTTACATGAAATGCTTTTGGTATGATTGTAAATTAACTTTTCCATTTCAATATTTATAGTCAAATATCCACCTGCAAACTTTAAAATATTGTTTAAACCATTGTTATAAAAAATAATTCAAAAATATTTAACAAATATGGACCTCAACATCATAACGCCAACTGTTGCCGGTTTGAGATACAAGTAAAATAACAGACTAAAATATTTATAATACAATATAATTTAATTAAAATGAACAGTTTGAAGTTAGACAATGAAAACTGGTTGAGCTAGGAAAACTAAAACAAAATCAGAACCGTTTGCCGATTGGAACTGAGTGCACTCAAACCTCTATTCGTTCAGCTTCGCCGTGAATGGCGAGAAACGAAAATTAGTTCAATTGTCAGCGCAGAGCGAAACAATGAGGCTTGGCTTATTCGATTGCCCGTCTATACATACTTCACTGGCTTTAATCTATTTCGTTTTTGGGTTCTATACATTCAATGCAGTGAAACGATAAGTCTTGGTCATTCGATTACACTTCTCCGTTTGAGCTATTCAATTCGAAATCTAAAAATGTATTAACTTTTCAAAGGATTCCACGTAGGGCTATTATTTCGGTAATTAATTTGTGAGGAATGACGACGAATGAACGAGGATGACCTTCAAATGACCACGACCGCTCTGCCAAGAGTATAACAATTCAGAAGAAGAACCTGAGTTAAATACTACTCCTGGAATTTTACAATTGTTAAAGATGGGCTTGACAATGATTCCTTATTTTTAGAAGATATATAAAGCAAAAGCAAAGCAACAACCCATAATTGTCCCACTGCTGGGCTCGGGGTCTCCTCTCACAATGTGAGGGGTACAGGCCATAGTCTACCACGCTGGCCAAGTGCGGATTGGTAGACTTCACACACCTTTGAGAACATTATGGAGAACTCTCAGGTGTGCAGGTTTCCTCACGATGTTTTCCTTCACCGAAGCAAGTGATAATTAACTTGTAATACGCACATAATATTTGAAAATTAGAGGTGCGTGCCAGGATTTGAACCCGGGCCCCCGCGTTCGGGAGACCAACGTTCTAACCACTAGGCTATCACTGCTATCTCTAACCACTAGGCTATCACTGCTATCACTAGGCTATCACTGCTATCTATTATTAGAAGATATATGCCAAGAGATATAAGAAAGATAACAATGATTATACGTTTTTTATTACTTTCTACCATAACAATCTCGTCACCTAGCTTATTAGTCCTCGAAGCTTTTTGTATAGTTTCATAGTAAAGTTCTCATGTCTCGTAAATTAATTCTCGTCTACAATCACAGCAGCCTCTCGCCGCCGTCAAAAGGCAACTGATAGTACAGTACAGGTGATTTATTCACGCGCATGGCACGACCTTTGTTATTCAAATTAAGGAACTCTAGCCGCTTAGAAGGCTAAGGAATATTGGGCCAAATCGCCAATGTTGGCCAAGATTGTATTGTTTTTCTATTAATATGGAAATTGCAAACGTGCATGCACTACACCTTGTGTTTAATGACTGCATCCTACCAATATCTATGTGGATATATCTACGTAGACACCAATGTATATTTTGTGTGTATTAAATACTCAGATGTCTATGGAATGATACACAAAAACTAGCGAACAAAAGGTGAATAATACAATATAATGATAGGAATATATTATAAAAAAATTTCCAAAAAATATTAACAAAGTAAATTTCTAAATTATACTTAACGTTATTTGTAGACTACTATGTTTGTTCAAATATGCATTAGAAAACATGATTGATAACTTTAGGTATTGTATTGATGGGTTCAATTAATTATAATAATGACCAATATCACTCGCCGACGCACCGCGAAATCAGCAGTGTATTTGACCTGTAAGGTTCAAGGATAGCCATGCCATTTGCAAAGTTAACAGAATTGAGGTAATCCATTACTGGTTGATGCAGCTTCAAACGTACCGCGTGACGAAACTTTGCTACATAATTATATAGGCCCTGCCCGTGGTTATGGCCAAGTTTTCCGGGATAACAAGTCTGCCTGGCTAAATTTCATGAAAATCCGAAACGTTGCCAACCAAGAAAGAAAGAAATAATTAAGTCTCAAGTTTCC
The DNA here is from genome assembly GCA_963932265.1 of Thymelicus lineola. NCBI lineage: Eukaryota > Metazoa > Arthropoda > Insecta > Lepidoptera > Hesperiidae > Thymelicus > Thymelicus lineola. The sequence continues at coordinate 15,466,482 of OZ010696.1, read as the reverse complement.
AGTCGGAAAACAACGAGTCGATTAGTCGTCTGGACTCTGGAGTCAAGGTAGCCAGGCTTCACGGAAAGACATAAAATATTAATGAAATGCAGTCCACCAACGTCCCACAGGTTGGCTTCTACTCGAAGATTAATAGAGCTCCTTGAACCAGAAACTACAAACTAGCGATCGACAGAAGCCATTCAACTGTATATCGTTAAACATGTAAATTTTCCCTTAATCGAAAGTCATCAAAGTCATTAACATGAACTTCTACCAACTTCGAACCTTGTGAGGCGCTGCGGGCAATTTCACGCGAGTGAGGCTCCCTTTCATATTCAAATTAAAGAGTCTTGGGAGCCATGTTGGGCCAATGTTGGGTTGGATCGAAACCAACAACCAACAATATTGTACGTGCACCAGGTTTATGGAAGGTTTATTATTGCAATAAAATTATAAGACGGTAATTTGAATTTGTATTTAAGCGTAGAAGTGTACATACACTTGATAGGAAAATAACACAAAGCAAAAGAACCATACCAACTGTGGCGACAGCGCACATACGTCACACGGTGACGTCACGCCGCCCTGAATCACGCTATCGAAGTTTTCAAAGATCGCTGGCATATATACAAATGCTCCGACAACGTCAGTCGGGGGCTCGGCCGCCCCCCAGGCAACACACCTCGCCTGGCGGGAGATCTCCCTTTGCCAAACAACAAAGATTCATTCACGTCGGTGGACTCGTGAAGAATCTCTACCGTCCAATCAAGATTTTTTATAGCAAATTGTGGGATGAGCCTCCTTCTGAAGTTTCCCCGTAATACTATGACATGAGGTTCTTTATAAAAGGTGTAAAAAGCGAATTATCTTGTGTTGTTCATGACCATCGGCCACGCACATAACGTTTCCCAGCTCTATCGTACTCCAGCCGCCAAGCCCACGACTTACAGCGATGTCATTACATTTCCAAGCATAAAATCGTTTTAATCACCATTAAATATTAACATTGGTAGTACAAAAGGCCTCATTTATCACGGCGGGCACTGTGTAATTAAACGTTGCACGCCATCCATCAATTTCTTATAGCAACCGATAAGTTTACGGTTTCATTTGTGAATTTAATTTCATTGCTGTGACACTTGTAGTGCTGTGCCTGTAATCGCGATAATAAGATCGGGTATCCGAATAACGATCTCATAGCATAGTTGGTGAGCCTGTCTGCGAAGCGGGGATCTGCAACGTATCGCGATAATAAGATCGGGTATCCGAATAACGATCTCATAGCATAGTTGGTGAGCCTATCTGCGAAGCGGGGATCTGCAATGTATCGCGATAATAAGATCGGGTATCCGAATAACGATCTCATAGCATAGTTGGTGAGCCTTTCTGCGAAGCGGGGATCTTGCGTTCGATTCCATGCCGGGGCAGACATTTGTATGATAGATAAATAATTGTTCTCCAGTCATGAAATTTTATTGTAATACTCTTGCCATCGCCGACAGGGAATCTTAGTTTACACAAGTTTATGTCCGTTAGCAGTGTAAAGTCCGTTTTTGTAGACGATTCTTATTTGATAAACAATATTGGCATTATTTTTATACTGAAATATTAGTTAAAAATAATGAATAGTAAACAGAATCATGTAGCATGTACCAATAATGTAGCGATAAATGATAATTTATACTTTTAAGCCTTATAAAAAATAAAAAGACCCATTTAATTGTTTTATGTTGATCACAGCTGCTGTTGAGGACAATGAATAGGTCTGTTTTGTATTTGAGGGGCTTACTTCTGACTCAAACTCAAGCATTCAGTCTGCTCATGCGAACTTAATACCCGAATGTCGGAAGTTCCTAAGCCATCAGCGACTCAACTCACTGGTTCAACCACTGCTTTCTAACGACAGCAATTTGAAGACATAACGTATCCCGCAACCAAAACCGTAGAACATTTGCTAGTTAAAAATAAACATTTCTCAAATTCATTATTATATTTTTCAGTGCTCAAAAACCAAATATTCACATCCCTACGCTACTAGTGACGTATCGTTAATCAGCAGAGACTGCAGCCATATCGACGTATTTTATTCTGTGGCAGTAAAATGGTAATGTAATTAAGGATGATATTTGAGTCCTTTGAAGTTCCACGAGTTCCAGTAATTAGTATTAATACCTCCGTGGCTCAAAAGACACTGTCGACAACAACTTTGACGTTAAGATATTTACTTTCTTGATCTACTCATTACAATAGGTACTATTAAGTATTCTATGCTTATGAGAATTAGTTTTCTAAACTCTTTTACTAATTATAAATTTACTGTTTACTACAATCTCATCTAATGATATATAGCGCAATGTTGTCTTACACTTCATCGTTTCTTTGCTGTTACTGATTTTCAGTGCGACCAAAATTGCTGCGCAGTCACTTGCCAACACGGAAAAATTAATATGAATTATCCCGAAATAAAACCTGACGTCTGGGATTTGGGATACCTGGTGCGAATCATTTTTCATATTTCTCACGAAAATATTATTAAAAAACAGAAATTAGAGGTAGAGAGAAGCTCATTACATCCTGTTTTACATTACACGATAATAAAGATAAATGCGGCGTGCGCTCAGTGATTAATGATGGCGCAGGTACGGGATTGTTTTATTTTGGAACTTCCAGCTTAATGTAGGACATGGGTAAGTTGTATCGATGACTAGTAGGTACGCATAGTCTGCTAAACTAGCTTCTACATATTAATGGCCCACTACAGGACACGGGTCTCTCCACAATATAAAATTCAAAATCATTACAGATAAGGTTTTTTGTTTCTTTCACTATTTTGTCAAGGAGGAGAAGAAATTGTGAAAGGCACACCTTTTAAATTGTTGAATACACTCATCGATAAACCGGTTCCTCATTCATGAAGCCTACAGCATACCACACCACCTTCAGTGCAGATTGGTGGAGGGGTAAAGGCCAATCCAAGTGTCGGAAGTTTTAATGGTGCACTAAGGCCTCTGGCAAGGCTTTTGAGACTTCTGTCTAATGATAATAACTGGGATAAACGGCTATAAGAGCCAATGCACACGGCGTATTTTTTACACGCCGAAGAAGCACGTAAGCGCGATTCAAACAAAATTTTTACTGAGACAGTATATGCTACGCATTCCCCGAAGCACGGACGCGCTCAAGAAAGTTTTATTAGCGGTCACGTGTACCTATTAGCTGCGGCCATCTGTCTATATACATATAAGTTATAAAAGGCAAAAGTGATTGACTGATGTATCAAGGCACAGGCCAAATCCTTATGGCTAGAAACTTAAAATTTCGCACACGTATGTCTCTTATGATTTAGGCATCCACTAAGGAAGGAGTTTTCAAAATTCAACCCCCAAGAGGGTAAAATAAAGGATAAAAGTTTATATGTTGCAGAACAACGTCTGCCAGGTCAACTATTTATCAATAAAAAGACACTGTATTTTTGAACGAAAATGGCGGGTAATCCGACAGCTTATTATTTCCCTTATATTGCGTCACCAGCTGCTTGGGTTCAATTACAGGAGCAGACATTTATGACACTATTTTTGGAGTTTATCTCCTTTAGAATCAGTTTTCATATTTAAGTATGATTTATGGGTTACCTAAAAAAATATGTGCAAGGTCCTTAATCCATAAAAACGATATAACCACGTCTCTTAACGATGATTTCGATATACTTACGTAATATACCTACACAATAATAATATTGTTTGCTTTCTAAGATTTCAAAAATTTTAACGGATTCTCCAAAATTAGGAAGCTTTGCTGAAAAGCCTAAACAGCAGCCAGCGTTACGTTTTCGTAGACTTCCAAGTGGTATCAATTCAAAATCAAGTGGTTTTTCCAGAGAGTCTACTTAGTTTTTGGAATACCGAAGGCAGCGCTCACCTGAGAGTCTAAGCAGGCGGAGAATAATGAACACGACACTCGGTCGGGTATCTGGTAGCACATAATCCTACTACACAATTCATGTGCACGTAGACCCTAGCTAGCCTTACCTTACTGCTATCAATCCTCCCTCCCCCATCTAAAGATCACAATATGGTAAATCGTCGTCATTGCCCTTGGAGAATCCAAATATCCAATGATATTACTGATAAGTAATATCCAACCACGATAGAAAAGAGGAAGAAAGAAAGGGAGATGGATTTAATGTAAAGTAGACTGCACCATTTCAAGAATTACGTTGTTATAAAAAGATATGCTCTCTTAAATTTAACCTCAATAAACTAGTCCAACGTAGAACCACAGTCATCTAAATATAAATTAATTTTCTTACTGGATTGAGAGTCTTTATTTATACCATTTCATACATTGTACATACATAGTATTCAGCCCCTAACCGACCATCCAGCGGACGAGGTAATGTTCTTTCTATTGGAGTTCTCTCAGCTTATTATCGAGTACTTACTGAGGTTTTAAGATTACCTGCAACCTAGCGCTACCTAACCACCTACTTTACTCATTAACCGCTGTAGGAATTGTAATTGTATCATTACAACCGTTGTAGGAAGGAGGGAAGTGCCGTGCATGTCTTATAGTATACATATGTATACCATCAAACATGTTAACCGCGGATTGTTTCAAAGTAGACTAATACTAACTTAATAACAATGGATTTCCCCTATATTTACTCATTAATTCAACTGCAGTGTATGAGCGCTAAATACTAAAATTTACCATAATTATCTCTATTGAATTTGACAAAATAGTACAAGAACAAAAAAAGGGTACAAAAACAGAAATTTTATAAGCAATCGTCTGAACATTGATATTATGGGGTGAACCCGTGAACATGTCCGACACGTAATTAGCCCCGTACCATATTGTCGAGTTTTTCATTACAAGCCGCACCCAGCCGACCCATTCATATCGTAGATTAGATATCGGGGCAATATGTGAGAATATCTCACAGATTTTTGGGTCCAACCGATATAATATGTATACCAACCGTTACAATGGTGTGTTTATGCTCGCCCTGACTGAATTTCCTTATCATAATTATACCTAATGAAAAGTTTCGCATTAATATTTTAAAGTAACAAAGTTATAAATAAGTTCAATCTATTAATGAAAACTTGGTTTGCTATTTACAACCAAAACGGAGTACCAGGGTTAATTTAAAAATTACATTTCAATTACGTTGTTATTTCGACCTATAAATCGTAGTTACAAAGGCAATATTGTAATTTTGAAGCACACTTAGACTAGGACAGCATCCACCTCGATCATTAGACCACCTGGGTCTGGGTGCGTAGGTAAATAAAGTGTAGTAAAAGTAGACTATGGTTACCATGCCGGATCGCCGTTTGAAAGGGCTCGATTCCCAGCGAGGCAGTTTGAATGTTGAGTTTTGATCTATGCTCTCAGTCTATGCACACACAGTTGTAGGAATTGTACAACACACAGAGATAACATCATACACATATGATGTTATCTCTGTGTGTCGTCATACACATATTATGATGTTATCTCTGTGTGTTGTCCACGACACACATTCACACGACACAGAAAATTCTAGTGTGGGGTTATATGTGTGTAAGATTGAGTTTCATTTATTTATCAAGTTATTATTAATTTAATTATAACACTGACATTCAATTATATGTTAAAATTTAACGTAATATCTGTAATTGTAGTTACCGAAAGTAGGTAGTTAATCTTTGTGAGTATAACTCGGTCCGTCTGTAAGTTTGAGGCGCTTTGAATCTGGGACGGCATTACAGAATTATCAGCAACTCCGACTTTCAAACTTGAAATGAGTACGGTTCAAATAAATGCGAAATAAACGTTAAGATAGCAATATTAAACCAGTGAATCACTGGACTTAACTCGTTCAGTATCAGTGTAATGCTGAAGATTTTGTACAAAATAAATTGTAATTTGAAAATATAAGTAGATACAAACATCTAAGAACAGTGCACCAGGATTAGACAAGTCTGCGTCGGAGTGGCCAACCTGGCATCCGTAAATAGTTACAGTTGTGTATTTAAATTTAATACAAAACTGATTCGATGGTGCCTATTTGATTAGGTTTAAGTAAATTGTTGCTTGTAATATATTTACGTCTAACCATCATATTCTTCATCATGAAGCGCTCATAGCCCAGCGGCTTGCGTCGATCCTAAGCGATCGACAAAGTTAAGCAACAGCGGGCGCGGTCGGTAGTTGGATGGGTGACCGCTAGTGGCAAAAAATTCTTGAGCGTTTCCGTGCTTCGGAGGGCACGTAAAGCCGTCTGCCCGGTTGTTATCATATGATAACAGTCGTTAAGCCATGTCGGAGGCCCTCGGGCGGTTTGAAAACTTCCGACACTCGGGTTGGCCACTAACCCCTCCACCAATCCGCACTGGAGCAGCGTGGTGGAGTATGCTCTAGGTCTCCTCAAGAGGAGAGACCCGTGCCCAGTAGTGGGCCATTAATGGGTTGAAGCCAACCATCATCTTTAGTTATTCGGTATAAGGATACCGATAAATAATCGCTAGGTTACTAAGGTGTCTAAGCCTGATGACTTCATTCAGCAGGGTGCACCACAAATATTTGTACGATGGTTCTTAAATTATTTTAGTGCATACTATGTTCACTTGCGCATCTACTGAAAAGGAAGGAAAATAAAAATTCATTTGATAACGAAAAAACTCATAAAAACGAATATGAACAATAATAGATATTTGACGTCTCAATGTTTCCAATATAAGGTGCATTTCTCTTGCTCTCAAAAACGTATCCAAACGTTATGCAGAGAAACAGAAGAGTATTTTACGGAAATATACCTGGAATAGAGTATCTTCTGGACAGCGGGATAATATGAAAAGCGTAAATACGTAAAATATATTTACTAACAAAGGTAATGCCAAGTTCGTGGCCGCCTGCGGTATTCAAATACAGGGTGCACCGAAATAGTGACAAACTAAAAACCATCAATACCGAGAGTATTCGACAATGACATGCACTGCATAATTGTTTTTGCATTTTTTGTTATTTTCATATTTTCAATTTAATTACTTAATTAATGCCGCGTAGGATTAATTCAACGTTGAAACAAAGTATTAATTTGACAACGGATTTGTTCAACGCAGTACAAACCATAGCAACTTTATTACTTTAAAGGACAGTAAAATAAAAATGTATAACATACTGTGAGCTGAGCGCGCACTTACGTTACGCTTTTTCGTGCGTTTTTTTTTTCACAGTGCGAAAATTTCATAACCTTCAGCACGTTTTTTGAAGTGAAACTTCTTTAGAATCGTTAGTGATTTGAAACCGGATGCAACGACAGGTAAGATAATATAACCGCTAATTTCGACTTTCAATTTAACTCCTCCGTAGCTCAATGGTCAGGACGTAGATACACAATACCTGATGCGCAGGTTCGCGTCTCTCAGTATTTTTTTTTTAGTTTTATTTTTTTTAGTTTTATTTTTATACTGTTTTTAAATACTTTCAAATGCTCTTTTAAATATTTTCAAAGAATTTATCAACAAAAAATAAGAATTTCATTCTTTCATTCGACCGACCGATTATACAAACAGTAAAAATGCTAAGTTGTATTCATAGATGGCGCGAACATTCTTTTTATTGCTAGATAGATTTTTAAAAAGTGCTAAGTTGTATTCATAGATGGCGCTTCGATTTATTGCTTTAAGATTCGATTTATTGCTTTTTCATCTCATTATCTTGAAACCAAAATTTTGGAAAGTTTCACTTCTACCACGTGTGAATTGCACACATTTTCTTTTTTTTTGGAGATTATGACTATGCAAATGATATATTTACCTTCGAAGCAGGCTGTATCCCTCCACACTGCGACAAGCTCGCTCCTCAAGTATTGGATATGAATAAAAAGGGACGATACATTATTACCGAGGGCGAATCGCGGGCTCCATGTAAATATTAGACGTCGAGCTATTTGAGACACTTATTGTCGGCCCAAATATTTATTCAATTTGATACCTTCCAGCGGTTACTCCAATGTCACGCTCAATGTCATCGGGGGGAGAAGTTGTACCATTACTGTGCTACGTGACTAATATACATAATATACCTAATGGAATCCTACAAATATTATAAATGTGAAAGTTGTTCTATGTGTGAGGATGTTTCTTACTCTTTCATGAAAAACTACTGAATGGATTCTCATGAAATTTAAGCACACTGGTAGGTCATAATCTGGAATAATACTTACGGTACTTATTATTGCCACACACAATGATATTATATATTAAAAAGAGGCAGATATGTCATAAGCACGCGCGTTGTGAGATTCAAAAAATTCCCAATTGGGAACTCTTATTCAGGTGAAGAAAGAGATAGCGATGTAGTTTTGACGCGAGAGCGAAAAAGACGTGCGATAAAGCAATAAAGCGTGCCTTGCGGACATCGGAACAGATTTTTCGATTGATTTGTAAGGGCATAACGTATCTATATTTATTTAAACATCATTGGCCACACAAATGTCACAATGTCACATTAAACCTCGTCATATCCATTGTCCACTGCGTTGCCACATGTGGAATCACATACTTGATACAACAAAAAAAATATAGTTTTTATTCCCTCCATGATTTAAATACAGTCCTAATTCTTAACAATAAGAAAAAGGTAAATGTGTGCAAAATTCGGTTCAAATAACTCCATTCCGGAGATCTACTTTATTCCTAAAACTGTCTGCACCGTGCGAATAACATCATAAAAGTAGAACAATCATTGAATTATTTGAAAAATAGTGCTATAACATAGATTCACGTAATGGAACCTTTTGAGAACAGTTACATTATACTGAATTTATACTACGAGTATTATAAAGCTGAAGAGTTTGTTTGGTTGAACGCGCTAATCTCAGGAACTACTGGTTCGAATTGAAAAATACTTTTTGTGTTTGATAGTCCATTTATCGAGGAAGGCTATAGACTATATAACATCATATGCTCTAGTAGTTAGTTTTTTCCACAAATTAACGCGGGTGAAACCGCGCGGCACAGGTAGTGTATGTATAAAGGTACATTCATACTACTCATAATATATTTATTGTTACGACTATTCTCACGAAGAGCGCGAAGAAAGTTCAACGTCGATTTTTCCACTCAAAGAGAAAGAATCTTTCGATAAACTATATACCCATGAATCCCACGATTGACAAAACTTTAACGTGTTCTAGTAAATATTTGATAAAATCAATAATATGGGCGATATTATTTATCATTATATTTATAATATATATTATTATATTTTTAATTAGTGTTTAATTAGTGACTTAAGCATAATTATCGAGTTTAATAAACGAAAATTATTAACAAACATCTCTTAAGAAAAATATTTTTTTTCTGATCACATACAATTTTCATACATTTTTATTTTTATTGAAACATAAATAAGTTATCATTAATAGGTACATCAATTTGATATGATTTTTGATTGATTTAACTTGAATGAAAGAAGTCAATGTCTATCGTTGTTAGTAGGTACTAATCTAAATTCAGCCAATTTACGGTCGCGCGGAAACCTCTAAACTTCTGGAGCAACCGAAAAACATTCCACCCGAAGGTAATCCTCCATCAATCAATCGAGCTCCACCTAATTTGCAAACACCACTCCGCCCTAATTTTATTAGGGTTTTTGATCGATGGACCAAACAAAGAGTGTCCGAAGTGGAAACAACCCACGCAGTACTGACTAATAATAAACTCGAACATAACTTTTTACGAATATTTGTGTTTTAGGAAAAAAATGTGGGGAATATTTTGATCAAACAGTGATCGATATGGGTGAGTGTTCTGTTACCCTTTGTGTTTTTTGGCTACAGTTTTTGATCAAACTATTAGACGAAGCATAGCCGCTTTATTTTATCTCTCTTCAATGTTACAAGCTACGACATGAAAAATATATTTCATGACTAGCTTTTGCTTGCGACTTCGCACGCGATACAGTGGTTTCGAATCTAAATTTTTAATTAATTTAGATTTATGCACGCGTGTAGGTATATCTATTTTTTACAAATCCAGCGGGAAAGTTCAGGGAACTTTTCCGGAATAAAAAGTAGCCTATGTGTCAATTCAGGATATAAGCTATCTCCATTCAAAATTTCAGACAAATCGGTTAAGTGGTTGTGGCGTGATTGAGGAACAAAACAAACATCCAAACATCTTCACAATCTTTCACATTTATAATATTTATAGGATTAATCATGATGGTAGTAGGTAGTGAGGCAGGTTCAAACTGTGCCTTGAAGATTAAGCTGAGAAGCTTAAGCTTAAAGCTCCTACCTCCAAAGTTTCAAAGAAATAGGGACGTTACTTTGGATGTACAAAGAGTCACACTCTAAGATAAAGATATCTATTCAAATCAGCAGCAATCGTAGCAAACTGACCGAATGATCAATAGCTGCTATTTACGACCAAAGCTTACAATAAATGAATTCAAAAACACAATTCGTATTTTACGCGTAATATTTTTTTTACACTGAAGATATTGAAATATTACGGCATCAAAATTTTTGATTTGATTGTAGATATGAATAAAATCAAAAACTTTGATAAATCCATGCGATAACGAAGCCAAAGTTTTGATTGAATTCAAATTCATGTTACGAATTCAGTTTAATTTGCCCGGCAAAAACGAAACAAGTTTATAAATACATATCGGAGATATAACTGTTGCCGGTGGGGTTTGTTTTCAGACATCTTATCATCATATTTTTAATAATAATAATAAAGCTTCACACTCATAGCCCCACACTAGGATTTCCTGTGTCGTGAGTGCCATATACAACACACAAAGGCAAAAACACAAACACCCAGACTGAGAATAGAAATTCAAAATCATCATTCATACTTTTGCCTCGCTGGGAATCGCACCCAGGACCCTTAAAACGGCAGTTCATCATTATAACCATTACGCCACATGGGTCGTCAAAGGTTACGTTATTCTTTCATTATTCTCCAGTGTGCATGAGGTAGCTATATGGCCAGATACTATACCGTGGATGCCGCGTCAAGTCCGCTTGACGCACACTACACTTGATCGTGTATGGCCACGGTATATTATCTTCTTGGTATTATTAATACCATTAATACTATTATTATTTATCTGTGTGATCCAGCATAGCTGGCACCCTCTTGCTTCAATCAGCCGCCAAAAGACTCGTTGTATTCTGGCTGTGAGCTTGACTTGAGAGCCAGGTCTTTCTTTCTTTTTCTTCTCTTTCTTAGCCATCTACCATCAGGCGGATAGTCAGCTCATTTGCCGGGTATTTCCATAAAAAAACATTACACACTACAAACTTACGTCTATTGGAACTGCGTCACGTCACACCTCGCGTCCCACACGAAAGATATATTTATTTGCTACAAACACTGGAGCCCGATGAAAATATATATTTTATTTGATCCCGTAAAGCAATTGGTTTTCGTTGGGAAACAAAAGGAGAACGTTTAATTAAGCACATACGTACTGTTGAGATAAGAAGCAAAGATAAAGGAACACAATTAGTGCCGGGCAGCGAATTCTTCGCAAAAACCGAACAGTCTTTAGTTAAAATAAAAAATACTGACAGTAAATTGGAAATGTTTCGTCACTTCTTTTATAACCTACAAAGGTGAACACTATGAGCAATCATCATGGAATTCCTGGGGAATTAATCCTACTAATACGTATATTATTAACACGAGGATGATTGTAATTCTTTCATGCAAACTACTGAATAAATTTTCACGAAATTTAGCACACAGCTAGATCATGATTTGGAATGGGATATAACGACCTTTTTATCCCGGGAAAAGCGGGCAAAACCGCGGATAGAGCCTGAAGCTAGTTGGAAAGTATGTCTCAGTCCAGTTTACTCGACCAAACTTACTTATGTGTGGATAAAGGCATAAGTAGTCTAGGGCTTAAGTGGACTACGGTTTGCAATTACTGTAAAAGCTAATGATAAAATAGTTTTAAATTAATTGTGTGATAGTTTATAATATAACAACGCCAGTTATTTGTTACAATATTAAGACATTTATTTAAACCGTACGGCTTGAGGCTGCCACGATATATGAAACCGCCACCGCGGAATTTCTACAGATTAACGCGCGTTCAATACAATACAAATCGAGGTAGGTACAATCTTAAGGTTTAAAGAAATGTAGCCTCTTAATTTAGTAATAATAGAGAAGAAATATATTATAATATTTTGTCTTTTTAAATTTACTAATAATCGAAGTGTCATGTAAGGAAACTGACTCGTTTACTGGAAAATTGGTTCTGATTCCAGGCTTGATAGTACCCCTCAAAACCCAAGCAAACAAAGAAGCTATTCCCTCCTATCTTCATGGATTCAGTCCACAGCAAAATAATTTAATACACTAGGATGTGACTGGGCTACGTTCTTGCCCATAACGAAGCTGAACCACGCCATAAATCCGCCATAGACATGTCCGCCCACAGATAAGGCGGCAAAACAGAGATAACAGACGCTCGATTGATCGTCAATAAGTACCGATTCATTTATCTACTAACGCTGAAAAACCGTACTGCAAATAAAAAACTACTGTATTCAGTCGGGATAAAGTTTAGTTTTGTCTGTCACGCACTTAAAAGGGTAGGCTTAAGCCGCGGTTCCATGAAATTAAGTTTATTTTCGGAATTTGCCGGTTTATCCTCCATGTCTCAATTTTAGATACTTATCTAAGTTTGTGAACATTCCGTTAGAGAGAAAGCCCGCGAGCAATTGAAATATTGGGCAAATAATTATAAGGAAGTTGTTTGCCGGTATGTGATTAGCAAGCCGTGGTGTAAATTTTCAATGTGTAAATTAATATTTGCCTGATGTGTTTTCTTGCAAATAAACTTCCCTTGAAACTATTTTGTTCTATACAGTAATAAAATAAACATGATAGAGTATTATAATATAATATTGTATTAAGCGAGTATCCTGTTTTTTCTTCCTTGCTTCCTTACCAATAGTATAAAAGATATAAAGAGAAAGGTAACCCTACCACCACGAGGCACTATATCGCCATTTCATTAAAAAAACATAGAAAAATCTTTAATTAATAATTACACCTGTAATATCTACAAAATAATTTCCCCAATATTTTTATAACTAGCCGACACTTATACGAGTAGGATCACTCGCGTGTCCAGAAACCGTTAGCAGTAAAATAGCGAGGGAATGGGCTGACCGGCCACCTGATAGCAAGTTAACTCCGGACGTCTTTAACATTAAAGATATGGTCGATTCGTTGCTGGCTTTTTAACTAGTCCAAGTTAGACTGACAATGAAACACTTCAAGGAGTCAGGTTTTAGTTTTCAACATAAATAATCAGTCTCCTGTCACCAGTAGCATGGACAATAATGGATATACAATAAGCATCGCATAACCTCTCCTCTCAGGAATAACAGGAATAATAAAGCCTACCTGTGAGCCTAGCCTCCTACTAAAAGACTACCTAGAAATATTTGAACTATCGAAGTGACTACAGAACATAAAGGCCTTAGTGTACTTAAAAGTTTTATAAGAATCTTAAAACTTTCTAACCCCGCAAGAAAACGCTCGTATTTTTTTAGTCCAGTAATCCACGTCTAAGTTACGATTGCGCTTGAAATTGGTTGTTAGGACTCTAAACATTAATAAAATAAGAAAGTTATATACCAAGAAAGTAAATAGTTGTTATGGCCTACGGAAAACTTTGTATTGCTATTAAGCTTATTAATTATTATAGATTGACGTCATAATAGATGAAACTTCTCAGAAAACCGGGCAAGTGCGAGTCAGGTGATGCGCAATGTAGGGTTCCGAAATAGTAAGTTTATCGACTATTACTACTTATGCTAACATAGCTGTGATAGTTTTCCTTCTAAATTCATCATATAATCTATTTTCGAGAATTTTTTCATTTGTCTAACTCCAACCGTTTTTCTAGCATGGGGGGGATACTTGACTCTAAACAAAATTAGAACTTTCAAGCCAAATATTTCGCAAACAAACCCCTGAATCCAAAAATGGTGCCAAGCCAAGAGACCCATAATATTATTGAAAAACCTTTTCAACGATACCTCAGACTATGAGGTACGCGACTTAAAAAAATTTCATCCTCTCGTTATCTGTACCCTGAAAAAAAATATTTTTCTATGTTTTATTCTACGATTTTCGAGTTTTAATAAATATATATATCCGTGCCAAATCATAGTTTTCTAGCTCTAAGGGTCTCGGCGCTATGCCTCGGACAGACGGACGGACAGATGGACGGGCGGACGGACGAAACTATAATATAAGGTTCTATGGTTTAGTTGTTCAGTATTACTTTTAACAATATTCTAAACTACTGTGATTGTTTTTTTCTTTTTAGTTTTTTTACGAAGTCGGGTTTTTAGTTTTTTTAATTATTTTTTTATGATGACAGGTGTGATAGATTATGTATAACACTGCCTGCACGGCGCGGCGGCGCGTGGCAGCCCTTCTGAAATTGGCCCTACACATCGAACGCAGCACGTACTTGTGACATCATACCAAAAGCGCGGAGTGCGCCAGGCCTGACTATATGTTATTAGTAACTATTATAGACCAGATAAAAAACGCATAGTCGTCCTCTGTGAAATATCCCTTACCTCGAAGGAAGCGCATAATTTGTGACCGCTATCGACACATAGATAAAACCGTTCGATTCGGCGCGACTTTAATTTCTTTCCCGACGATAAATGCTCGAACACACATCTCGTTCTTATCGCGCAAGAGTGAGAGGGATGGTTTCTTTGTCTCAAAGAATCTGGGAGCTGAAAGTACAGAGGTACAAAGCAATAACTCGCTTTCAGGTCAATTGTCAATTGCTTGCTTCTGCGATGCTTCTTATTATCGACTTTAGGAGTCGCTTTGCTGATTTTTTGAGTGGAATTCATATTAACATCCAACATATTAGTATAACAACGTATAGCTTTAACATTGAACAAATATACTGACGTACAATCGATCTTTTAAACTGACTGCGGAAAACGTCTTTCGTTTTAATGTTACTTATTACGTTTGTTCGTCGTACAAAATCTAATATAATATCTTATATTACATACATAGTGTTCATTTATTAAGTAGAGTAATTTCTTTTATATAATACGTGAAGCAAAATCTTTATACCCTTTTTTTGACACTGTTTTTCTTCTTTACGCGGATGGAAGACTATGAATATTGGCATAGTTGAAATTTAAAGCTTACATGGAGAAGGAGTGCAGAAAGCTAATATTTTTATGAAATATGAATCTGAAATACATAAAATTACTAAACATTAAGATTACACACCATGTATTTAAAACACACACATGCATAATACAACACACACAAATATCAATGTGAAACTTTTGACACCTACACCGAATTTTGACCGCAGGGTGGATGTCATTAATCATAGTTAAAACATTATTCATGGTTAACTATAAAAATTACTTGGTAATCGCAAATCAAAATAAAATTATAATGTCTAGAAATGTATATATATATGTATATCAATACATTGCTGCCTCATTGTGTATGCAATTTCACTATTTAACTTGATAGTTAAACTTTAGTTAGCAATAGTTAGGTCCACAAAATATGTACAATGCATACCTATTTGATGTAACTGACTATACTAAGATAGCCTGTAAATTGGTAACCACTTAAAAGTGAGTTTTGGTTATATTGGGCCAGCATATAATACTAACCCCAATCCATGCTGGCAAACCTGGGCTGTATGTCGTTAGAGGCGACAAAATCTGGCCCGCCTGATGGTAGGGCATAGGGCTCTTCATAAGTATTTTATCAATATTATTATTAATAAATTAATATTGTTACTGGTACATTATTTCTGGTAGCAAATAGTTTTCTTTCTTCGCAAACTAAACAACACAATATTTGTAGCTAATATTGCTAGTGTAGTAAAACTCCATTGTTCCGGATCACATTGTTATAATTCCATTGCACATTTATACAATTACTTCGTTTATTCTATTTTAAACAAATTATTAATATCCCATTACTCATAAACATTCTATTCTATCTGACACTAATAACCAATCTGGTTTTTCTTCTGACATTGACATTCACATTGACATCGCCCTCACAGATACATTATTTATTTTTAATAGCCTACATTCTGCCAGTATGTCCCCACTCGTCATATTTTTTCACTTTCTTCGATGTTGCCAGCTTTAATTAAGGAACCTTACACTCGTCCATCCTGAACAGGTGTATGTCCCCATACACGGATTTAGAAAAAGACTACAAACCTTACACTCGGCGAGGGGAGACATAGTAAGCATGTATCGAGTTATACCAAGTATTAAACAAAAAAAAATATGTCAAAAGTTACATTTGCAAGCTATTTGATAAAAACATTAATGAAATACAACAGCCTACCTACAAGAATTACATATTATATTTCTGTATTTCACGAATTTTGCAAATCCATTCAATCAAATTCAATTTCATTCAATAAATGTCATATTATGAAAATTACAATTATAGACATTACTAAATATTCATAAAAACGAAAAGAATTATGTAACGGATTGTGAAATATCTGATGATATCAATAAAATTAGATTAATGTCAATAATAAATTATAAACCATAATCAAATAACCTTCATAAAACTAGTATACATTGTGAACCTTATTATATATTACAACCAAAATTTGTTATTATTTAGAATATAATTTTATTAAATTTAATAGCCAAAGATTAAAACATTTAATCAAATTTGTCAGATAAATATTCATCTATTAATTAGGTTGTAAATGTTGTAACATAACAAACTGACAATGTTTAAGAAACTTTTTTTTTTTTTGTACAGTTAAGCAATTCAATTAAATTTCATTCAGTAAATGTCATATTAGGAAAATTACAATTATACATATAGGTACATTAATAAACATTCATAAAAACAAAAAGAATTATGTAACGGACAGTTAAATATCTGATGATATCAACAAAATTAAGTTAATGTCAATAATAACTTATAAAATAACCTTCATAAAATAAGAATACGTTGTCAACATTATTATAAATTACAATTAAAATTAGTTATGAAACAGTTAATCAAGTTTGTGAAATAAATATTCACCTATTAATTAAGTTGTAAGTGTCGTAACATAACAAACTGACAATGTTTAAGAAACTTTTTTTTTTGTACAGTTAAGCAATTCAATTAAATTTCATTCAGTAAATGTCATAGGAAAATTACAATTATACATATACATTAATAAACATTCATAAAAACAAAAAGAATTATGTAATGGACAGTTAAATATCTGATGATGTCAATAATATTAAGTTAATGTCAATAATAACTTATAAAATAAGCTTCATAAAATAAGAATACGTTGTCAAAATTATTATAAATTACAATCAAAATTAGTTATGAAACAAATTTGTGAAATAAATATTCACCTATTAATTAGGTTGTAAGTGTTGTAACATAACAAACTGACAATGTTTTAAGAAACCTTTTTCTTTTAATCAAGCTTAACATTTTGTTGAACGTATAGTGCATCATTATCAACGTCATCATTATCATTATCCTGCCGACGTTGGGGAAGCGACTTTATACCATTCAAAAAAAAATTGCTAAAACTTGGACTCACGAGAGTTAAAAATTTCTGTCAACCACTGTCCCAATGTATCTCAGTCATCAAAAGATTTTCCGTTAATGCATATAATGTGAGCCGGTAACGATCGGAACAAGTGGTACCTAATTAGATGGAGATGTCCGGCGAGTGTGCAGAATGGGCTAAAGAAATCCAGCCTAGCTTCTTAATTATTATTTTTTTAGTCATCGAGGTCATCGAGTCAAGTGTGAGGTCGGGCATTGTCGTGGAGGAGAAACATGTTGCCATGTTTTCCTTTAAGATTCTCGGCTACTTTATCCAACATAGCACAATAGCGTTCACTATTTATGTCTGTTCCCTGCGGTAATAGTTCCCAGTAGCTAACTCCGTGCATGTTCCACCAAACACTCAACATAACCTTCTGCGTAGTCATTTTAGATTTAGTCGTTGGTACTCCTCTTTGACCCGCGCTAAGCCACTGTTGCTTATTGTTATGATTAACGTAAAGTAACCACTTCTCATCTCCTGTAACTAGATCACGAAACCACGCAAAAGTGCTACGTAAAGTCAGTAATTGTGTACAAATCGCTACTCGCATCATCCGTTGTCCATCCGTCAATTCGTGGGATGCCCATTGACCTTGCCTGTATACTTTACCCATCGCTTTCAAATGTGGATCGATGGTAGTATGGGAGCATCCGAGTTCATTTTCAAGTTGACAAGCAGGCCTCCTTGGATCTTCGTCAATGAGCTGCGCTAGGCGATCAACATCAACCTCAACCGGTCGCCGTTCGTGAGGTTTATCTTCAAGATCACAGTCGCCATTCGAGAAACGTCGAAACCAATCTACTACTGTATGATAAGAGACTGTATTTTCTCCCATACATTGGCATATATTTTGTGTCGCCTACTTAGCTGCATGTATCAAACGGAACTCGTAAAGAAAACGCGGACGCGGATGTATCATCTTTTCAAATAAATTTTACCCATAATGCCACTCGCTACTTTGTCAATTATTGACCTGATAAACTGAGCGCACTTAATTGTATTCATAATTTTAAATTGTCTGACAGACGTAAAATGCAGGACATGATCTTTTGTACAAACAATTAAATAGTATCATTGACAATTCGAACCTACTTCAACCCTTCTCATTTTATATCCCATATAATTTACCACAACATCCAAGGCCATTACTCGCCCATAGAAAATTTAAAACTAACTTAGGACGCAATTCCTCATCCCTAAACTATGCAAACTATTTTAGGGGTTCCTTAGTAAAGACAAGACCATTGACATCTTTCATGATAAGCTTGCAATATTTAGAAATAAAATTCATAGGGTTTTAAACCCAAAATCTTACGAAATTTCCTAATCAGTTATTACAATTTTAGGTATTCATACCTACTACACAGGTTGCACATTTAATATCGTATTTTTTTATCATTTTTATAACATAAGAGACGTGCAATGTTAATGCACCTAAATATGCATGCTGTGTTCATCCGTAATTAAAATTACAAATAAACTAATTTTAAGACTGAGATCTGTAATCATTGCTGGTTTTTGTAATTTTGTGGATGATACTATTAATAAATAAATAAATAATCATGGAATTTTCTCGAAGCTGTAAAAAATATTCTAAAATGTCCCCGCAAAAATCGTCAGATCATTATGCCACAACCTAATAAAAATATTCATTCTACTTATTAAAATATTCGTCTATTGTATATAGCATTTGGCTGTTAATATATATATTTATCTCATTTTTTTAAATCCAGTTACATTAAGCTCTTTTATTTTATCTGGTAGATGATAAGATTATATGATGATGACTTTTATACAGCCCATCGAATTCTTGCATCACCTTGTAATCTAAAAATCTTATTGTAGACCCATTAAATTTGTACTTCACAATTAAACTCTATTTATAATACAATTTTGCAAATACATGCAACTCTTACAATTTCACAATGTATATCATATACAACTTAATAGATATTAAAAATTAACCTTAGGCCTTTGAATAAAGATAATAACAGTGTTTAGGTACTATGAAGAATTTATTCCTTACAAATTGTTACTATTTCACCAAAATAGGTTTTACATATGTCTGTTCCTGCGCAACTGAATATCTTTAAATAATGCGCATATTGTTGGTTTTATTCTTCTTCTTCTTAGTCGTACACTCCTGGCGGAGTGGTCGTGGTCATGGATAGTCTTTCAGTTTGGCAGCAGCCTTTGCCTTTGGTTTTATACGGGTCTCAGAACTGTGGGTTAGGTCTATAATCAGATAGGCACGGGCCCGTCTGACGCAACCTTTTACCCCTCGAGATCAGTGGGTTAGGTCTATAATCAGATGGGCGCGGCCCCATCTGACGCAACCTTTTACCCCTCGAGATCAGTGGGTTAGGTCTATAATCAGATAGGCACGGGCCCGTCTGACGCAACCTTTTACCCCTCGAGATCAGTGGGTTAGGTCTATAATCAGATGGGCGCGGCCCCATCTGACGCAACCTTTTACCCCTCGAGATCAGTGGGTTAGGTCTATAATCAGATAGGCACGGGCCCGTCTGACGCAACCTTTTACCCCTCGAGATCAGTGGGTTAGGTCTATAATCAGATGGGCGCGGCCCCATCTGACGCAACCTTTTACCCCTCGAGATCAGTGGGTTAGGTCTATAATCAGATAGGCACGGGCCCGTCTGACGCAACCTTTTACCCCTCGAGATCAGTGGGTTAGGTCTATAATCAGATGGGCGCGGCCCCATCTGACGCAACCTTTTACCCCTCGAGATCAGTGGGTTAGGTCTATAATCAGATAGGCGCGGGCCCATCTGACGCAACCTTTTACCCTTCGAGATCAGTGGGTTAGGTCTATAATCAGATGGGCGCGGCCCCATCTGACGCAACCTTTTACCCCTCGAAATTCATATACATTCATATCCCGTTCTAAAACCAATTCAATCCAAATAATAATGCTGTATTTCAAAGGGCACAAAGATTTATACGGATCTGTAGCTGCCTGACGCAGCTATCATTTACCCACCGAGTACCTCATATTACACATTATTGCGCAATACTTTCTAATCGTCTGACCTTGTTAATTTTATTACTTTTACACGTGTTCGTCCCTATTGGTCCACCCTTTCTGTAAATTTATCTAGCATTTTTCTATTGGTCGTTCTTGCCTACACTTTTTGTATATAAGCCGTGTATTTGTACCATTAAATTATTCCTCTGATAACCAGCAGACGAGTATCATTATACGACATCCTTGATAGTACTGCGCAACCTTCTTGATACTAATTAAGGGCTCTCGACGACCATATCCCTAAAGTAGTCGAAGAAACCCTAAAGATCTGTTCCAACGTATCAACCGTACATTCAAATTGCATCACATTAATTTCTAAAATCCAATCTGTTATTATCTTTAAACACATATCATAAAAAAAAACTTTAATTAGTTGTATAAATCAAATAAGTTATACTTCCATACTTGAACATGTACGAACACTGATCATAGACAAGTAATGCATCATATAAAATTAATCGTTCAATATAAATCAAAGCTAAAGAAGAGCTGATACCATTGAATAGAAATGTATTTAGAATTATACTTCAAAACAGTCATACATTAACTCAAATTATAGGACATGTCTTAAGTTCCAATCCAGTTTAAGTTACGAATACGTGTTATATACGTTTTTTTTTTTGTTAAAATCACAAATTTACTTAAATTGAGACTACATTGATCATCTGATAATGTAGTTTTATCCATTCAACAATAAAAAATATAGGCGAGTCTATCAGTAACTATTTGAAGTTAAACACCCGTGAACCTGTCCAATGAGCGGACTGAGCCTCTGATCTAGCCGCACCAGCAAACTGCACAGAGGCCACGCCTGGGAAGCCTCACGAACCTCTCCCAGTGACTCGGTCTACCGCCTGCCGCACACTGTCTCGAACTTGGCTCCGACATCGTCTAATAACGTGGTCACCACGCACTTCGGGATTTTCGCGAAAGCGTCGCCGAATGCTACCGTTGATCATTTTCAACGAGGTTCATTGTCTAGAACTCGCAGACAATAAAGTAATGGTTAGAATTTATTTTCGTTTTCTTTTTATAACTCAAACTTACTCAAATAACAATAATCACATAACTCAAATTTAATTATTTATGAAATTGTTTTAGTTTGTTGTATTTCCTCCGTTCCATATTATATCTAATCAATAAATTACTTTAAATGACCCTTAATAATGCTGCAACGCTTAATTATGTATTTTTGATTCAAAACTAATCTGTTATGTGTGTTGCGGTCACCACTTGCCCGTACTGGAACATGATTACACGATGACCTCCGGTACAGACCAATCCTCAAACAAACTTAATCACTCTCCTCATGATCACAAATACTTGGTTCAATATTCATCCGTTAAGCCTTGATCCTCTGGTATTTTACTTACTCTATCAAGAGCGAATTCGTAAGTAATTAAGATTTAAGATTTATTTTTGTCATAAAAAATTTAAAGAATAAATTAATTAATTCAATTAAAATTAAAATTATAAGAATGGAGTTGCTGACAAAAACAACTGATATAATTTATCCAAATGATTGGTGACATCATGTTCAATGATGATGGTCTCTCAAGTGTTAAGTGTCACATATCCAGTTTGATAGTTATATAGTCACAAAATTGGGTATTTAAATAAGCTGTTTTGAAAATTTAGTAACATAAATGATAATAAACATAGATATATAAAACAGCTAATTTTCACTAATTTAATAATAGAAATATGGATACAGATCACCTCTATTTTTCCGGAGCATAAAAATTCTTTCAAACATTGAAAAGTGCTCTCTGCGAGTACTGCGTTGCATACAAGTCTGTAGATGCACCTAGGCGCACGGTCCCGCATAATTGAGTTTCTACTAGTGAGTACAAAGATGGCGGTCTGGTGCTTCACAGCTTATAAGAATTTTCATCATCATGCCATGTCATGACATCTGGAACACATAAAAATCGAGCGACGTTCCTTGCATCGCAATATGTTAGAATTTAAATAATTATCATAAACGTTACTCTGCACTAGACAGGTAAATAAAAATTTTGGTGAACTAGGCTTATTTATACTAATTATAGAAAATTCAAAAACAATAAAATTGGGTTTTACATACAATTTTTGATTATTTGCATTGTGAAATGTGGTTATTCTTCAATAATTATAAATTATTGTACTACTATGTAACATGGCATTACCAATAATAATAAAGATGTTAAAAGTCACCAAACAAAACATTAATTTCATAGATACGACATACCACATCACATCATACCATCGAAACACATCATACCATCAATTATTATACAAGTAGGTATATGAAAACAAAATATATTATATAAACAATCAAATAAGCCATGGAAGCAGGAGATTTATTTCCGGTTTCTGTGTTAAATATCTTTATTTCCTGTGTAGTTGATTCAACAGAGTCATTTCAAGTAAATCACTTTTCCTGTAGTAGATAGTGGTCATCGCATTGACTAACTTCTCCAAAGTAGGTATAGCAAGTTCAATCAGTATTTCAGCATCCCCATTTGACTTATCTATTAAACTTTCGAACCTGGTTTGGAGCATTCAATGCTACTTGCCTTTATTTACTCGTATTATACCTTCAGTAATTGCTCATCACAATAATTTAATTTTGCTGTGATGGCAGTGTTTCACATCAGTTTTTCACCGTTTCACCATCTTTGGATCATCATGAATGTTTAAAAACATAACAGCCGAATAGTTCAGCCATTTTCATGGTTTCTGGTTTCTCATGTAGATAAAATATAAATAATTTAACCATTAATAATTTTACATTAACAAATGGAAAATAACAGATATTACAATTAAAAGTATCTATAGCGAAACAATCACTCAGTCAAACCATTTGCAGGATTCAAAGCGTTATTTATTTAAATCATTAATGAATATCCTGACCAAACAACATGATTAAGGACAAGTTTAATGATGTTGAAAATACTATATTTAACATAACATAATTGGAATGTAGATCGGAACTAGTAAATCAACGAAATTTAACCCTCTGAAAGTCCACCAATAATCATCATGGCTGAGAATCTAAGATATAAAAATGATTAAATTTTACTAGATTTTCATTTTATGACGACGATCTCTGACACGAGATCATCGCACGTATTCTCATAAAATAAAGAGTTAATTTGCCTACAATGAATAACATAATACACTTTGATCAATTTATCTATTATTAATCTATTCAACCCAAAAGAATACAAATGATATTCTAATAAGAGCTGCATGGGACAGTTACTGAAAAGTCACGAATTATTCTTATGTTTTTGAGGTTAGACATAGTTATAATAATATTATGTGACATTTGATTTTAGAGCAATGACATTAAGATATTGTTTCGTCAAATTTTATTTATAACAACCACGATTGAAACAATACATACATTTACGCTTAATTTGCAGGTTTTAATAGCGTTTATTTCTATGACTATTTAATTACAAAATGTTACCAAATGATCAAAATATTAGTACAAGAGGTGAGTAATTCAGTTCTGAACCGGTTCAATTATTCGATTCAAATCATAATTTATTATGAACTCATACAGCCGAGACGCAGTTCGACAACAATCATTTATGTGATCCGTGAACTGATCTGCGACTCAATTTTTATCCAGTTACGCCTATTCAATACATGTCATAGTTAAATGAATCTCAAACATATAGTTTTCCTGACAACTATATAAGTAGTCTTATTATTAAAAGGACACTTATAAGAACTTACAAGATAATCTTGTAGCTTTTCGTGAATTATTGTATAACAATAACAGAAAGTGAGCATCTTACCACTTCTGATTTTGTAGTACAACTCCATTGTTCCGGATCACATTGTTATAATTCCATTGCACATTTATACAATTACTTCGTTTATTCTATTTTAAACAAATTATTAATATCCCATTACTCATAAACATTCTATTCTATCTGACACTAATAACCAATCTGGTTTTTCTTCTGACATTGACATTCACATTGACATCGCCCTCACAGATACATTATTTATTTTTAATAGCCTACATTCTGCCAGTATGTCCCCACTCGTCATATTTTTTCACTTTCTTCGATGTTGCCAGCTTTAATTAAGGAACCTTACACTAGTAAATATAACGCTAAGTAATGTTAGTTACGCGAACATTGCCCTACGTTAATTAGTTACTTGTAGGGTGTAATCACTCGATCCCGAACACAGCAACAGCTAACATTGGCTTAGCGTAGTACCGTGAATGGGATGCTCGAACCGCCACTAGTCATTCGAGCTCATATAAATGAGCAAGATTACCGTCTACATTGGCTCAAGGGCCTTTTCTTCATTGATTGCCTGTAGTCTTACTGCTTGGGTAAAATCAAGGAAAAATTTATTTGCACACACTACCAATAGTTCTATGGTAATATGATTGTTCCTTGGTAATTATACCATTGAAAAATGGTTGTCTGACAAAACATTGATGAAATGATTGCATACTTTTATTATAGATAAAATTGAATCATTTTAATTAAATTACTATTATTTTGTATAGGAAAAGGAGTGAAATGAAATCTACACATTGATTTATAAATTAACTATGCGGCAAGAACCGAGCGCTTCGGCCGATCGTAGCCGATCGTGCCTCTCTATCGCTTGTTCCGCGCTCTCGCTCGCGGAACGTGACAGTGAGTCATGCTTTTTCGTGCGTGCACCCGGCGTTCATCGTTTTAATAGACGTTGTCACGTCAAAAACTGTATGTTTTACTACGGTGATACCCGTACCAAGCAGTACATAACCTAAGGCTGTCTTACCTGTTGCGTCAAAGAAATTAATGTTTATCATATTGACAACCCTATTGCCCAGATAGAGGCGATGCTCACTGGAAATAGGTACAGGGTTCGATTCTCAGTAAAAACTCATATTATTCACATTTTTGGTATACCTATGTGAAGTTACATAAGTTTTATTGGTGTATCCATGGCATAAGAATAACCGTGTTTTGTAAAAAAAATCTGATTTTTATTCAAATTTTACTCCCCTGGGGTAGAATTGCTGTAACCCTTTTCAGCGGACGTTTACGTTATAATAAAAGTCATCTACTGCCAAAATCTGAAGTTTCGGCTAGTGGGCTAGGCAGCACATGGACGATAACTGCATGTGGACCTTAAACCGACCCTTTTCTATTAAATTAAATTTTACACGTACTGTTTATATTGTATAATATTATTATATAGATATTTTATTTGGTGACAAATGTACGTATATTATTATCATCATGACGTATATCTACGTTGAAAATTTGTGTGTACTGTTGTGTATTGGTAATTATTGTTAATATTATATGTACCTACTTATATAATATTATTATATAGATATTTTATTTGGTGACAAATGTACGTATATTATTATCATCATGACGTATATCTACGTTGAAAATTTGTGTGTACTGTTGTGTATTGGTAATTATTGTTAATATTATATGTACCTACTTACAATTATTAGTAAAATATAAATTTAGGTAACATGGAAATGAAAATAAGCTCTATTCAGGTTTTAATTTCACATCGCGACAAATTTCAAAGCAGTGTCTTATGTGTCCACACACACAAATACAAAAGATGACAGCCGGCCGGAGCAACGCGAAGCACAACCTTCCCTTACGACAGTCAACGCGACACTTAGTGTACGTTAAACATCGATAGACTATCGATAGTATCGATAGTTTTTGACTATCGATACTATCGATTGCTATTTTGTGCTATCGATAGTTAATTTTATTACTATTTCTCACCTATAAAGATAACGTCATACTTAATTTCTTAAACGTGGGGAATTACGGGAACTAATAACTATCAGTGTTGCCAACTTTATTTTAACAATCCAACTGAACTTCACCACAAAAGGCAGAAAACCACAAAAAAATACTATTTTATTTTATACTAATAAAAATAAAATGACTTGCTTAAGTGTATCAGTGATATTTATATGAATAAATTATTTTGAATTTAATTTAATTTGAATTTAACTAATTGACTTTGTTAAAGATGATCGTCTTTAGAAAAATCGGATTCATCTACGATCATAGATTACGAGGAATAAATTTCTTTAGTTCCAATTTTTTGTATTACATTAATTGGTAATGTGTAGTTATTGCAGCATTTTCTTTCGCGTGATAAGCCAGCACAAACCATGATAATTGATGATAGGAGCTCTAGCTTCATTCGGTTTCTCCCTTTTGTCTTTACTACATTCATTAGAAACAAACGTTTAGAATCAAATCAAACTCGACTCACTTGTATTATATATTTAAGGTTCATAATCAAAATTATTTCATTAGTAGTCAAAACTATTATATTTCCGGAGAAGACCCGGAAATCATGCCGCCAAATCATTGTGTTCATACTGCCTGAAGGTTGACTGGGAGAGAATGCTTTTAGCATTAAGTCCGCCTTTGTCATCTGTACGTATGTATGGGGCATAAAGTTTTAAATAAATAAATATATAAATAGTTTCTGTTCACTACGTGAGTTCTGTAGTGTTCCCTACGCAACCAAGAATTGTGCGCTAGTTTCAAATTCAAACATTCTCTCTGACGAGAGTAATTTTGTGAAATATTCTTAGTAGTTGAATGTCATGTCCTACCACTAAATGAAAAAATCTTTTCCACTAGCACTAGCACAGGCAACAATGATAACTATTGCGTAGAACTGTAGAACATTCGGAGACTGTTCATTCATTCGTGTATAGTATTGTTTCGTTTCAGGGGAATTACCGAAAATTATAATGGTTAGATCCCAAATGAACGCAGAAACAGGCTTAAGACGAAAAAACTAAATATGTTGTTGTTTTTAAAACAAAATATACAATATTTTGATTGAAATGTTTGATTAAGTTCATATTGAAATTATATGTTTTGATTAATATGTATAATATAATGTGTTCTAATCTAAGTTACCCATTGAAAGAAAAGTATCGATAGTATCGATACTATCGATAGTTTTTAGGTCAACTATCGATAACTATCGAAAATCGAAACTATCGATGTTTAACGTACACTAGCGACACTGCCCCTCCCCCTCCCCCCGTCGCCCTCGGCCCTCACACAGACCCGCTAAAAACTTGTTAACGTAAAAATAAGAAAAGTTTGGATTGTGGCTTCTAAAATTATTATTTTAAATATTTATACGTACAGTTTATAGGTGTAATTTATGTGAATATTTTAGGTGCAAAAATTCCTTGCCGTTTAAAAATAAATACAAATCCTGTCAAAATCGACCTCACTTTGGATTTTTTACACATAGTTGTTAACCAGCTACAACATTATTATACGTACATTACGTAGATAAAATTTCAATAAACAAATCATATTTTTTCAAAATTTTATGTTGACATTTGAACAAGGAGAAAAATTAGAAAACCTCCAAACATGTGTCTCGGCAACTGATTGACTCTTATATTATAGAATTGCATAACGTAAATTGATTATTAGTGTTTGCACCAAACATGATGTCAGTAAAGTTTCACTCGTTACCGCAAGATGTCTCCACAAGCGTCTTCAATGTAACATGCAGATGTTACTGCATCAGAATTTACTGTTTCTGCAGCCACCAGAAACATTTCTGACACCATAAATCTAAACACCTAAGTCTGGGTATTAGTTCAAATTGTCTTGTTCACGACACTAAAGCTACCCCCATATAACGACGTTTCCACCACTCGGCGGTTCGTTCAACCACCAACTTTATGTCAAACGCATAAGTCAGTAATTTCTTTAACTACAAATATTTAATTGTAGTTCCTTCAACTGCAGTAATGGATTCAGAATATATTGTTTATCCTAGTGTATAGTATTCGGGAACTAAAAGGCCAAATTTGTCGTTTATCATCACAGTGATACTAGAGAAGTACAAAAAACGGTTCACGAAAGCAACCAATTTTACAATAAATCGATTCAACCGATTCAATCGATTCTAATCGTTTCGATAATTAAATTGTAAAGTCTAAAAACCGTAACATTAGAGTAACAACCGTAACAGGGCGTCGCCAGGGGGGCAGGGAGGGGCAGCTCCCCCGCTCTAGAGATTTTAAAAAGTCGTTGATTGTTGTTGATTTTAAAAATGTAAAGCAACCAAATCAAAAAAAGAATCTTTGTTGACCATTACAATATTAAAACCTGGTAATTACAAAAAAAATACATTGTACACTTATTCAAATTCCAACTCCCAAATTATTTTTCAAATAAGTAAATGTAATAACTTATTCATAAGTTTTATTTATTGTACAGTCAAGAGCTCGTGTAGCTTTACACGTTGGACTCTGTACCGTTGTCATTACAATCGCCGTAGATGTAAGGCTCGTAAGTCGTACTACAAGTGAAAAGCTTCATGTGCTCTCCACTTTACCTACAATTTATATTTTTCTCATTCTCCATATCAATTTGCCTCCCCTCCCCCCCTCTGGGTCATCGGCTGGCGACGCCCTTCGTACTATGTATGTATAACCACAGAAGAAATAATAGTACTTATAAAGAAAGCGAACTCAATAAAATGTAAATCAGGTCGCACAGCGCTAATCAAAAACGCGTAATGAATTGCCTTTGATTATAATCGTGTTTATAATCAAAGTGAATTGCCTTCGTTTCGAACACTATCCCTTATCCTCTCTGGTAATGTGAGGGTTGTCTATTTTGAAAGAATAAAATTAATCTGAAAGTTTAGTGACAATATGTGTCATATTTAATGTGTGTCATAGATTACGAACGTATGACAGCCATTATGAATTTTCTGATTTAGCCAGACATGTCGAACGCGGCATGTACGAGTGACTGTACTTGTAACGTCGTAGCTAAAATGCGGAGTGAGCCAGACCTGCAACCTAATTCACGTAACTTTAAGACGCATCGATTAAGTTGCAGTGACGCTGCAATCAAGTTGCAGTGACGCTCCAATCAAGTTGAAGTTTAGCGTCTAAACCGTATTCTCGTAATTTTTGAACTGAGCGTCAACTGCCACGCATCCTGCGCGCCTGCCAAACTTTTCTTCGACTATTTAGTACTCTGTGTTTGTGTTGTCATATGAGAAAACAAATAAACTTATTAATTCATCAAATACAATTTATTATGTTTCCATTAAAAAACGTTGCAGAATATTTATTTATTATCCCAATAAGGATTTTAATGATATTTCTTATAAAAAAAGTAATAATGTGTACTTCAGTTCACAAAAAACGTCATATGTTATCTCAATATGGCAGAATGAACGTCTTCACTTTGCCTCGTAAATCGTAATGAGATTAGTAAAAAAAAAATCAGAAAATCTTGACGCACATTTTTGTGACGTGAGCGTTTTAACAAGCGCTCGCGTGACGTGAGCGTGTTTGACAGCGCTCGCGAAAGCTAAGAGAATACGGAAAATGTCATTTTGATCGGAACCAGGGTTGCCAGCGTACGAGAAATTTCGTAACTTTACGAGATTTTACATCTCTGTACGATACACGAGGAAAATAAAAATCTCGTACACTTTTTTACGAGATTTTAACAATGTTGACTGCCTGCATTATGTATTTAGAAAATAATATATTATTATGTCCATGTCACAAACGATAAAGTCGATCGACTTACGATCGACGCACATCACTAAATGTATTACCCCATCACT
This sequence comes from Thymelicus lineola, assembly GCA_963932265.1. NCBI lineage: Eukaryota > Metazoa > Arthropoda > Insecta > Lepidoptera > Hesperiidae > Thymelicus > Thymelicus lineola. The sequence continues at coordinate 15,436,190 of OZ010696.1, read as the reverse complement.
AAGACGTAAACCAGGGAATCCCCGTAAGATGTATTATTTTGTTGTTGTCCTTATTACACTTATGATTATATTGATTTTTTATCTCTTTTACACCAACTAAAACGTGGTAGGCCGATTTATTTAGTATTCTTACGCAGTCCGCAGTAGAATTGAACGTTTCAGCGCATTTCAACGTAATTATTCAGTGGTTAATTCAACATAATGAGCAGTGACAGTGAATCTTCATCAACTCCACCTAGGAAAATAACAAAAAAGGGAGGATGGACTGCAAAAAAAGCAGGTAACACATCTTTTCAACACCATTCGCAAACTTTTCGCGATGAGTGGTTAAAGCATCCGATATTTCGAGACTGGCTACAGCCAGATCCTAAAAATCCAAAGAAAGCAAAGTGTGCTTATTGTTCAAGTGTTCTGGTTGCTGAAATTACTAATCTCAAATCGCATGCAGAATCAAAAAAACATTTGAAAAATACACCTAGTTCTTCCCAATCCCAAAAGTTGACATCATTTGGTTTCAAGACAGGCGTAACTCTAAAAAACAGACAAAAAGATCGAGCTGAAATTAAACTAGCTGTATTTTTTGCAGAACACAATATTCCTTTTTCTGTGGCTGATGTTGCAGTTGTAAAAAATGCGATTGGGGAAGGGCACAAAGTTAATTTGGCGAATAAATTGAAATCAACTAAGTTTTCTGCGCTTACTGATGAGACTACAGATGTATCTACAGTCAAAACTGCTTGTGTTGTAGTACGTTATTTTGACAATGATGCTCCGAAGATTTGTAGCGTATTCTGGGAACTCTATAAGATTTTTAAGGAAACGGATACCAATGCTGTTCCCACGGCGAACGCTGAAAATATATATAGCGCGTTTGTGGATTCTTTTACCAGCCGTAATATGCCACTTGAAAACATGATTGGTTTCGGGTCGGACGGATGCAATGTAATGATGGGCGATAATGATTCAGTGAAAACTCGTTTGTTGCAAAACTTACCAGGGATTATTATTTCAAAATGTGTCTGCCATTCGGCCCACATATGTGCAAGCCAGGCTTGTAAGGAAATTCCAGAATCTGTAGAACAACTTGCTCGTGATATATATAACTTCTTCAAGAACAGTGACAAACGCCAGTTTGATTTTCGCAATTTTCAATCATTTATTGAAGTTGAGCCGCATAAAATATTAAAACCATCTCAAACAAGGTGGCTTTCTCTAACAGCCGTAGTCTCACGAATCTTGGAGCAATGGTAAGCGCTGCGCTTATTCTTCATTGATTTCACTACACACCCAATACACAAAGATAAAGCAGAGGTTAAAAATCGAGCAATATCCATCTTAGAAAAGCTATGTGATCCTTTTCATAAACTATACTTTTGTTTTCTAGACTGGGCATTACCTTTATTCACTAAATTTAATTTGGAATTCCAGAATGAAAAAGTCGTTATTCACAAGTTGCATGATAAAATTCGAGATTTATATCAAGAAATTCTTCTGCGTTACTTAAAACGGGAATATGTTATGCGGTCGAATGTAAGTGAAGTAGATCCTAAAAATGATCAATTTCAATTGGATGATGCTGTAATATATCTTGGCATTATAGTTTATGAAATGCTTAAACATCCGGATGTGATCAGGCAACCCGCAAAGAAGGCATTGTTTTTCACAAGTTGCAGAAATTTTCCAATGACTGGTGCCTTAGAAATAAAAAAACGTTACGACATGGAAGACCCAGTGCTGTCAAAACTCCAAGCTCTAGGCCCAGCAGCAGCTCTGTCCAACAATTTTAGAGATCACGTCCCAACCTTGATGCCCCTCATGGAAGTCGTACCACGCATAAGTGCATCTTTTAATGACGGCCAAAAACAACAGATAGATGATCAATGGAGAAGATTGCCCATTGCAAAAGCTCGCTATTCGGAACAACTGCAAGACACTAAAGAACCGGATGAATTTTGGGCAATTTTACGCAAAACAGAAGATTTTTCTGAATTGGCTAGTTTTGCTCTCACAGTTCTGTCTTTGCCTCATGCAAATGCAGACTGTGAACGAGTATTCAGCAAAACAAATTTAATAAAAACAAACCTTAGAAATCGACTTATTACTGAGACTGTAAATGGTACACTGCATGCTGCAGAAAGTGCCAAAGGCCCAAATCGGAAAGGTAACTGTATAAATTTCGAACCTTCAGAGGAAATATAGTCCAGGATGAGAGCTGAAAAGCTTTATAATAAAAATGATGATTTCACCCAATTCTCCGACATAACATATAATTAATAAATAAAAAATAATTATAAATGTTTATTTTATTATGATAATTTTAATAAAACGATTAAAAAATATGTAAATATAGTATTTTTCATTTGATGGCCCCAAACTTGAGGAGTACCCTACCCCAGGGTATCTAGTAATATTACATACGGTAAAAATTAACGATTATAAGACATAGTTAAAATTTATAAATTTTCACGAGATCAAGTATTGAAAGTACGAGATATTTGACAGCCCTGGTACGAGAAAAATTTTTTGCCATCTGGCAACCCTGATCGGAACGTCACTGCAACTGCACTGCAATCGAACTTATTAAGATAAGTGAATTAGGCTGCTGGTATAACGCAAAAACGAACTAGACGTAAACTTGATAGACTTATGTAGTAGTATCAAATGTCACATGTCAACCTGTCAAAAGTTTCTACGCGCCACCGCAGTGCATCCGTGACAAAATAAATATCGTGAGTATTCGTGTAGTAGTAAAATGTGTTCAGTACACGATGAGATAAGTTTAAAATCCAGTTTTATTGGTAAACAAACAATTTTATAGAGATTGAATAATTGCTTTATTTTTATTCCTGAAATATTTTAGGTATATTTTATTTTATATTATTATAATATATTTAATTTACCAATCTGAGATATACCGTGGGTTCCAAACATCAGAGCACATAAATATATTTTTTAAACGTTACTGTGCGCCAATGAAAAGCATGGTATGACGTTAGCATAAGATCTTCCTTAGTTTTGCACATGCCATGAGAATTAGGTACATACACATTATTCATGAAGAGTTTTCATATTACTATACCGATGTGATCGTATATCCTAAAAACATTTCGAATAAATCCTAATGGATGTGTTGGGGATATGCAAATCACATTAATTTATTATACCGCTCGAGATACGTACATAGATTGTTAGCAATTTGTTTGTGTTTTGGCCCGGATTAAACTTCGTTCCTACACGCAAATTTTAAGAATAACAGAGCTCGCTTTAATGAATCGCTCGCTCTACGCCCCGCCCCCTACATGGCTTTTAATTTAAATTGATTTGGGAAAGAAATGAATTCGAAAACCAAGAAACGTTACAAAGAATAATTATTTTAACAAAGGTTTAATGAATTACTTTTTATATTTATTGCCAAGCTTGCTAAGGTAAGCTTAACAACTCATTTAACAAAATTTAATTACTTCTTTGGAGGACGAATTCCGAAGAATTTGTTGTGATAAAAAGATGTTTTGAATTGCCAGCGGACCCAAATAATAAAATAAAGTTTTTTTTATACATTATGTCACAGAAGACATATTACCTAGTTATGTGAAACTATTCAAGTTTTGTAAATATAAAACATCACTGTAGGGTAAACAGTGGTAATGTTGCAACCCCCCCAATTAATTGGCCCTTTGATATAAAATCCTCAAGTAGAATTGGTTTAAGAGGCATGATAAAATATTCTTATTTTTGTGGTTATTACGAGATAATATTCACAAACGTAATTGCCAGTTTTTAAAATTATCAACTAGTAAACTAATAAAACCGGACAAGTGCGTGTCATGCCACGCGCAATGTAGGGTTCGGAAGTAGTAAGTTTATCGACTATTACTCATTAACTACTTATGCTAACATAGACGTGATAGCTTTCCTTGTAAATTCATAATATTATAACCTATTTTTAAGATTTTTTTCACTAGTCCAAATCTAACCATTTAGCCGGCAGGAAAAGGGGACTCTCGACTCCACTTAAACCAAAATTAATATTTTAAAGTCAAATATTTCAAAAACGAACCCCTAAATTAAAAAATGACTTTAGGAGACCCATAATATTTTTAAAAGACCTTTTCATCGGCTGACAATTTATTTTGTGACAAGAAATTGTCAGTCCATAAAATCATCTTAAAGGGCCAAGTTGTGAAGTGAAGTTAATATTCATTATGATAATTTCAGAAAATGATTATACTCGTATTACGATATAAGATACACTTAATTAGAAATAATAGTAAGTAGTTCGAGTTGGTCTCTCAATCAGGGGACCTAGGTTTGAATTCATCTTTTGTGAGAGAAAATAATAAAAAAATGCAATGCTTCATTAAGAGTCTTAAGATTTAAATTGATTAATTCCACACCTTCCACTTTTTACTCTGCGCACTCTGCTGTTATGAAGATGTCACAATAAAGTTTTTTTTTTATAATTTTGTGACATCTTGTAAGTGTTGTCGCTAAGGTAGGGACTATTATCGCCAGACCGTATTAAGTGGGAGGAAGGGCGTCTCCGGAATATCATGATTTATTTTTACTTTACTGTCTTCACGAAAATATATGTATAGTTTAATTACGCACGAAAAAGAAAATCTCACACTTGATGTTTACCCACCAAAATAATTTATAAAATAATGAGCTCATCACAAACATAAATGTGAAATAAGAGCCATGTTCAACAAAAGAATTGAAATATAAATGGGTGCCAAGTTCTGTGTAGAAAAGCCTAAAATTTTAGTCACAACAACATGTAATTCAAGCTCTACATTTGATTTGGTTAACGTGGCTATATAAAAATCACTGAACTTGATGAGACATATTTGAGTACAATCTACACTGTAGCTGCTGCAGCTATGTCATTAAAGACCAAACATATTTTGGTATCACACGAAAATTACTATATAAACCAAGTTAAAACCTATAATTTTACTGTATTTTTATAATGGTCAATATCTAAGATAGTTTCATTCCGGGAAATGTAATGTGTTGTGCTCGCGCGGCCGCGGTACAACATATTAAAGTTTGTACGGTCATACTGGACATTCCAGTAAAAGGGTAATAAAGTATTGACTGCATTTCTGCAGCTTTTGCAATAAATATAGACAGAAATGGATAACTGAAAATTTAAATAAATACAGAGTGGTAAACATAAAGCGCATTCAATTTAATAACAATGTATTGGTCTGTTTACAATTTGTACGTGTAATTATATTAATTATTATGAGTGGGGTTAATATGTACCTACCTATAATAACTAATTTGGCTATATTCGGCTATCATTACACAGCTAAAATCCTGCATGGAATAAATTATCCAAATACTCATCAAGTAACATACGAGACATCAAATAGTGATGTAATTAAAATATTCCAATTAATCTAATAATGACTTTCAGAGAACGATGACTTTGTAAGGAAAATAATTATTAAGTTTGACCAAGTTTATTAGTGTCAAATACATTAAAACGTGGCCTTTCTCATTATGGACGCAGTACCAAATTAATTATAATAATTATCATCAAGCATTTTCCTTTATGAAGTTTCCAACGGCGAAACTTGTATAATAAAACTTTAAAGTTAAGAAATTTCAGACGCAATCCTGTTATATTATCAGCGTTGCCGCTAAAGATGCCGTCACATCGGCGGGGAATAGCGCTAAGCGAGATTAATATCGTTTTGTTCAGTCCTTCGACAAGTAAAAATTTGCCGGAGGTGAATAATTATCACCTGCTTAGACCTTAGTGACTATTCCTTAGATAAAGTTTTTTATCGAAGAAAAAAGAGGGGTGTATAAGTGTATAAGTTTAACATGTCAGTGTGTCTGTCTGTAGCAACGTAGCTCCTAAACCAATGGACCGATTATGATGCGGTTTTTTTGTTTCAAAGCTGACGTGATCGAGCAGGTTCTTAGGTATATTTGGTAAAAATAAAACTATTTAGAGGTTTTCTAGATTTTAAAATTTACAGTTATTTCCCGTTGAGAAAGTAAACTATCGATAAACAGGCAGACTAGCTCCTGCCCGTGACTTCGGTTGTGTGCACTTTTGAACTATAACTGGAAAAGTAGACTAATAAGACTACTTGCAAGTGACTGTTGCTCAGACTGTTACCGAATTATATCAGAAGTTGTTTCATGATAATTCTAGCACCTCGACCCGTTGCAGCTCTACGTGATCTGCGCTACGGGGAATTGTTAATACTACTCAAAATATTGTTTTCTGCTTTGAGCTATAACGGACCTTTTTTATTAGGACTGGCTTTAAAAAAATTTGTTTTGTTAAATTACTGGATATTGAAAGATGGCTTTTTGTTGTAAAATAACTGTGAATTATAATTTTTCCACTGAATGCAAACAAACTAAACATATAAGTATAAACATTTAGCTGATTCCCCCGCTAAAAAGACGTATAATATCAAAGGTAAAGTACTAATGCATCGCTATTCACAAATTTTTCTACGCGAAATTTATTTTGAGTATATTATTATGATGTACGGAACCACACTCAACCGACTCGTATTTCACTGGTTTAGTTTTCTCATCAAAAAGCAGAAATAATGAAAGCGTTTTTATCAAATAAGAGCGGACTTGTTTGGCTATGAGCAGTGTGACCTATTTATATGTACAGTAGTACATATTTTGACTTTACAATTTGGTAAAAGTACGAACGAATGTCATTTGACTGCGGGCAAATGTATGTATAACATATAATGTACCTACTTTATATGTAAGTATGTCGTGTTGTTGTATAATGTTACGACTACGTATTATTATTTCCAACTACATGAATTCCTGGTCTATTCCCAATTTCCGTCATTCTCCGTCTTTGAACTGAAACATTTTGTCGTTTGTTAAAACTCATAATTCAATTAATTGTCAAATGAAAGCTACTAGACCAGGGTAGAAGCCTTTAAAAATAATGAAAAGTGAAAAAAAATTATAATAGAATGAAACCTATTGCAAAAGGAAGAGAATATAACAAAAAATAAAGGAAAAATAATTTACGGGCGATCTGAGGTCGGGAAGTGGGGGGGAGGGGGGGTTTAAGGGTAAAAAACGGTTTATCTCAATTTCCAGCAAAACTATAAGTCCTATGGAAAAAAGTTAAATGGCAAAGTTATAGGTAATAAAAAGGTCTACAATTTTTGTATTTAAACTTTTTTCACATAACCTCAAAATTTATGTGAAAAATTCAAAAAACCAAGTTTTTGGTTTTTTATTTTTATCTTTTACAAAAATTTTTTTTTTTAACGAAATTTTGTGAAAACTTACCTTTCTATGTCCCAAACATACTGTAATTTTTTTGATTTAAAATATTTATTTTTTCACCTTATTTTGACTTAATATCGAAAAATCACCCTAATTTTCAATCGAAAATTCACCTGTCAAAATATCCGCTTTTTTAAAAAAATCTGTGAGCTTTTTATTTGCTAAAATCTCTACTTTCTGATGGTATAAAAAAGATATACACTACTATGGTAAATTTTCTCAGAAAATGCAATGAAACGACAACTATTTTTGCATGTTTCTTGCAATCTTTATGGATTTGTAATTTTTTTGCTTATTAATTTATTAATTTAACATGGATTTTGACGTTTTTCGATTAATTAAAGTGTAAATTTTAATAAATGGCTCAAAATTGTACATAAATATTAAAAATATATATTTAAAAACTCGAACTCGAATAATTTTTGTGAAAATAGTTGTCGTTTCATTGCATTTTCTGAGAAAATTTAACATGGCAGTGTATATTTTTTTATATACCATCAGAAAGTAGAGATTTTAGCAAATAAAAAGCTCACAGATTTTTTTAAAAAAGCGGATATTTTGACAGGTGAATTTTCGATTGAAAATTAGGGTGATTTTTCGATATTAAGTCAAAATAAGGTGAAAAAATAAATATTTTAAATCAAAAAAATTACAGTATGTTTGGGACATAGAAAGGTAAGTTTTCACAAAATTTCGTTAAAAAAAAAAATTTTTGTAAAAGATAAAAATAAAAAACCAAAAACTTGGTTTTTTGAATTTTTCACATAAATTTTGAGGTTATGTGAAAAAAGTGTAAATACAAAAATTGTAGACCTTTTTATTACCTATAACTTTGCCATTTAACTTTTTTCCATAGGACTTATAGTTTTGCTGGAAATTGAGATAAACCGTTTTTTACCCTTAAACCCCCCCTCCCCCCCACTTCCCGACCTCAGATCGCCCGTAAATTATTTTTCCTTTATTTTTTGTTATATTCTCTTCCTTTTGCAATAGGTTTCATCCTATTATAATTTTTTTTGTTTTCAAAAATTATCGACCCTGGACTATACAGAATTGCCGCTTCGGAATTGATTATTCATTTGTTTTTGTGTTATTTGGTTTTGCTCTGACATTGTTCCGTGAATTAATGATTGAATGATGAATTAATGGAATTTTTGTCAAATATTGTATTATATTATTATATTTTGCAAATGAATTGAAACGATTGTCGAATGTGATATCGAACTTTTTATATGTAAGCAATAAAAACAACTCAAACTTAATTTTTTATGTTACACAGCAACTAATATAGGGATTATCTTAACGAGACGTGAGATTCAAACTGAAACAAACGATTTCACTCATACGCTTACACAAACACGCTAAGATTCCTAATCCCCGCTCTTCCCACAATACAATACATAACCCCTGACCTTTCGGGGGACGAAGGCCGCAACCGTAATGGAGGTACCATCAACTGTCGACGGCGATTCAAAGTTCTCCAATAAATGCGTGTCACGTAAATTGATACTACGTCCGCGTCCCCACCTCACACCACTCGTACGCTATTATGAAGCGGGCTGTTTGCTGGTTTGATTTCTTCTTAAAGGTATAACGGGGGAACTATTAAACTCTTAACTAAATATTTTTGAAGTGAAACTTCTTTAAGACAGTAAAAATGCTAAGTTGTATTCATAGATGGCGCGAGGAATAAGATAGAAGATTCGTTTTATTGCTAGATAGATGGCGCTAGCTGCTCATTTTACTCTTCATATTATGTTAAGAGATGGCGTTAGTTACCACTGTTTTCTTTTTCTTATGTTCGTGGTTATCTTTTAAAAAGTGCTATGTTGTATTCATAGATGGCGCGAGGAACAAGGTAGAAGATTCGATTTATTGCTTTTTCATCTCATTATCTTGAAACCAAAATTTTGGAAAGTTTCACTTCTACCACGTGTGAATTGCACACATTTTCTTTTTTTTCAATCTTTACTCCTGCTTTTATCAGTCAATACGACAAACCGCATGTTGATCACCGGCACGTTACTATGCTAGACTGGGTTCGATTCCCAGCGAGGCAAAAGAATGATGAGCCTGAATTTCTGTTTTCGGTCTGGGTGTGAGTGTTCTTGTTGTCTGTCCACGGCACCACACCGGGAATCCTAGTATGGGACTATGAATATGCTTATTAATATTTTATACGTGTTTCAATCTCAACACGTCGTTTATGTCTCTGACTTACTGTGTCAATAAGCAATGGTGTGACGTATGCATGGACATCGCCATAGACGTTAGCAACACTATAGACTTCTCTGTACGTCTGAAGTACAGTGGGGAATCAAAGAAAAGAAGACAGAAATTATCAGCAGAGTACTGGACCCTGACTACTTCGTTTCACAAGTACAGTCGGACGCACGTCAACTCTCACACCTCAATATCTTTATTGTAATCATATCAGTTACGTTGCTGATAGTGGTTATATACACATAGAATTGCAATCACCACTATGGGAGCAGACCAATCTGTTTTTTAATTAGACTTTATCTATTGTTAATGTTATAATAACACGTATTTATTAAGTAATATTTTAATTCGCTAAAAAGGTTTATGTCATGTATCGCGTTATAAACTGCGCACTTTCTCACAACGACTGACCTACAGCCCCAACGCAGCGCGGTGCCGCACCGACATTGAATCAACGCCGCAATGATAATACTCCGGGCTATTTTAATTACGTCCCCGTTCATTATCCAGAGACATTGCTGCAGCCCGGAAGCTTCAACCAGAAAACTTTTGTTTATGGCCGAGTTATATTTAAACTTTGTTTTGGTACATATTTTATATAGTTTTGTTTTACGGTTAAGTAACGCTTGATGATTCTCTGGATGATATTCGGATTCGTTATAATTTTTGCAATGGTGCAGACAATCTTAGGCGCTATCCACACGTGCACGCGTCGACGAATGATTCAACACCACACGAACGTTAAACGAATCGTCATCGTCAAATCGAAACATCTCTAATAAAAACTTATTAGTTTTAGTACAATGTACATCTATATTGTACGTGGGAATAAACCGTTCTCGGTATCATAATATCTCGGTTCCATCTTCTATTTATCTTAGAGTCAATTAAATTGGAGAGAAGGCTCAGTGCACCTCGCTTGTCGTTTTGATGAGGCAATGTGACCAATATCCTGTGTGATCCTAACCCGTCGAACTACATAATAATATTATTTCATGTTACGGCCGCGCGATCGTACATAATATCGGTGAAACAGTTAACCTTGGCCGTTTCCATGCAGCACACATTCAATTTAATAATAAAATTTTACTTTAGTTTTAAGCAGCGAATATTATATTCTTAGTTTTTTTTAGTTTGTATGTATTTTCCATTTAAATGTTCTGTTGAAGATGTCTTACTTCTATGCCCCTTTAATTCCGCTTGTAATAATGTATAACCTAACCCTCCAGCGTCTAAAATTTACTTCACAAAATAATAGTGTGTAATAATGATGCCTCAAACGCCTCATTATCACTATATGAATAATAATGATCCAATTTTTATTATTATTTTCCTCTGTGAGCTCCTCATCCCAAATATTTAATGTAATTAATTAATCCCATCACTGACCTTTTCAAATTTGATTTACCCGTAATTAAATTGCGATAACCACATTTCACAATTTATATTCCACATTTATGAAAATGTGGCTAAGTAACAAACTTTAGGCAGATCGATTTATCCCTTGTTTTTAGGTGTCTTATATACTCGTAACAACATACACTCGCAGAAAAATATTTACGCCAAACCAAATGCTACAACAACCAAACAATCGTAAAAGAAAAGAAATTGTAATTTTATAACTTGTTACCCGATACCATAGACGTTGTTCTGTAATATGATTAAATATAAAATATTAGCCCTCGCTTCGTTACGGAAAATCCGACCCTTACGTACACAAATATACACGAGTAACAATTTTTTCTTGTCTTTACCAATCGTTTTATAATAACAATTTTTTACTCGTGTACTCGTTTCATAAGCTTTCAGTGTTACGCCTAAACGCTCTTCAAAGTATTATATTTTTTGAGGGAATCGCGTTTAATAAAAAGTAAAAATTTTATTTCGTAGCATGGGATTTGTGACTTTCACTACAACGCCATTAGAAAGATTTTATCATCCCATGGTTTGTTGGTTGTTATTTCACGATATTGAATCGTATGCGCCATTTTGGGGCTCAGTCGCATATATCGTATGCGCCATCTATAACCTAAGAACTAGGGTCTCATTCAGAGACCTCCTTAAAGAAATCAATATTAAATTGTTGTGTGACAATATTTTGTATAATAATATTACTTATGTTAAGAAATGCCTTGATAGCTTTCTCAATCACAACAGTAATACTAGGAATAAGGCTAAACTGGTACGAAATTTCATTACATTTCATCCTACTGTGTGGTATGAGACGTATGTACTACTATTGTCGTTATGTAGGTACATATAAATAATCACGCAATCCTGCTCTCATTGCATTAATGATTCCCACATCCCTTGGTGACTCCACGTGACATGGTGACCCCATTGACACGTGCGTCCAAGTCTGTATATGGCTCATAGATGTTCAAGAAGGCTCATAGTCGTTTGTCGGCTATAGTTAAAATGAAAAATATGAATTATATAAAACTGAGTTCTATTGATGATTATTACTGAAACGACTGTTTTCGGATAGGTGAATACGGGATACTTAAATTGCTTGCAGGCTTAATGAATTCCAGAAATTTCCAATTACTATTATGTTACCTAAGTACGTGAATTCATGAAGTATGTTTGGTAATTTAAAATACTTCAACATCAAATTAATGTAGGTACCTTAGTCGTAAGCATAATTCGTAGAAAATGTTTGAACTCAAAATTATTACATTTCTTTGTTTCCATTAAAATATAAATATGATATGTAATTTTTTATTGTAACTCACAATTATTAAACAAAACAATAGGTAACTAATCCTTAAGACGGTATTCGCAGAATTCCATATAGGATGAGACCATGAAGAGACCAAAGCTCACCTCTACGTGATTAAAAGTCTAGGGTTAAAATGGAGTCAACTGGGTCCACGCTACATTCATACATGCTATAGTAGTTGGAGCATAACCGACCCGACCCGTGTGGCGCAATGGTTACCATGCCGGATCGCCGCGCCAAGGGTCCTGGGTTCGATTCCCAGCGAGGCGGAAATTTGAATGATGAGTTTGAATTTCTGTTCTCGGTCTGGGTGTGAATGTTCTTGTCTTGTGTGTTGTCCATGGCACCCACGACACAGGGAATCCTAGTGTGGGGCTATGAGTGTGAAGCGTTATTTATTTATTATTATTTATATAAATATGTAGGGAACTATCCCATGCTTCACCCAGGTGAACTACGAGTATTAACAATAAAAGACGTGGAATGATCCTAATAACATTCTCATCGATTTACCACTTATAAGGTCATCCCTAAACTTTTCGAAGTTGATGTTCGCAAAAATTTTAATATCAGTAGCAAATAAAGCTTGGTTCTGTAGAGTATTCCTTCGAAGCCATTGGTAATGGCGCCTCGTAGAGTGGCCCCTTCACGCACGGAGACACAATTAGGGTCACTCACAGCCCCTAATGAGGGGTCAGAGCTGGGAACATGAAAGTAGGTTATTGGAGTTAATTCCGCATCACCACGACCTGACTGTCCGATGGTGGTTTGGTTCACTTATACACGGTAACAATATTTTCTTGGAAAAGAGTTTACTGCTACAGGTTTACTTAACAGAGTGTTTTTAAAAATTAAAGATTTATTATGTGGCCTCAGCCACATAACGACTCGGTATCGGGGACGGATCTCACGAAGTTAATAATCTTCAATTACAATTTTAAAAACCCCGACAGTTTTATTTACATTGAACATAGCTAATAACACTCAAAAATCAGAGGACGTAGAAAGTACCTGCTATTTGCTACGCCGTATTCTGAATGCGACCCTTTTTCGGCACGTTGGTAGCTGCTACTCCGAACGCAATTAGTAATTGTTGTATAAGTAATAAATACACCACCGATTTTTAAACATTGTTGCAGTGCCTATGGCGGAATGAATATATAATTCTTTCTAACACTCTCGATTAAATCACCTTTCATACAAAAAAAACTAGATCAAAATCAGTTCATCCGTTTAGGATGCTACGATGCCACAGACAGACATACAGATACACAGATAAACACATCAAACTTATTATATCACCCCTCTTATTTTCGTCGGGAATTAACAGCCGAAAGAAGTGAAGCGAATTTACTTGATCACATTACTTTACAAAATTTCGCAACAGACTAACCCTATATATTTTTTGATTATTTAGGCATTACTGATTACTAATTAATTCAATTTATATCACCATCACGTCAATTTAAATAAAAAAAAAATAAAACCAAAAATAAACTGTTTATGGTCAAGTTATATACAATGCAGTATTTTATTCTTTTTTTTTGAGGGTACATAGAAAATTAAATATGTGTAGTCATTTATTACGTTTTATTTATGCTTGATCTAACTACACAATCTTTTATTGCTTTTCTATTCTTGGTTATTCTATAAACTTTCTAAGTACGAAATGGATAAATCGCTAAACGTGGTTGTGTTAATTCTCCAGATTTATTTTGTTTTATATGTGGCTCGTTTATACCTTCTAAACAAAGACGAGTAATAGGTGAGAATGTGAAAATATTATAATATTATAATATTATAATAGTATAATTATACGAGACTTAGTTCGATTTTACTGTCGGCCACCAAGATGAAAAATGGGCACCTCGTTACTGTTATATAACTTGTATTGCTTTGAGTAACTGGATGCAAGAAAATCATTCTTCTATGCCCTTTGCTGTGCCAATGATCTGGCGTGAGCCTACCAACCATGATATAGATTGTTATAGTTTAACTAATGTCACGGGGTTTTCGAGAAAAAACATAGGCAGTATTGTTCATTTCTTACACTCTCACTTGAATTTTTTTCCATAAAATTTAGGAGATTTTAGTGACGAACAGGGTGAGAGGTTCCATCAGGACATCCTTAATATGGAACAACGCTACCAAGGTCGATCGGACCCAGGGATTTTGGGAGACTACTGTTGGTTCCTCATGAGAGAGAATGATCAAGATTTAAAAAAAAAATCACCTTATGCTAAGAAAAAATCAAGCAATTTTTTTTTTAATTTAGTATTTATTGGTTCTTTAGAAATATATTTTTTAAATAAATGTAGTTTTTTGTAAATTTAGTCGTAATATCAATTTATTTTTTCCAATAAACAACAAGACGTACGTAGATATTTGAGAAATAAAAAAATAACATTAACTAAAAATCCTGACGTGATGGCAAAATTCTGTTACTAGATTTAGCTTTAGCAATAGGGTTTTACTCAGGATACAATATTTTCGTTTCTGTTGCGAACCAAAACTGTTTTTTTGTAGAGTAGTGAGCTGTGAGTACTTCTACATGAGCATAGAATCTACACATTTGCAATTGTTACTTAATACTGGCTGATCTTATAATTAGGGCATGAAGAATCCTCCTCAAAATTTACAATGTTCCCTATGTGAATTACGTATAAAGATTTATTTGGCTTGTTCACTATATCGTATCCATTATGTTTTATACTTGATTAACTGAATTACTGCTGCTACATAATGAGCCGAAAACTTCGTTCAGTAATAGTATAATATAATATGTAGAACTTGTATCCAATATCCCATCATTATTTGCTTTAAATGTGAACAATAACAATAATAAAATAGTAGCAAAATAAGAAACAATAACAAGAAAACGAATAACAGTGTAATTTCATTGTGATTTTCTAAATCGAAAATGTAGATGTTTTCGCCGAGCGGGCGTTAGATGCCAAATCTAAATTTGAGGGCCGCGCCACCAACGGAGCCTCGATTTGATAAAATTTAGCTAAGGGTCTTGGCAGCCCCTCGTCACTCTCCTGCCAAGAACTGCTCGTAATCTTGGCGCGAGGAATCTTTATCTTGTTGCTATAAAATTAAATAAAGTCACCGTTTCTTGGTCCGACTGCAAACTATTCGGGATAGTTGTGTGCTCGCTTATTTAAATGGTTAGTATTTCAGCCCATGGAGGTTAGGAGACGGTATCAAAAATAATTTTCTCAGAGGCATTGTTCTTAAATAACTGCTTACTGAACACTGAATACTTTCTTTCTTTCTCTTTGTTTTTTTGGTGATGCCTATGATGTAGCTGATATCCATGAAAGACGGTAATATCAGGTGACTGCTCTGCTTCATAGATCAATATGGTCTGCTTTGCCAAATAAAAACAATTTGCTTTATACGGCTTTAATTTGCATAAGTGAGGGCTCCCAGAAGTAAGTTTTTTTTTAGATTTTTATTGAACATAAAAACAGATGTACACAATTGAATTTGTTCGTAAACAACTTCTATAGCTGTTGGTTAACTGTGTTACAATTGTTTAAGCCCATACCGGACTTACAGGACCCTCGGAGGGATTATATTGGTAATATTGATTTTAATTGTTGATTAATACCATTATTGCTATTACTATTTCTCCATGGGGTTCGCCTGGATAGCTACCACCTTTTGAACATGAGTCAGCCGCCAAACGACTCGTTGGGTGACGATAGCCACTCAGGTGGATCGTCAGCTCGTTTGCTGGCTATTTCCATAAAAAGTGAAAAACAAAAAAAAATGCGCTCTCGCGTTATCACTATTACTAAAACTAATTGTAAAGAAAATTAGGCAGTACAACCGTTTTTGACTTTAAATTTATATTCTATGAACATAATTATCAATACTAACATAAATAAAGCTTCTACAACTCTAGGATTCATCTTGCGTATGTCAGCGGACTTTAAATCTATCAAAATTCTCAAAATTTTATAAGTACTGTGCTGTGCTTACGTTCGAAGTCACTTAGTGTATTTATTGCTCACAAGTGTGGAAGCCGGCGTATAACGTTTAATATTACACGCATCGAGCGCATACAGAAAAGGTTCTTACGGTTCCGGTCAAATCTATATTATTCTACTTGTATACGTCATACCAAATTATACGAAGTGTTGCCAAAAGTTACATATTCTGCCACTGTATGAGAGACGGCGTATAGCTCATCTTATTTATTTGGTTAAGATCGCTAATGGGTGGATCGATTGTTCCGACCTTTTACAATTTATTGGTTAACGTATAACGTGTAACTTATTCTTGTAAACGACCAGGCACACTACATACCCGACGCCAAAACTAGCTACAGGTAAAATAGCTACCTGATACGAGTGAGTAGGTGTTTCAATACTATTTCTACACAGTTTGATGTTGACTTATTCCATACATCACCCAGGTAACTCAAAAACATACTTGTTAACAGCTTTTAGCAGCAAAAAAGATTAGCTTACATTTCTATGATTAAGTTTCACTTTGAATATTTGTAACAACCCTTAAAAATACTTGTAAGACTAAATTTGTAAAGCGTAGCAAACTGATTATTATCAAATACAGGTTTTATTTAGTCAGCGTAGCGCATTAACTTCATATAAATCATCTACCTACAAGTGGAAACTTATGATTGGCCATAATATTTTCTACTCTGTGGCTCCATTGTATTTTTTAGCTGTAAGTTTTCCTAATACTGTAAAAATAAAATAAAAAATAAACCCTGTTAAGATTCATCACACGCGGCACTAAACCCCACGAGATTGGCTTTCCCGAGGAATCATTAGGTTATGGGTGGGTTATCAGATATCAATTGATGTAGTGATAGCGATTACAAGTCCTTGATAATTGATAGTGTAGTGGAGCTCATTAGAGTCCGTAGTGCCCGACACTCCCGCTATATACGCGGCTATAGTTGATCATCAGTAGATAACGTCTCGTCATGAAACCGAGAGCTTTGATTAATTACGTTCAGGAACCTAGGTTAGCAATTACCGTTTCGATACTTAAGTATTATACAGTTCATCAAATTAATCTTCAAGATGTCTTGAAGTAGATATTCACTGTCTTTTCTTGTCACACCTCCAATATTCAACTAAATATTTATACATTACCCATATCGATGAAGTTACTACACACCATATTCCACTCCCTATAATTTGTCTATTGTAGTCCAGTCAAGGAATGACTCAAAAGAGGGTATAGAGTGCGTGAGCGGGAACCTAAGCGATTTCTTCAGAAACTTGTTCAGGGTGCTTAGGGTGATAAAATACTAAAAGTCCCCGCGTCTAGGAGGTGAGCCGGAGGGAGGGGGGGGTTACAAAGGTCTCAATTTTAGGTTTTTCGCCAATATCTCAAAAACGGTGCGTTATAGCGAAAAATGTTCTATGATGAAATGAAAGCTTATAAAATTCTCTATAACTTTAATTCTATACACTTTTTCCGTATCTCCGACCGTTTTTGAACTATACGCTCCAGAAATGTAGCAATTTAAGTTATTCAGCGTGATAATAGCGTGATTCACATCAGCTGTCGTAAAAATGACACTTGAACTGATACCATTAAAAAGATGTTAGGCAGGCATCTTTATATAACGAAGAGGCAGTTCCGTTGCAGCTCAGATTTTCTGCTGCACCAATTGACTTCAAGAATCATTGTTTTTATGTACATATTGCCTCAATGAAGATATAAAAAAGCCTTTGAACAAAAGGCGGGTTGTACATTCAGTTGAGACTCTAGCTGTTAAATATTGTATCAAGCAGGTATGTTCTTCGAGAAATGATGCCTGGAGTAACGAAGTTCTTGATATTTTTTCCTGCATTACCGTTATTGTTGCTGAAGGAGCAAAATATCACGAAGACACTATTACTCACTTGTGAAGCCTGTCAGTTACCCAAAACTCTACAAAACTGAGATCTCTAGAGATACCCATGTCGTAGAGGCTATGGAAGAAATATTTGCTTACATGGATTACTTTCCCACGATGAGATACTCGTTTTTTTGTTTGTTTTTGTTAAAAGGCTTTTTTATATCTTCATTAAGGCAACATGCACATAAAAAACAATTATTCTTGAAGGCAAATGGCGGAGCAGAAGGTCTGAGCTGCGACTGCCCTGCCTCTTCATTAGATAAAGATGCCTGCCTAACGTATTTTTTAATGGTAGCAATTCGGGTGTCATTTTTACAACGGCTGATGTAAATCAAAAGGGATGTCAAGTCAAGGAAACGTCGATATTTGCCGTCTTTCCTTTCCTTACTAGCTTTAATACGACCCGGTATTCCCTTTCCTTTCCCTCAGAGACATCGTTACTTCCTTCAACGACATTCTCGTCATACAAAATGCATACAGGACTCTTATTAGTACTCATGTTGGATAACCCAATTGTGTTACTAATAACAGTGTACCTATGTATATCTGAAAAGAATATTTTGTGGCTGCCCCCCTGCGTTACCGGCTAGGCTACCATGCCAGACAAAATAAAATTGCGAAAACCTATAAGAACATAAGCCCGAAGGCAAGTATACAATATCAATAGGAGTTTTAGCCAATAAGGTCGCGTTTCCTACAGAGAGCATTAGAGATATTGAGCGAAAAGAAATCTTCATCAATATCATGATTGTTTTCCCGCCTCTGCTCAGTTATCCACTGTTATAAAAAACGCGATTTCTTACTGTTACTGCCTTTACTACGTGGAGGTACTCCCAGCTTAGGTTACTTTAAATTTTAAGATAATTTTCGCATCAGGTAAAGGTTAACACGTTGAATTACTTTAATGTCGACATTTCTGGAGCGTGTAGTTCAAAAACGGTTGGAGATATAAAAAAAGTGTACGGAATTAAAGTTATAGAGAATTTTATAAGCTTTCATTTCATCATAGAACATTTTTCGCTACAACGCACCGTTTTTGAGATATTGGCGAAAAACCTAAAATTGAGACCTTTGTAACCCCCCCCCTCCCTCCGGCTCACCTCCTAGACGCGGGGACTTTTAGTATGTTATCCCCTTAAGCACCCTAAATAAGTTTCTGAAGAAATCGCTTAGGTTCCCGCTCACGCACTCTACAACTACTTTATTGACTGTACTATTGAATATCTTTTGTAATAAATAAACCGAATTTATGAGAACTCGGCAGTGATAGTGTTGAAATGATGGATGGTAATAATTCTGGAGATATAGTGAAGAAATAAGTAATGGATTACCGTGGAGTCGCTGTAGTACGGCTGCATATACAATGTGGCGTAACTACCCACCAAAAATGGTTTACAATTATTTTAAACCGTTGCTTCATTTTGGTTCATGTTATCATCTTGTAGTTAATAGTGAACTGACTTGCCAAATGAGCTTATTTAAGTAAAGAATCCTATGTACTCCACAAAAATGAGAATTTGGTGCATTTATCATTGTGTACCTACTATTACAGTGTGAATATGACTTCAAGCGGTAATTTTAATGCGAAGAACATCATTAAAATCTCCAATCAATCAATCAAATTATTATGGACTTTAAGGTGATACAATTTTAGTTGTGATACACAGTATGTAAGTCTCTATGTCCTGGTTGAGGCATACAATAATAAACTAAATAATATTAAACTTAAATAAAATGCTATCTCTATCCAAATTAAGTTAGTTATGTTAGTTTAAAATTAGTTACTGAACTTATTAGGTTACTTAACTTAGTTTAAAATTAATTTACTTTAAAACATCAGTATAACTGTGTAAAAATGTATACAAACTTTTATACAATAAAATCCCTAGTAGTCTAGGGATTTCAGGGATGAAAATTTTGAGACTAAAAGCATTTTCTCACGATCATTGTTATTTCCATATGTATTATATCAGAGCAGGTTTAAACGAGACTTAAACCTATAATACCAACCTCATCCGACGTCAGGAACTTAGTATGTTCCAAACTATAAGCGTTAACTTTGAACTTCTAACAGCATTTGTGAAACGTAAGGGAAGTCGGTGCACGTCAAAAGGATTACACTTCGGTGTAACAGTAAGTCTACCTAACTAAGTCCGGTAAGCACCAAACGCAAAAATAAAACGCAAAGAAATTCACAAAAGAAGTTTCCTGTAAAGTTTCGAAAAGGAATGGAAAAAGTTCTCTCATTATAACAGAATTAGAGCCTCCGCCTTGCGAAGACTTAGAAAGGGGAACATTTGTTAGAATCTGACCCACTTAACAGTTGTCAATGTTTTAGAGACCCTGAGCTAGTTATCTTTTATTCGGTAATAAGATTATTTGATTAGATATTTTTAGTTTAAACATATCATTTATTTAATTAAATGTACTTGTTTAGTTCTTTCTACTGTTAGCATTGATGAATTATAATATAACAATATTTTTGATATTGTTGATAAAGTATTTGCTAAGTCAAGCCTTATTTATTTTAACTGACTCCAAAAAAAGGAGGAGGTTCTCAATTCGACTGTACTTTTTTATGTTTGTTACCTAAGAACTTTCGATTGAGTAAACTGATTTTCATTATTCTTTTTTTAATCAAAAGCTGGTGCTTGTCATGTGGTCCCACTTAAATTTTAGCGAGAGCTGGCAATGTCATCCATGAGAAAAGCATATCTTTTAAATTTGCATTAAGTATGTGCGCGACAAATGGACGAAAAACTCAATATCACGCCAACCGATTTCAATGATTCTTTTTTTATTGAAAAGGATGTACTTCATTTGAAGTCGATTTTTTGTTAAAATTTCATTTTATATAACTCCATGAGGTTGGATTAGAACTCCACACTGAGATACTGGAAATAACTTTTTAAACATCTAACCTTATTTCTCCGTTCAGGACACCGCAGCTGCGCAGAGGACAGTTCGTACACTTAGATCTATACACTTCTGACATCAAAGATATCACATTCACAATCACTCGGTTTATTAAATTTCACTTTTTCACGAATACAGTGCGCTTGGAAGCCATTATTCTCAAGCGAGTAAATGTCAAGAGCGTTTTTATTTTTGTACCCACATTATATTTCTTCTATTTTAATATGTATTACCAACATCAAAAATATTATAATAATCAAAGTCAAAGTCAAAATATTTTATTCATATAGGTATCACTGATACACTTATTTACGTCATTTTTTTTCATCAATGCTAACACTACTAAAATCCATTCAATTATTGGTAAGTAGTGACTCTGCCGATCGAGAATAATGACGTGCATAAGTGTATCAGTGATACCTATATCCGAAATCATTTATTTTATTCATGAATAAAATATTTTGACTTTGACTTTGAGAGGTTTCGGATTCGATTCCCGCCGCCATGTTTGACCGCGGCTCGTGAGTGTGTCTGTATGTGTATTGTGTAAGTCACACAGATTAAATAATGCAGGGCTATGATATTGTGGTTTCTAATTTATCATTAAATCTTATATTTTGAAATCCACTTTTGATCTTATAGTATTTTATCTAATTTGCTAAAGACTGCTGCAGCTGAATTTCTATCTCTAATTAAACATTTTCACATGAATTGCATAAATATAATTACGAGTACCTATATTAGATCTAAGATTGGAACACTCGGATGCGTGCTTTGCAGGAATAATTGACGGATGAGCTTCCTTTGACTTTGAAGATACCATAATTAACAAGATAAATTAACCGATTTTACCCTGTTATGGGTTTTTGAAAATATTAAGAATTATAGTATTGCAGCGCTTATAAATAATTCAACTGCTTGTATAGGTCGTAAGTAAAAAAAAATTGAGTTAAAACTAAGCATTAGAACCCTGATAGGCTGTACTTTATAGTCTTTAACAAAAACACTGCCTTTTTGACTTTATTGTCGTACTAATAGAGTTGTCGCAAACAAAAAACCCGTTGGGTACAGTTAACCCAGAATCGGAGAATTTGGGAAATTTTTATAGCAAAAGCGTAGAAAAACAGTACATAAGTATCTAATTTCCATAATTCTCTGAACGTATAACTAATTGGCATTGAAAACTAATGGCATTCGTTTCCTAAGGCACTATGCGCACAATATGTGTTCAATGTTGTAAACAAGTGACTGACAGCTGTTGATTATTATGAAATCAATCATGTGACTCACAAACGGACGGACACGATTGTTGACGCCAGCTGCGGCCACCGACATGGCCGATGCCGACATCGATAGACTCAGTTCAACTCAGTTGCTCATGTCGCCTATCATAACACACGTATGTTTATGTAAAGCTTGCAATCTAATCAAGACTGCACAGGAATTGTATGCATGTTAGCATTACGAGAAAACTACTGAACAGATTTAAATGATATTTGGAGAATTGTAAGTTATCATAAATCATAGTGTCTGCTGAAGGTATTGATAAAATTTGACCATATTAATCCATTTTACACTTGTACTTCAAACTAGCACTTTGATGCAACGTAAGTAATTTACGAGTAAATCGGATACGTCCGTCAAAAAAGTTACCTATTAATTAACCCGATCTTCTCTTTCGAAAAGTTGTTCAGTTTACTTCATAAATTTTTTGAAAGGTATATCTTATTTGTGTTCGCCAGAAAGAAAAGTTTGAAATAAAATAAAAAATAGTTTGCGGTGCATTTTTAAACAAACTATTTTTAAACCAGAATAAAAACAAAAAGCATGTCGGAGTATTCCCAGTCTGCGGAATCCTACTTCTTGTAGTAAATTTGCATTAGTTCAAGGATAGAATGTAAATAAACATTTTGTATATTTCTCTTTAGCTACTCCGCGCGTTCAAAACGCGGCTTACTTTCGCATTTTGTCACGAAAGCTTAAAAAAACCTAAAGATAATCTTATTTCGCTCGCTCGGCTAATCAAAGCCAAACACCTGCCGACGTTTCTAAGTACGACGTCGTATTTTATTAAATCTGCGACTCTTTGAAAACGGAAGCCATAATATCTACACCTAATAAATGGAACTGAAGTATCTGTTTGTGATTTAGAATTAAATTAAGATTTATGGTGACGTAGCTTTGACGATTCGACGATTTGTTACAAAAAGTTGGTAAGGAATTCAACAACTTCTGTTCCAGTCTATAAACTAGATAAATCTTATAAATCACAAGTCAATAGTTGGCTGGGACTTCTCCTGGAACAGCGTGGCGAAGCATGCGTATTAGCTTTATTCTCGCAATCGAATGTAACTAGACTATCAATCCTCGGAAGTTCATAAGAATAAATCCAAATTTTATGACCTGTTAAGCCATTAACACAAGATGTGCTTAAACTGGCTATAATTTACTTTTTTATATTTTTTTATTTCCGCTCGAGTCCATAATTGTTAGTATCAGTATGTACTTACAACTGATGTCAATAAACATAATTATTACAAATTAAAACAATTAAACTGCGCCGCCTACTCTTCACGGACGGCATGCAAGCGCGCCCAGTGGCAGAACATCGGGGAGTCCCAACGGTCAAAAGTGCATTCAGAATCCTGTTGACGCGCAGCCGCTGCGGCAGCGACAGTGCCGGCCCGAGCATTTCTGGCGCCCTAGGCGAAAAACTAGAACAGCGCCCCGTTAAGAAAAATTTTGTAACAAAACAATAAAGTAAACAAATAAAGTGTGTAATTTTTTAACAAAAAATATTAAACAAACAAGATAATTTACCTAACATGTTAAAAACCGTTTTTTTTAACTAAAATATGTTTTCACTAGTTAAGGCTAGGTGGTGATGACTGCGTGCCTTTGTTAGAACTAGAACAAATCTGTGGAATTCTCATTCTGGCCATTTTAAATACAATAAAACTTTTTCGGCTACCAATTCTAATTTCAAATTAAGTTTATTTCAAAAAATATAATTCATTTTAAATACTTTTTCCGTCTTCATGGATTTGTTAAAAATTATGGAAATACTATGGAATATGAGCATCTCCGTGTCTTTTCGCGTAACAGCACATAACATATACAAGAACTCAAAATCCATTACTGGTTTGCCCCCTTCCGTTATGGAATTTTAATCTGAAAAAAAACGCATGCGCACTACCCCTACAGTATTGTTGGATTGCCTTTTTTTATTTTTTTTTATGGAAATAGCCGGCAAACGAGCTGACGGTCCACCTGATGGTAAGTGGCTATCGCCGCCCATGAACATCAGCAACACCAAAGGCATCACTGATGCGTTGCCGGCCAAGAAAGAAAGAAGAAAAAGAAAGAAAGAGCTGGCTCTCAAGCCCCCAGCCAGAACACGACGAGTCGTTTGGCGGCTGACTCATACTCGAGGATGGTAGCTATCCAGGCGAACCCCTGGAGAAATAATAATTGAAGCTTTTTGGCAGTATTAAAGGGTAAAACTTAAATAATAGTTTAAAAAAAACTAAAAAACACGCTTTTATAGAAAATTTAACTAAAAAATACTAATTTATAAATTTGAATTAAGAATCGTGTAATTGTAATAAAAGCGTGGGGTGCATGGTGTCAATGAGTAGAAGGATTATCATTTTGATAATATCTTAAAAAGCAACCCACGCTTTTATTACAATTACATGATTCTTAATTCAAATTTATTTTCTATTTTTTTTAGTTAAATTTTCTATAAAAGCGTGTTTTTTTAGTTTTTGAAAGCTATTATTTATTTTTTATTTTTTTAGTTTGATTTTTTGAAATGAAATTTAGGTTTTTTTCTTTCTTTCTTTTTTTCTTTAAATATTGAATTGTCATCAGTCCTCGATAAGTCTACGAAGTTTGAAAGAAATCTGACCATTTAAAGCTAATTAAAGCGTGTAAATAGGTTTTTCTTTCTTTCTTTCTTTTCTTTAAATATTGAATTGTCATCGGTCCTCGATAAGTCTACGAAGTTTGAAAGAAATCTGACCGTTTAAAGCTGATCAAAGCGTGTAATTAGGTTTTTCTTTCTTTCTTTTTTTTCTTTAAATATTGAATTGTCATCGATCCTCGATAAGTCTATAGACCAGGGTAGAAGCCTTTAAAAATAATGAAAAGTGAAAAAAAATTATAATAGAATGAAACCTATTGCAAAAGGAAGAGAATATAACAAAAAATAAAGGAAAAATAATTTACGGGCGATCTGAGGTCGGGAAGTGGGGGGGAGGGGGGGTTTAAGGGTAAAAAACGGTTTATCTCATTTTCCAGCAAAACTATAAGTCCTATGGAAAAAAGTTAAATGGCAAAGTTATAGGTAATAAAAAGGTCTACAATTTTTGTATTTACACTTTTTTCACATAACCTCAAAATTTATGTGAAAAATTCAAAAAACCAAGTTTTTGGTTTTTTATTTTTATCTTTTACAAAAATTTTTTTTTTTAACGAAATTTTGTGAAAACTTACCTTTCTATGTCCCAAACATACTGTAATTTTTTTGATTTAAAATATTTATTTTTTCACCTTATTTTGACTTAATATCGAAAAATCACCCTAATTTTCAATCGAAAATTCACCTGTCAAAATATCCGCTTTTTTAAAAAAATCTGTGAGCTTTTTATTTGCTAAAATCTCTACTTTCTGATGGTATAAAAAAGATATACACTACTATGGTAAATTTTCTCAGAAAATGCAATGAAACGACAACTATTTTTGCATGTTTCTTGCAATCTTTATGGATTTGTAATTTTTTTGCTTATTAATTTATTAATTTAACATGGATTTTGACGTTTTTCGATTAATTAAAGTGTAAATTTTAATAAATGGCTCAAAATTGTACATAAATATTAAAAATATATATTTAAAAACTCGAACTCGAATAATTTTTGTGAAAATAGTTGTCGTTTCATTGCATTTTCTGAGAAAATTTAACATGGCAGTGTATATTTTTTTATATACCATCAGAAAGTAGAGATTTTAGCAAATAAAAAGCTCACAGATTTTTTTAAAAAAGAGGATATTTTGACAGGTGAATTTTCGATTGAAAATTAGGGTGATTTTTCGATATTAAGTCAAAATAAGGTGAAAAAATAAATATTTTAAATCAAAAAAATTACAGTATGTTTGGGACATAGAAAGGTAAGTTTTCACAAAATTTCGTTAAAAAAAAATTTTTGTAAAAGATAAAAATAAAAAACCAAAAACTTGGTTTTTTGAATTTTTCACATAAATTTTGAGGTTATGTGAAAAAAGTGTAAATACAAAAATTGTAGACCTTTTTATTACCTATAACTTTGCCATTTAACTTTTTTCCATAGGACTTATAGTTTTGCTGGAAATTGAGATAAACCGTTTTTTACCCTTAAACCCCCCCTCCCCCCCACTTCCCGACCTCAGATCGCCCGTAAATTATTTTTCCTTTATTTTTTGTTATATTCTCTTCCTTTTGCAATAGGTTTCATCCTATTATAATTTTTTTTGTTTTCAAAAATTATCGACCCTGGACTACTAGAAATCTGACCGTTTGAAGTGGGTCAAAATCAAGTTCAAAGATAAGTTACAAACAAACAGACAAACAAAACAAACAAACAAACATACAGGTGAAGCTAATATAAAGCGTGTAAAAAGAAGACACTTTCACGGATCATAAAGTAGCTAAAATTTATTTTTCTTGTCTCAATTTTGGCAAAAATAGAATTAGTCTCCCCTGTATTTCTCACATTGATGAAGTTGAGAATTTCACTAACTTTCTTGTAGAATAATTGTCTTAATTTAGAAAAACTACGGTCACAAGACAGAGTAAGCAAAACCTAATAGTAATTACTTTAGACATTTTCACAGATGTAATTAATTTCAGTATTATTCTTTTTCTCATAGGTAATACTCGTAGTCGGCAGTTTAGTCTAAATTCTTTAAGACTAAAAAAATATTTCAGATTTGGTTGTTTTATTCTGCATGTCATGCGCGTTGTAAAGATATGACATTAAATTTAATATTTTTGTCTGTGGTAAACCTTTCATCGATTAAAATAAAAATAAAAATTTCTTAATTTCGGTCCCGCCGATTTGCGCCCCCCCCCCCCCCCGAATCCCAGCGCCCTAGGCGGTCGCCTAGTTCGCCTATATGGACGGGCCGGCCCTGGGCAGCGAGGTGCATCGCTTGCGTATGATTGCCTGAAAGCCGTATACGAGCAGTTCCATTGTTAAAAAAAAATCCGGTATTGCTGAATTGTACAGAATAACAGAATACTCAAATACAATAACTGACAGATAATAATATTCACACGCTCTGTGGAAAAAAGGCATAAGATGAAAATTGCATTTTTACAGGAGAGCAAAAAAACTGTTAAAAGATCAGTAAGTAGTCTAAGGAATTAATTACGATTTCTTGCACAAAACCGTCAAGATTAATGATAAAAATTAATAACTAAAATTCAACGTAAGACGAATATGATTGAAAAGAGGAACAAAAGCTGCATATTATGTTCATTTTTTTTAATTTTTATCATTAATTAAAGAAAGCAGAAATCATTTTCAAGCAAAAAAAGTGTTGGCGTTCGTCTTACGTTGAATTTTAGTTATTAATATGATTGGAAAGAGGGACAAAAGCTGCATATGCTCATTTTTTTGCTTGAAAATGATTTCTGCTTTCTTTCCACTGAGAGTGCGTATGTCCATCACTCAGTTATTCCCATCACACGTGTCATCGTGTAACACGAACATGACATGATTGTGATCAAGATTTCTATGGAGGCCGGCTAATTATACCGAACACGTAGTACCTGCGTAATATCACTGTCTTATGTAAATCAACTTGTCTCCGGTTTCCGACGCGTGGACTGCGGGGATACAACTCAATTATCATGCCAGGGTAAGAATACAAGTGTATATTGCATACTGTGTCTGTGGCTACTTGTGTATATTGCATAAGGTAATAGATATGAAAACATTAGATATAACTACCGGTTATTAGGGTTCCGTTTGAAAGAACAAAAAACGGTATATTTATAGGATCACTCGTGTCTGTCCTGCTTTCACAGCCAATTTGCTCCAAAACTGGCGCTCAATATGTAAGCAGATTACACCTATAAAAGAGGTATCGCTAAGCATTTAATTATGTATTGTCTACTCTTAGGAAGTTTTTAGTGTATATCTTGTTGGTGTGACTAATAAAATAAATAAATAAAACTCCTGGACCAAATAAGTTGAAATGTTATACTCGTGTGCTTCTTTATCACGCTTACATTTAGATATGGCAGCCTTCCTCGATTTCATACGGTTTACTTCGTTTGTTTAAACACATAAAATTTTGAGATGCCAATATTTTGATATGTGAGGAACCTACGAGCACACGAAGCCACCTAACGGTAATTGATCTCCGAACCTCAGTAACACCAAAAGCATGATGAGTTGCTGGTCAAGAAGAAAACGAGAGACCCGCTTTCTACTTGCTGTCCAACCTTGCATCCTAAACATATACAATGTTGAGACTGGCAGGTGAAATCTAATAAATAAATATCTCCTCCGAAACCGTTCCACCGATTTTTAAGAATTTTTGAAGGGTTTTTTGTATTTTGTAAGGGTTTTTTGTATATGAGAATTGGTCGTAAACTATATTTCATACCACTAGGGTGAAGGGGGTCCCTATCCAACAACATTTTAGCAGAACAACGTTTGCCGAGTCACCTAGTTATTAATATCATTCTTTACTTCAAAATTAGGGATAACTCAAAAACTACTCGTCAGATCTCACTCAAATTTAAGTGGGACCACACGACAAGAACCAGCTTTCGATTAAAAAAGAATCATCAAAATCGGTTCACCCGGTCGAAAGTTCTGTGGTAACAAACATAAAAAAATACAGTCTAATTGAATACCTGCTCCTTTTTTGAAGTCGGTTAAAATGCTGTGTAATGTAGGTACAGTGGTACTTAGGCGTAACAATAAAAAGTAACACTTCAGGACAAGTGGTGTCTCCGTAAATAACTATCCCCTTATAATCATACCTTTAATTTAGTGGCAGCAGACAGCTACAGCAAGCAGCAAAAGTGAGATATGCCCGCCATTAGCACGCGAGTGCGCGCGCCACTGAGATATTACGATAGTTGCCGCTTTTTGCGGCTCTGATGCCGTTACGGAGGTGGTATTTACCCGCAATGGTGTGGAAGATGTTACCGACATAACAGATTTATGTATCATTTTTATAGGTACTCATGATTTTAGCTTCCTTACTCGTTACTGCTCTGGATTTGCTTCGGTTAGGTACCCGAAGCACAGCTACCGCTAACGACCGCTTTATTCCCAAAAAAATTCCAGTGAAAATTCCCATTCAACTTCTATAAATTCTATCGCACTGTTAGCGTTTAATACAAACGGGTGGTTAAAGTTCCACCGTAATAGATAAATTCAAAGTTTGTACGCACTCGTAATTGAGATTCCTTTGTCAAAGATGTTCTTTGAAGCCAAATAGTACATTCAATTCCCCCAAGCACGCAAAAAGAGATATTTTTTTCATTATTTATTCATGTGCATTCGAACACCTTTTTCGAGCCACATTGGTTGTTTTGGTTTAAAAATGTAGTGATTTGAAATTTAAAAATAAAACGTGAAAATATTTATTTTGTTGTTTTGTTTCTGGTAGGATTTATTTTATAAGTATGGAGGAGTATTGTTATAAATTTGAATTCGCATTTTAATAAATTTAACTTTTAATATTTACATATAATACATCAAAGTTGATAGCGAAATATCTTAATGCATATTATGTACATGTCGGCGAGGCCATGAATCTCTTGTGAAGGTCCAGGGACGGACCTCTTTATCTTACAACGCTTGTCATTGGACAAGCGTTGTAATCTGCACTGGCGGAGCCTGTCATTTAAGAAATGTCATGAAGAAAAAGAAAATGTGTGCAATTCACACGTGGTAGAAGTGAAACTTTCCAAAATTTTGGTTTCAAGATAATGACATGAAAAAGCAATAAATCGAATCTTAAAGCAATAAATCGAAGCGCCATCTATGAATACAACTTAGCACTTTTTAAAAATCTATCTAGCAATAAAACGAATCTTCTATCTTATTCCTCGCGCCATCTATGAATACAACTTAGCATTTTTACTGTCTGTATAATCGGGCGGTCGATCGACAGAATGAAAGAATGAAATTCTTATTTTTTGTTGATAAATTCTTTGAAAATATTTAAAAGAGCATTTGAAAGTATTTCAAAACAGTATAAAAATAAAACTAAAAAAAAAGAAATACTGAGACGCGAACCTGCGCATCAGGCATTGTGTATCTACGTCCTGACCATTGAGCTACGGACAAGTTAAATTGAAAGACGAAATTAGCGGTTATATACGTATTATCTTACCTGTCGTTGCATCCGGTTTCAAATCACTAACGATTCTAAAGAAGTTTCACTTCAAAAACTAAATATTTAAATTAAGGAATTGTCAATAAATGTAGAATAGAAGATTATTGATCACGTAGTGTTGAAGTACTTTGAAATATTGATGTGAACGTTAGGAAAACTGAAAATATTATATCATGGTGAAAGTAAAATGAATATTATTCAGTAACCAATACCATAGAATACACTTTCTGATACATACATATACGTATTAATGTATGTACATACGTATGTAGCTTAATCCTACCACATCCTATTATAACAGCTTTTATTAGTATTACCAAAGAAGACATAATAGTACATTTCAGTGACAGGTATGCAAAAAGCGCGACACACGTAACATTTTTCACTCTGTAGTTAACAATATACAACACAATATAGTTGTATGTAGCTATTTAGGCTGCTAGCTGTTTATTTATTTATTTATTCTTTTGCAACACCTTAAACTAGAGGTTACAAGGGCGAACTTAATGCCTAATGGCATTCTCTGCCAGTTGACCCTGGGTGATGGTGAAAATGTGAGGTAGGCAAAGAAAACAAAAAAAAAAAAGATTAGAGAAAAAAAAAACGGGAAGAAATAACACAATAAACAACATAATGAAATACTAATATCCAGATAACCATAGTATTTATATATATATATATATATACATTATATAAATATGAATGTTGTTGTTGTTGTTGTTGTTATTGAATGTTGCTATAGAGAAATTCAGACACGTATCCTGTAGGGTCAAGTATAAATCAATACTTACCACTAATATGTATTGCTAGGTTCGTTCATATTCAAAATTTGCTATTGTTAACACTAAAGACATAACTTCCTTCTTCTTCTGCCACTTCAAAAGAGTAAACTTTTAAGCCGAAACGTCAACATATACCTCAGCTATAATGACTCCGTTTACATACCTACCTACACTAGACAACGATACACTAACAGAATGGTTTGTAAAAATACAACAACGTACAGAGAAATAGAAAAAAGCACATGATTCGATAGCTCACCCACACGCGACGACGCCGCGAGAGAATAATCCAATAGCCTGGTGAAAATGTCGACTGGATCACTTGGAATATTCTGGTCAGCCTCCACTTTATTGTTTTCCATCAACTAAAGCCAGCTGACAACGGGAACAAAACAGGTGGGTATAAAACTGCCTCCAGCCCGGATTACGGAGGTTTTTTACGTGAAAAACATTGTTCGCAACATTTCAGAATTTTACGATTTTTTCAGACTATAGATATTTATAAAGAGCCAGAACTATTGTAATTTGTATCTTTCTGATGATGAGTGATCACATGGGCTTGATATCTGTAGCACCAAAGGCGTCTAAATCATTAGTTTACTTTGATGATGACTTTGTTAATGATCGTCATAAGTTGGAAGGATGTCGCTAACTTGTCGAGAGACAGGTGAAAAGTTTTATCCATGATACATGAATGAATTACAGAGGAGCAGTAAATATAGAATTTAGTTCAATTCTCTTCAATATCACAAAAATACGCACTAAGACGATGGCTTGCGCCACCTGATGCCTGATGGTCAAATTCGTCAATATGTTTCTGTTAATAAGCAGGTTCTATAGCTCAACCGAAACAAAAAACACTAAGTATTTATGCTAGAAGAAAGGTGTTAATTACTAACCTAACCTTATGCCATGAACAGAGAGACCTGACGTCCCATCTTGTCCATTTTCCGATGGGTCAACCACGAGCAAGGGAGGTCAGGAGGCAAGAAGTCATATTGACTTCAAAAACTATTCTGATAAGACGTCAAAAAATACAGCTCAAATCGAACTTCCACCCTGCTCCAATTTTAGCGGAGCGTTTGAATTATTAAGACAACTTCCAATTTTACAGCTGTATTTTTGGTTATTCAGAGCAGCCCCAATGTGAGCATGTACCAAACTAAAAATTTTTCTGGGAAAATTTTGCTGAAACTTCGGGGGATTTGCAAAATTGTACACCCTCCGCTCGCTGTTGCAAACTTTTCGAGCGCCAGTTATAAAATGTTTTCTGCTGCTAAACTACTGCGGATTGTGTTGTTTCCTTTTTAAAACTTCCAACCACATTCTAAGGAACATAATCATTTTAAGGCTTTTTTACGGGGCATTTCTTTGTATGGAGCACTGCTACGATTGGTCGTAAGATATACGTGCTATTTCATTTCGGACATCTGTATTTTCAATATGTAGCAATATATCGTACATCACAGACCATAAAAACCAGAAACAAAGGTAGATACCGGCTGTCCAGAATTAGTCTTCGAGGAGACAACGAGAAATTAATTCGGCTAAGACTAGAATTTGTTACTGTAAATTTGTTACTTGCGCTATTATAATTTACAGGAATATAGAATAGAATAGAATAGAATAATTTTTATTTCGCCAGTTTTCACAACAAATTAAACTAAAATAACAAAAATGTATGCTATTAAAAAAAATATGAGGAGTTAAAGTATGTTGCGATACACGACGAAAAAGGAACACACTCAGCTGGGTCACAATGGGTTATTTGCATTGCTGAGTCAACCTAACCTGATAACTATTTGCTGTATTCTTAACGGATGCATAGTCAGATTCACACTTACAGATATTATCCATGTCCATTGAAATTATTTACTG
Organism: Thymelicus lineola; assembly: GCA_963932265.1. Taxonomy (NCBI): domain Eukaryota; kingdom Metazoa; phylum Arthropoda; class Insecta; order Lepidoptera; family Hesperiidae; genus Thymelicus; species Thymelicus lineola. The sequence goes on along the minus strand of OZ010696.1, from coordinate 15,403,087 downwards.
TTTTTATACCAATAAAGTAAAAAATAGTCCACTGCAAAAAAATATTCTTTAAAAGAGTCCAAATGTATGCAGCCAAATCTAATGTACCTATGCAACTTCAATACCAATTAAACATTAAAATACCCAACTCTTCATTGGAGTAAGAGTTAGCGGTTAGTAATTCTAATGTATTGATTGAAACCATATCTTTAGCACTTCCATTTGAATGCAAACTAGAGTTAAAACGACACCAATTAATTCCAATCCGAGCAGTCGCAGTTATCGATCGTTCGACAACTACCAGGCTACCAGCGATTACATCATACATAACATCCCAGACCTCAGTGACAATCGATATTGATAAACACTAAACTTGTTTTACTTGTAGTTCATCTCAATTTATGTTCAATCGTTCAACTTTTAAAGCAGAAGTTTTGGCTCTGAGGTAAAAATTTTGCAATTACTTTTTGTGCAATAGGACGTATTGTTTGTATCCCAAAGTCCCAGCAGCATTCCAAAAATTATGTATTGTTCTGGGACTTTTGATTCGAGATTTGAAAGTGAGAGAGTCGTGAAATACAACAGCAATGTTTTTAAAACACTGCCCCACAAACCCAAAAAACGATTTTTAAAACTTCATGTCTGAATAAGTAACAAACACTATTATTTACGTGGAAGTTCTTAGTTGTCATGCCGACTTTTTCCTAAGTCCTTTTCCTTCCTAACTGCTCAGGTTTATTAGGTTTTATTAACTAATAACTTTATATTAATTTAATAGAAGATTCTGAGAATATCAATTCCTTAAAGGTGTATGATGTAATCAAACTTCGTAAAGTAATGATCTGGTCAACGAAAGTAAAATATTGCACCATATTTGCATAGCAGTGTTGCAGAGATATTCTACTTTGAAAATTTACTTGGGTTGGGGGTGCGTTATAATAGTGTTATAACGTGCAATATAAAGGATATATTTTATAATAAATGAAAATAAATATTTCCTCTTATAGGTTACACAATAATATTTAGTGGTGGCACATTCATTTTAAGTAGACGATCTCTATCTGTACCGCGCCAAATACACAAAAAAAAACATTTGATGACACATGGCAAATAAGTCCGCAAAGAATCGCCAAAGAAAATGCGCGTCTGTTTTTAATCACAGCGTTTCATTCCAGTCCCTGTCGCCTTCATTCTTCGTCTATACGTCACGTCACGGTTCACGGCAGAACGTCAATATCAGCCGATATACCGCCGCCTCGAAGGTGATATTAACAAAATGGCGGATCACGTCAATCACTGTATCGGTATCGGGTTACTGAAATTCTCGTTAATAAAAAATCTTTTCGTGAACATTGATTCGATTGGCATCTTCGAGAAGACTTGTTTTTCGTAAATAATTTTCCGAAGGTGTAAGATTATCTTCTAATTTTAAACAAAGATGATGGGGGAATACTTTCTTATTTAAGTTACGACTTATGATAACAAAGCCGATATCTGATCTCTATAATCTGAGATCTGATCCTTGATCAGATATAATACCAATCGTTTATTATATTATTTATGTTTGTTATTATTTATTACCTTCTATTAATAAAACTTTAAGTAATCAATATCTTCACATAGAAGACATTTAAGGCATACTGTTATTAAGACTATTTAGGGCAATTACAAATTGTAATTTACTATAACCCATGCAATGAACAACACAAAAAGCAAGGACACAGTCAAATCGGGAACAGAAATTCAAACTCATTTTTTCCGCCTTACTTCCCAGTAAGGCCCAGTAATATTCCCATAAATAATATTCCCATATTATCACATCAGATAAAGTGACTGAGACTGTAGAAATAGTGAAAAACACTACATGTATTGAGAATTGTAAAATAGATTTTATTTAGCCAAGTGGTTGAGCACCGGCCAGAGAATAAACAAGATGAACGAAGTTTTGTTTCAACGCTCGTCCCAATCACGGCCGATTGGAAGGAGCCGGAATTTGTGCGCCAAATTCTACGCTAGTTCTAACAAAGAACGGGCTAGAAAACTGTAACTGATTGACTAACTGTAAACCTTTAACATTCTTGGCCATCCAAAAAATCTGTGACAAAAGCTAATGAATTTGAATTTTTGTCGTGAAATTTATTGAATCTTTGGGCAATTATACACTGTCGAGGTCGATTCCCGACTGTTTTCATATAAATGTAAAAAACGTATTCTGGACGTAATATCTCTATTACTATCTCTATATCTATCTCTATTCTAGCATAAGGGTGTTAGTGTGGAAACGAGTATTTACACTTTTTACAAAAGACATTAAAAAAAACCGACCAAGTGCATGTCAGGCCACGTGCAATGTAAGATTCCGAAGTAATAAGTTTATCGACTATTATTCATTAACGATTTTTTTCCCTTGTCCAACTCCAACCGCTTAGCCAGTAGGGGGGGACACTTGACTCAAACCAAAATTTGCACTTTAAAGCCAAATATTTCGCAAACAGACCCCTAAATCCAAAAATGGTCGTTGAAGACTCATAATATTTTTTAAAGACCTTTTCAACGATATCCCACACTATAGGGTACGCGACAAATAAAAAAAATCATCCTCACGTTAATGTACGGGACATTAGGGCCCCTAACTTAGGGGGTACCCTGAAAAAAAATATTTTTCAATATTTATTCTACGATTTTGGAGTTATGATTTGGACAAACGGACGGACGGATGGACATGACGAAACTATAATCCTGAAAAGCTGTGGATTTTCTAAATAAAAAATGAACCAATAATGACAGTTTCGACAGAATCTGTCGGACGCGTTCAATCCGAAAAACTGACTCGTGCTGCATTATTCCTATTTATAGGGCGGACATAGGATACATTATATACAAGGGCTCTACCCTCCGCGCCACTCTGCCCGTGTTTTCCGAGATAATATGTTCCAGATCATGGTCTCTTGATCATGATGAAGAATAACAAACATCCTGGCAAACTTTCACCTGTAAAATATTAGTAGGATTAGGTAATTGAAAGCACTTACGTGGCAGTTTAAGTACTCGCGAACAGAGAATTTTTACCCGAACAATCTTAACAAAGAATCCACAAGCTCGAAAATTGCTGGAAACTTTTAATATTTCCCGTTACCAAGAACACAGGAAGCAAAGACTCTCATCTTGCCGACCAGCTGCGCAGTTCGTAGATTACTTTGCAATTGAAAACAAATAATAATAAATACGAAGCCCGAGAAATTGGAAAAAGGGAAAACATGCAGTGTTCGGAGGGCGGTGAGGGGAGAGGTGAGTGGGGAGGGGCGTGGTATTGAGATGCGACCAGATGTTCAAATATGAGGTTTATTCACCCAAGTGGTTATTGTTCGCGGCAACCGTGGTACCGGTGTCTTTGATCAAACTAGTTGAGCTCGCAACTTCGTCTAACGGAATTCCTCTTCTGAGAGTCCTACTCTCAGCTTAGTACGGACGTCTAATACAGGCATGAAATCTATTATCGATATGTATGTGTCACATATTAATGGCATTATAATTATAAACAAAACACGAGATCAAACCTGAATCTACGAACTTTCATCACCAATTAAACAATATAAGAAAAAGCGCCGAAAATTTTTTATATCAAGACTATATTCACTGACCGTACTGTACTAGGATTTTAACTTATATATCAATTTTTTATAGAACAATAATATTTTAAATCTATCTTTCTACTATAAATATTTTTCAGGGACAAGTTTGTTGACTTTCGACATGCACCTCCCCCCATTTTTTCCACTCATCTCTGTCCCGAGCTATCTTTTTCTCCAACCGGTAGGTAAATCATCCTCCCATCTTTTGATTTGACGTCCTATTTGTCTTTTTCCATTTCTAGGATACCATTCCAATAAGTCTTTCGTCCATTTTTGTCTGTCCGTCCTCATTATATGACCAGTCCAGTTCCATTTAAGTTTTCAAATTTTTTGTAGCACATCGATCACCTTTTTTCTTACTAATTAATAAAATTATCATTAGGAATAGGATCACTTATGTGTCACGAATAGAATGAACATATACAAACATGGGAACAAAATTTGATCAGTCGTATCAATATCTGTAATTTGCATCCACCGGGAACCTATCGTTGGCAAGCTGGCTTGACAGGAACACTAACTTTTGAGCAACATGGTCATCTAAACCAATAGGTACCTTCACCAGACATGTTTGATAGCATCACAGAAGTATTATTAATATTAATTCAATGAACAAACTGATTGTTTTTCCATCTTGCTATACGTACAGCTTGCATCAGAGAAATGTACAATTGATGGGTAATTTAACAGCCGGCGGACATGCCGTATTTGTTTTGGAGTTCTCGTGTTTTCTCATTATTGTATAGGTAATTTAAATACAACATATTTTAATTAAAAGTAGCATAACATAAAATAACATATTATAATACAATATTTTCTTTGGTAATTTCCAGTGTGTGTCGAAACAAACAATTTTTGGTCATAATAATATTTGTGTTTATTGCAGTATGTCGTATCTTATCGATATTTATTTCTAAATTAACTAAATTATTTTGATTTATATTAGTTTACAAAATTATGCGCAAAATGGTGAAATATGCATAGCATTCTATCCTAATTATAAATGTGAAAGTTTGTGAAGATGTTTGCATGCTTGGATGTTTGTACCTCAATCACGTCACACATTCTGGGAAAAGTTCATGATTCCCGCGAAATTCGTAAAAAATTGATATCCACGCGCGCGAAGCCAAGCGCGGGTATCATCTAATATCTAATTAATTAAAAATTTCGTTTCGACACCACTCTACCCCGGGCAAAGCCGCAGGCAAAAATTAGTGATGAATATAAGTAGCAGTAACATCATATAAATTACAAACGGCTTGGTGTATTCAAGTAATCTAAGCCCTAATATATTTTCAGTCCAAATAAATTCAAATTTCGATTCCCAGCTAGACGGAACTATGAATGGGTTTTCTGTTTTTGATGTATGCGTTCTTGTCTTTGTGTATGGTCGATGTCACCCAGGACTAAGAGAATCTTAGTGTGGAGCTATGAGTGTGTAACGTTATTCAATCTAAGCCCTGATATTATCTTTCCAGTCCGAATCAATTCAACTTTTATTTCCACTCCACACAACGTACAGACCTCCACAAAGCTCAGCGGCTCGTAAATCACAATTCCTAATATAAATAGTTCCACAAACAGCGTACCTGCAGGACCGTATTGCCTCATGACGTCATTGAATCTAAGTCAATAGCGCGGGATAACGGTTGCGTGTCCCAACATTTCATAACTACCTGGATATATGAATGCGGCTGGAAGCACCTGCCTGCTAATGAATTTTCAACGGCTTGACTGAGACTTACTTACTTACATACATCTATCTACTCGTACATTGTTGTAATGAAATTATATGTGACTAGGAAATCGCCCTCGCTTCGCTTCAGGAAAAATAGTAAAAAAAATATAATATAGCCTATGTCACCCGGGGATAGTGTAGCTTCCCAACAGTGAAATTATTTTTCAAATCGGTTCGGTACTTTTGGAGCCTATTCAATGCAAACAAACAAACAATCAAATCTATCCTCTTTATAATATTAGTATAGATAAAAGTACACATTAAATGAGTCGTCTCTACTCAGTTTTTGAGAGTATATTCAAGTAACTCGTCTGCCTGTAGGTGAACTTACGTCCACTAAATGCCTGATCAGCTCAGACAGCAATTTCCATTTGAATTTTAACAATATCTACCAAAAAACAGATACTTTTCATAGTAATGATAGATATAATACATTTAACATGACAATAATTTTAACATGACTATTTGAGACATTAATTTTATTAAAGTAGTGTTGAAGTGTCTCTTCCAGTGGGAATAAGGGAGTGTGCACACATTCCCGTCACGCGCGCGCGGTTCGCTGACGGATTGCTTGCTCCCTGCGCGGCATACAGATGTGTACTCTTCATAAAGATAAACTCGGATTATGAGCGATGCCCGTTATATCCCCATGGTCCTGTACGCCGTGAAATCGTCATTCGTCGTGCTTAACTGTTTAGCTTTCAAACAATTCTGTTTGTTGACCACTAGGTGGTATTATACCTATTTACACTTGATTATACCTGCCAGTTTAAACAAGGAATGAAGGATATAATGCGTTGCATTTTCTACCAGGGAACATTCTGGGTGAAAAATTTAGGAACATGTAGGAAAAATACATGCAATATAATTATTTATTTATTTATTTAATAGGTAATATACTCTAGTAGGGTTATACTCTCATGGTTTCATCCCATTAATGACCCACTACCGAGCACGTACTGCCTCTCTATCTCCTCCTGAGGAGGTTTAGAGGATACCCCACCATGCTGCGCCAATGCGGATTGGTGGAGAATATACTTTATATATAAAAACATAATATATTGTCATAATGATACAATTATGAAGAACTTAGATATTTTGGTCATCGAATTCAATTCCAGAACACTTATAAAACTTAATTTGAAATGTATTCGTTCAGGCCAACGCCAAATTTTAACTCAACTACTAAGTGGAATCAATGAACATTTTTCTCAAAAATGGTATAATGCTTAAATAACTTTCCCGGCGTGGCAAAGAATCGGTAAACAATAAAGTTTGTTAGATAATAATTTTCTAAAAGTCGCTTGTTCCAGCTTTAGCGGGCTTAACTCAAAAACTTTGTTAATCATACAGGACGAAAGGATTTTTAAAAAACGAAGAATTGTGTGAATTGAGTTCCCAACTTTTGGAAGTGAACGGATTTTATACTTCATAATTAGGCTCGCCAATTTTATCATGTCAGCTATTTCAAATTAGATATTTGTTAATAAAATTTATAAGGTAGTATTTTAGTCATTCATTTAATTTAATTTATTTGCGTGGATTGCAAACGGGTATGAAATTCAACGTATTCCACTGTCACCTATGGCTACTGCTTCTGCATCAATCAACTTTAAGCAGACTTAACAACCAAAACGCCTATAGTATCTACACCTAGAGACAATGTTCTGCCCATGGCCACAATAAAAGTTTCAGGTTACAAAAGGTTTAAGACTTAGAGCCTTTGCACATGGCGCATTTGAAGCGCATCCGATGAAAACGCACGGAATCTGCGCGTTTTCCGCGCTGCAAATGATAAGGCGGACAAGGTGTTTCCTCGTACGATCGAGTTTTCGCGTAAAAACACGCCGTGTGCAGAGAGAGGCTCTTAGTTGTAACTCCAACCGTAGCCATGTTAGCAAGTTTAGCAACACAGCACACGCAAGCCTCGTATCGCTGCAACTACGATTGTTGTTCGATAAAAGAGATAAAACTAAGGGGGCTGTGTGCGGTCGGTAATTGTGTTTGTCGTAGTTAACAACCAGTCCTCGCCCGCGGCGGCCGGCAGCGGAATCTCAGTGGTGCGAGGTACAAGCGACCGAGGGATCGAACGCAGGTACTTATTGTTTGACGGCTATAGGTAAAGTAGTTTTAGTCTTGTAACGAAACGACAATGATGAGTCGCAAGTTCGATCTGCCAGCGGGGGGTGAGAGACGTGCGGAGAGGGCGGCCGACCGCTCGCTGTCCAGCGCCCGCGCTCGACACACGGCAGTCGCCTCGAGTTTATGTGAGCTTGACGACACACGTCCGTATCAAAATTAGTTGTGCGCGTTAGCCAACTGGAGGACAAATTGACATTACCTTTTTCGTATATTTTACTTTATTAAGTTGTGTGAAGTGTTCCCGCATTAGGGTAAGTTTCAAATGGCACACGAAGTTCATTTTTTTTCCCTCCTTAGACGCAGCTTTTCTTTGTTAACCTCGTAATTTCAAACTAACGGGTAAGTAACCGTTAGTTTGTCTTTTCATTAAGGAACCTGCTAAATTTAATTATATGTTACTTGCTTTGTCCTAATCTGTCGCATCATTATAATTGAATGTATTGTACAAGCAGTCTACCCTTTTTGTTTTATAGAAAAAATATTAGTATAACGTATATTTTTTCCTTTTGTTTTTTTATATTTTTGCCTAACGCTATTAAAGCTTAATAATAATTGTAAACTCCGTTCTGGTTATTCCGCCACGTCAAAACTGCTATATGCTTATTTCCCTTTGTGTGACGTGCTGGGACTACCGGATCGGAACGTTGATTAACCAAATGTTAATCATTGGGTTATATCAATTCCAGGTGCCACGGTACTGCTTATTTTTGTACCCGACGCCATCGCTTCACCACCTGCTTTGCCTGCTACCTCGCAAGGCTACACCGTACCGATCAGCTGTTGCTGCTGCGCGCGCTAGCGTTTCGAAGGTTGCTCCGCCGTGTCACACCTGGCTACGTCTCCGCACTCCGGCCGTCTACCATCTTCGGCAGGAATACGCGCCACAAGGGGAGTACCACACTGCGGAGGGGGAAACTGGTTAGGCCGATTACCACGACCTTATAAATTTTATGTGCTACTGGTACTGGTAGGGTTACAACAATATATATATACACCTGTGTTGCCTACCCTGGGTTTTATTTTTGCGCCTATAGTAAGTAGACCAGCGGCGGTACAATCTTTGTATTAGCTGCTGGACAACAATTACTAAGAAGGCCTAGAGTCCATCACCACTTCAGCTGAAAAATTCACGAGGGACTATGCAGTAATGCCGAGCATTTCTCCGAGGTTTTTCCATAGCCCGCTGTGAGTAGAGCGTATGGGTCAGCAAAAACGTTTTTTCGATTCAGGGGTTCGTTTGCAAAATATTTGGCTTTAATGTGCCAATTTTGGTTGGGGGGACTCCAATTCCCATCCTTGTCAACTCAATTGTAGGTAGGTATGGTGTTCGACGTGTAAAAAATTTTATGGCATTAGTAGTAGTATATATTGAATAGTATTAGAATATAATTCTTCGGTTTTTTGTAAGTAGATAACTAACAGACCTCCTGATGGTCAGTTTCACGACATCATCAACATCAAAGACAACACAGACGCCTACGGCTAACCGATAGAAACTGGAGGACCCGCATGGACTGGCTCCTAAAGAATGATAGCCTCATAAAGGCCTCATATAGTAATGACATAAATGCTGTGAATATCGCTAATGCCTTGTCCTTGCACCAATGCCCAATACTTCGGCATTATTGGCTTTATTTAAGGGGAAATCAGCTTTGTTTCAGACAGTCAATAATGAAATATATATGAATTTAGTTTGGGATCATCGTTCGGCAGTCGCGTCTGGAGTGTTTACATGTCAATATTACTTCCCACTATCTATATTACAAACATGTATGTAGGTAGTTTATTTATTAGTTCTTATTAGCATCATCCCAAAATGCCAATGCCTTGATCTGCCGGCATGGGATTAGGGTCAATATTCTGAGCCGCCCCATATGGCGTTTGGAAATGTTTGGCTTCACAAAGCGGCTTCTTTCGCCTCTAATAACACCCTGGTGCCTGTGTGGGATTGGAGTCACACTGTCATGCTTAGACTACTTCTTAGCCGCCCCTATACAGCTATAATCAACAATGATCCGGAAAATTACGTGTGTTTTACTTGTTTGTAATACAATGTTGGTTTTCCAGTAATGGTAATCGAATGCCCACTGTTGTGTGAATAACACAAAATAAAAGAAAACCTTTAATTTTAAAATAAAATTAAAATTCGCTAAAAGGTTAAACTTAATAAAGAACGCGTAGCTGTCGAGGAGCAACTAACTCGCATTGCTGCTTGACATGCTTTTGCTGAGTTAGCGTCCATTGTCTTTAATAATTATTTACTAATGTACGAGAATTACACGAGTATATTCAAAGTGCATGTCTTTATGTCATAGAAACTTGTTTATTCCGACTTTGAAATTATATTTGCAGTAGTTCAATGTATATATTTATTTATTTAGACTTTATATCACCATATATATGTATAAGTTATCCGCCATTCACGGTTCGGATGTCCTCTAAGTACCAGCATGCTACCAAGCAACTAAGTATTCACTGTTTAGTTACAATATAATTATGCAAAATAAGACCAACTTTGTATCCCAAATAACAGAAGTATTTCATAAAAGTACAGTCGGACCACCGGAGACAAATTTAAAGTGTAGCAATACAGCACCGGGACCTTTATTTCGACATTTTTGTCGCAAATAAATCACAATTTGAGAAGAACTATGGCTGCGCTCTGCCAAGAACACCGAGCGGTGCTTCGCTACCGGCGGCGACCCACGGGCGTTGTGTTGTGTTGGAACTGCCTTGGTTTTAACCGGTATTCGTAACTATAAATTATACAATAAATACTAAAACCCCAATAGGTTTATTTTCAACAAACATAACCAAAAACCATCAATCACGTCAGCTTTCCAACAAAAAAAACCGCATCAAAATCGGTCCATTCGTTTAGGAGCTACGATCCTCCCCTCTTTTTACGTTGGTGGTTAAAAACTAAAGAAATATATAAGTACAACAATAAATTACTTTCCACTCTAAGCATTTTAATAACGAATAACAGTAAAATAAGTGGAAATTTAAAATTGTATTAATGATATTTTTTGGGGTTTAGGATGATTTCTTGAGGTAGGAAGGAATCTAGGGTAATCATAATAACATATCCGGACTTACAAAGAATGCGTAAATATGGTTTTAGTTTTTAGTCAAGACTTTTTTGCCATTTACTTTTAAGTGCGATTATTACAAGTACCTACTAATTTTTAATCATAAAAACTATAGAATTAAGAGGGCATAACGGATCTTTAGTTAAAAAACTTAACTCAAACGTGAATTATGAAAATCAAACGATGGATAGACAAGAGATAAACTAACGTCCTCAACGCGTCGTTCCCGCACATTATACACAGGCGTATGTCCCCACAACCTGGCCACTCCGATGTTGATATGAAGTATACTCGTACACATGACATTTACATAACGTATTTTAGGAGACATCTCGCAGCTCGCTGTGTGCACATCCCTTGTTTTCCAGAATTAATATCATTGGAGTTTCTGTGTTTGTATGAAGTTTCATGTTTTAGAAGGTTTATACTTGTGTCAATCCTACTAATATTATAAATGTGAAAGTTTGTGAAAATGTTTGCATGTTTGTCTTTTCATCGCACGCTAACCGCTAGACAGCAAAGCAAAAAAAGCAAAGCAACAACCCATAGTTGTCCCACTGCTGGGCTCGGGGTCTCCTCTCACAATGTGAGGGGTACAGGCCATAGTCTACCACGCTGGCCAAGTGCGGATTGGTAGAATTCACACACCTTTGAGAACATTATGGAGAACTCTCAGGTGTGCAGGTTTCCTCACGATGTTTTCCTTCACCGAAGCAAGTGATAATTAAATTGTAATACGCACGTAATATTAGAAAATTAGAGGTGCGTGTTAGGATTTAAACCCGGGCCCCCGCGTTCGGGAGACCAACGTTCTAACCACTAGGCTTCGTTAGACAGATTAAGATGAAACTTGACACATAAATAGTATGTTTCCAGCATGTTGTATGTTTTTCTGACATGATATGTATTTTGTTGATGATTCTCATTTAGCCGGGCACGAAATACTCGGGAATCGAGTATTAATGGTTTTGAACCCGGTTTCTTAAGTTGGTGATGGTGATGAATCTAATCATATGTGGACTGTATTTTTTAAATGATTGTAGGATTTAAGTACCTACCCTTTTCTGGGCAATACATAGCAATCAATAAATGTACACACCGAAAAGGGAATCCGCGAAAGCGAAATCCCACCAAAAACATAAATGTAAAAAAGGAGAGCCAAGTTCAATACAAAAATTATGCTTTGCTGTGGGCTTCGCCGCAAAAATTATGGAGATCTAAATGAGTGCCAAGTTCTATGCAAAATCTAAATATGTATTTATAGGAACAAAATAACATTATGAACAAGTATTAAACTCTATTTCTTTGCTTTATTGGATACCTATAACAATTGCTGTTATTTAAAAAAGTGAGATCTTAAAGTAGGTTAGATTTGACTTGGCCAGTTTTTATCAGACTGACTTTTATGACTGATGTAATGAAAACTGGCCAAGTCAAAGCGATAAAGAAGTAACGGTGCCTTGCGGACATCGGAACAGATTTTTCGGTTGATTTGTAAGGGCATAACGTATCTGTATTTATTTAAACATCATTGGAATTTAAAATATTTTTTAAAATTCTCCGCCATGATATAATAAATAATACATCGCTTTATGCGAGAGATTGGTAACAGCAGGCAATAATGAAAAATAATTCGAAATAATTTAAAATATAGGTCGCTCATTGAATATTCATTAGGGCAATCATTCAACCGTTTGAGGCAAATCTCCATGGAGAAAATTGGAAAAAATTCTCCATACACATTCAGTGCAGGCAAGTTGTTCCGCCCGCCCGTAATCCGCCCGTAGCTCGTAAAATGTCCAAAATCGTTTATTCATTGCCACATCAAAGACCCTTGTTAAAATTCTATTCCTTCCCGGGGTATATTATCGTCCCATGCCATGTGGGGGCTTAGCTGCTATTACACACTGTAATATATCGCTGCCAAATTTATTTTTTATTTTCAGCTAACTAACACCAGCTATCTTGAATCAGATCGTAGATTGCAACTTAATTAAAGCGCTGCAGTTATTATTAGCACTATTTACTATTAGCACTATTTATTATTAGCACTATTTATTATTAGCACTAGTTATTATTAGCACTATTTATTATTAGCACTAGTTATTATTAGCACTATTTATTATTAGCATTATTTATTATTAGTACTATATTTATTATTAGCACTTCACACTTTAGCTTCAGGGTAAGCTTTGCGTGGATCAAATCTCGAAAGCTTAATAATTAGATTTACTTCTACTACTTTAACTTCTTGGAATTGATAGATCTTATTGAGTTAATGGGTTGCTTTGCTCTGATGACAGTGCATTGTTGTGATAACTTGATAAGCATGATCTAGTCACAGATATGTACATTCAAGTTTGACTGCTGGCGAGTATACTGTCACTATAAAAGCCTGTATTTATTTTTTAAAAGATTAACTAATTGGACGTCATATGACTTTACGCTGATAATTATAATCCCACCAAAAACATAAATGTAAAAAAGGAGAGCCAAGTACAATACAAAAATTATGCTTGGCTGTGGGCTTCGCCGCAAAAAGAATGGAGATCTAAATGAGTGCCAAGTTCTATGCAAAATCTAAATATGTATTTATAGGAACAAAATATCATTATGAACAAGTATTAAACTTATTTCTTTGCTTTATTGGATACCTATAATAATTGCTGTTATTTAAAAAAGTGAGATCTTAAAGTAGGTTAGATTTGACTTGGCCAGTTTTTATCAGAATTAAAATGTTGAATAACTTTATAAAATGACTGATGTAATGAAAACTAGCCAAGTCAAATCTATCCTACTTTAAGATCTCACTTTTTTAAATAACAGCAATTGTTATAGGTATCCAATAAAGCAAAGAAATAAGTTTAATACTTGTTCATAATGATATTTTGTTCCTATAAATACATATTTAGATTTTGCATATAACTTGGCACTCATTTAGATCTCCATTCTTTTTGCGGCGAAGCCCACAGCCAAGCATAATTTTTGTATTGAACTTGGCTCTCCTTTTTTACATTTATGTTTTTGGTGGGATATCATTACTTTTTGTAAAGAAAAATATACCCTGTTCACAAATCTTAGAGACTAAATTGACGTTTCATGGGTGACCAGTTTCGGGTGTAAATTTAATAGTGATGACAATAAACAGAAAAAACAACAACCCATAATTGTCCCACTGCTGGGCTCGGGATCTCCTCTCAAAACGTGAGGGATACAGGCCATAGTCTACCACGCTGGCCAAGCGCGGATTGGTAGACTTCACACACCTTTGAGAACATTATGGGGAACTCTCAGGTGTGCAGGTTTCCTCACGATGTTTTCCTTCACCGAAGCAAGTGATAATTAACTTGTAATACGCACATAATATTAGAAAAGTAGAGGTGTGTGCCAGGATTTGAACCCGGGCCCCCGCGTTCGGGAGACCAACGTTCTAACCACTAGGCTATCACTGCTTGCCTTTACGTGCTGGGCCCATAAACCGAAAAATGAATCGGAAAAACATTAGCTTTTACGGTGAGTCGAATATTTGTATGATTATTGAAGAGTCCCTAAAACTGGTATAAAAATAAGTTTAAGCAACCATATTATCATGTATAATTAAATTCATAATATATTTACCCTGATTAACTGAATTCAAAAGTTATTCTGCTTACAAGAACGAGTATTTGGTTATGGTTATGTTCGGTATATAGCTAATTTTATACTATTTAGCCGAGTACTAAATATCTAGGTAAATATGACAAACAGGTGATTCTCACACTGCTCCGCGCCCCGCCACACAGCGTAGATCTGCCTCACCGCGCATTGTTTTAATTGTGTACCAAAGTATATCAGCTTCTATGGAAAACACGCATTGTTTGGTGCGTTGAATGTGTTGTACATTACAATCAATTTCCGCGAGGGACAGCAAAGCGAAAAGTGTCCGTAAAACGCGTAAAATTACGGGTGGGGCTGCGGTGCAATCTACAACAGCTATGTTTGAATATCTATTTGGCGGACACTAGCACCATTGATTAGGGTGGCATAACTCAGCAAACTTCACTCTGTTTACAACAGCCATGTTCATATATCTATTTATCACACACTAGCGCCATTTAGAAATGGCCATTATTGGAACCTCTATTTTTTTGTAAACAGCTGGAAACTTTTTCAACTTTCCCTTCATATGAGATGGCCCTCTTTCTACCTCAATACTCCATGCGCTGAAGTATGCCATATTGAGCCCCGCATGCACAGAGGCCTTAGTGTGAGTTTTACGTGACATCACGGGCTCACAATGTAAATGCGAGTTGGCTAAGATTTGTATGGGACCGAAGCTTTTCTTTTCACTGCCGCTAGATGGCTCTGCTTCGGTCCCATACAAATTTTGTATGGGGACACCACTTATTTTTCGACTTTTTTTAATTTTTTGATTTTTTCCTACGCTTACACACAATTACCAAGCTGGATTCCAAATTTCATCCTTCTAGGTTATCTGGAAGTAGGTTAGATTTAGGTACTATATGTCAGTCAGTCAGTCAGTACTAAAATTTACGACTTTTTGACCTCCATATCTTTATAACCGTTTGAGCTAGCTTCATGAAATTTGGTCTTCTACATGTCCTTATGAATATAATTAAACACACGTAGTTTTATGTGTTTACGTTAAAGAGGTGTTGAGTTATAAAAGGGGCAAAAGTGGCACCAAGTGGTTCGTGTAATATTACACTCGGCGCTGGCTAGCCAGTTCCTTTGCTTGAACTTGGCTTGACACGCTCCCGCGTGTCTAGATACGAGTATTATACACTAAAGTGTAATTAATAATTAATTAACTAATTGTAGCTTCTTATTTTATAATACTGTTATTTTAGTAACACTCAAATCAAAGCGAAGCGAGGGCGTTTCTCATTTTAAATAAAATAGGCATCGGTACTAAATAAATACGTACTCGTATACGAAAAAAATATATTAATGTTGAAAGGTACCTACTGCATCAATCGCTTTGAAAAACCTTCGAATCCGCCTTCCGAGAAAATTATTAATGAGCTTAACTCATGTGACGTCACGTTGTAACGAGCTTTCACCTTCAAGGTATTACATCTATAAAAGAAATGTTTTTTCTAAGTGGGTCACATGGGAGATTATATTTATATATATGCGAGGTTTTCATGTTTTAATATTTGGGTGTAAAAGGTGCTTCATACCTACAGCATACGAGTATCACGCTGGCAATAAATAAAGTCAATGGGCATCGTTTTTATCCTATTCGAAATCACTGAGTCTAGACCTGCAACCCAGTTAAATTATAACTCAAACTCTCGTACTTATTAGGTTTTTCATACCTTAGCATAACGAAATCAAGACAACAAATACAACATTAAGTAATAAATACATAATAATATATATGTATAACATTAATACCTTCTTGTGTACGATGATGACAGATATTTCATACCGAAAAGAGTATTTGGTACTCTTCCTATCTAAATAGATACGCTAGGCGATAGAATGATAATTGGCTTATAAAAATTCTTGAATTCTGAATTCAGATCGCAAAAAAACGTATTTTCACCGACGAGTCTTTGGAATAAATCATTGAAAGTCATAATTTAAGTAGAATCTGATTATGCAAAGGTGGGCGGCATGACGTCCGATCGCGGCCAAAAATTAAATTTACAAATGGATCCAAAGTTAACGGTCGAATTGTACAAGAATTGATTAATGCTGCGTCCCGCGAGATCAAACAATTAGTGAATTGAATTATCTCAGATATAAATTTCTCTCGAGTTCCCAACTTGGACGCTTTGTTGTTTGTCGGAAAAGTTGCGCATTTGTTTCCCGATAAAAAGTTGTTTCAATGTCAACAATCGCTGTTTGACAAAGTACTTCTACTCCGATTGCACAAGTTGAATTGTTCCCAAACCTCACTTCATTTTTCATTAGCAAATAAAGCCGAATTAATTTCTAACGTAGAAAATATTTCTGAGTAAAAAATAACTATAACAATAGAGATTTTATGCTTGATGGTCACGGTACTGTTAAATAATTGAAAGCCATTATCGTTATCTTGTTAATTACAAAACAATATTTTTATTTCATTAAACACTATAGAAATAGTAATGTATCCAATTCCGAAGCTTTTCTTCGAACTTCGGTGGAGCAACACAAAATAATTTCGATCTCAGGTTTCGAATTAAAGAGCAGATAAAATGCTGTGCTAATATATTTTCTGGAGACTGGAGTTGGTACGTGACAACTTTACAGGAGGACATCTTAATTCCTGCTTCTTCGATCGATGATTTTTTTAATCCATTAGCCTCCTTTTCATTCCCGACGTGTATCGACTGAATCCCTCAAGTAAACAAAAATTTATTATTCATTTCATCCATCAATCGCTTCTGTGATTTCTTTGGAGGTTTTCTTTTTCCTCATTGTTATTTCAAAATCGTTTTCCTAAAAGTGTGCCACTTTTGATTGCTCATTTTGTGTTTATTTATGTTAGTAACTTTAGTCTGTTTAATAGTTTTTATTTTTTAAGGAATAGTTGGTGTGTAATAGAGTGTAACTACATAAAAATGGTTTTTCTAAGATAGTTTTTTTCAGTAAACTTTTCCACAAATAAGTAAGTATCTAGAGCCAATGTCTACAAGCTCAACAAAACTATGTCCAATTCCAAGACGACAATAATTCCATGAAAGCAACATTAGGTCCTATGTCTCAATAGTAAGCTGTAAAGTTGATCCCATAGAGCAACATAACATTTCCCGTAAGCAAGATATAAAGCCAAGCCGAAGTGGAGTTCAGGTGAGCACTAATTAAGGGAGCTAAGGGTTCTCGAGTGAGACAACTAAGGGCCGCGCTTAAAGGCTCATTCGACGAAATTGCGTAAGGGAGTGCGTCTAAGTCGCAGGGTTTTAATTTTGACAGGACGAGCAAGTTATAGGCGAGAATATGAAGAATTTTATATGTATAACATCATACTTTATTTTTATAAATGATATTCAGCAGTACTTGAACATATTTTGGTTATTTCAGTTCATTCAATGAGGTTTCTTAATTGAAAAAGAGTAAAGATTTATGTAATGTTATTTATTCCCAAATATCGAACAATTGCTATGATAATAATGTAGCAATTGCTATGATATTTCCGTGAAATTTCTATAATAATAAGAATATGCTATGAGATATTATTATATGATATCTCGCAAAAAGGGGAGTGGCCGTTTTAATGTCGCACTAAGAGATAACTCGGGTGGCGGTATCATGATTTTAATTCTGCTGGCCACCACGCTCACAACACTAACGGCTGCACTCAGAGTCACTTAACGATTACTTAAATCGCTCCTTCCTTAGTACAGAATTTGTATTTTGATTCTGTAGCAGTGGCATTACCTATCTATAATAATATCGATTATTTCTGATATCGCTCTCGTCTACAACTTAAAACGGTCGAGACTCGTCGTCGTGACGCCTTAAATCGCATTAGCGTCGACCGACTGTATATAATCGGATAGCCGGCTGCCGGCTGTCCCTGTTGTTACTTGAATAAACGGGATTGAACCGGTACTAAGCAGTTTTGTACGGATCCCCCTACACAGCTATATGATGGGCCTTGTCTCCTAGCGACGTCCCTTCGCCCCTTCGGCTTGAAGAGGCTGGGCCATTAGTAATGTAATGTAGGCTACGGATAACAAATGACCCAATAACAAGTATATGAAGTAATAAAATTTAAATTAAATGTTGATGGAGTATTGCGTATCGTGTAATTGTAAAAATGATTGATGTCCATGTTGATTAAATTACAGTATTTTTGAATAGTTGGTATTCAATTTATTCTTCCAACGTTTGATCATACTAATAATATGAATACAGATATTTATCGTTTATTTTCATTACCTAATTATTTTGTGTATAATTCTAATCTGTTCACATCAAAATTTTCTTTTAATTTAATTGGCTTATGGTCTAACTTCTAACTTAACCTAACCAACTCATAAATGTTTCACTTCTAATCGTGCTCAAATTTTACGAATAATACCTGAACGCTGTAAACTAATTATCTTAGAATGATTAACAAAATGACGTGCATAAGTGTATTAGTGATAGCTATATAACCTAACCTAACCAACTCAGGAGTGTTTCGATTCTAATCGTGATAGTACAACTGTTAGATAAGACCTGAACGTGTCATACCATATGTGCGATTGCCCTGGACAGTATGACCCCTCCTTTAACCAACTTAAATTCACGTAGACCTTGCCACTAAGCTATATAGACATGAAACTGCCATTAACATGTTCTTAAATTAAACATGTAAACTAATTTACAAAAAGCGCCATCTGTCATGTAGCTAATTAAAAGTGACCTTCATAATAAAGGGCTTAGAGTCCCAACATTTGACACCTCATGCACATTAATCGTGGCGGGTACATTCATAACAAAGGCAATATTAAATACTGTAACGAATGCGTTGCGGCCATTAAATTGATATGTGTAGCGGTAAAGTAATATAAACAGTGTTCCGACTCGGCCCTATGCTTGAAAAAGTTGCCTGCAACCGCGCGGTACGTAAACGCGCGCCATTGCTGTCTACCGATAGTATTTTAATTTTATCAAACGACTTGAGTTTCTATGTAGTTTTTTAATACTAAAAACAATAATAGAAAACAATAAAATTGTGAATGAAATAGGAAGTGTTCAATAAAAATCCATGTTGTGTTTATTAGTACTGTGAAGGTTCGTAAGCCTTCAGTTAATACTTGTATTTGTATTTATTTTAATTAAATCAAATATTCATAAGTCGCACACTACACAACACCGTCCGCTCGCCACAGCTGTGTGCGGATTGTGTGCAGTTCTCGAGGCGGGTAGACATAACGCGTGTTTTGACCGTTTGTATGAAGATAGAATACTGTTAATATTACTTTACCGTTGTGTAGCTAGCCGGCCGCCCGGCCCGGCCGCTGCGGTCGGCGCGCGCCCTAATTAAACTGAGATTATGCTAGATTTATTAATATTGATAAACCTTTTTGGTCCCGGATTAGTGAGCTGATGTCATACGGTACACCAGCCTGGCTTTATCACAGCTCACTTGTCGCAACTATGATGTTTTTCAAGGTTTCGAAACATTTCAAGACTGAAGGAAAGCGATTGACGGGAGGACTGCCGATATGTAATTTATATAATGTTGATATTTATACGCGGCTGCATAAATTTAATCTTAGTCATGAGGCCAATCTCAGTCAAGCTCAGTTTTACCGCAAGGGAAGGAAAAGATTTGAGAGTCGTAAGAATACTTTATTCTTTTTATGGAAATAGTTGACAAATTAGCTGGTGATCCTTGTGATGATAAGTGGCTATCGCCGTCTATGGACATCATCAAAGGCATCACTGAAAGGACATCAGCGTTGCCGGCCAAGAAAGAGAGAAGAAAAAATTCCCTCCGAGAGGCCCTACCACCAGCAGGCCGGGTTTAGTCGCCAATCGCCGCCGGGGGATTGGCGTTAGTATACTAAGCCGCCATTATACGGCAATATTTCATGTGCCACTCGATTGTTGCAATTTTTGATCGATAAGGTGGGGGGCGAAGGACGACGTAGACTCTTCATCCACTCTACGTCGTAGTGGGTCAACTTAGTCAACATGAACCTTCGACGACATGGTTATCTGCCGGCTTATTAGCAGTAACAGCAATTTAATTAGATTGTCTCTGTTTATTAATCTCTCTAATAATCGCAGATATAAGTCGCAATAAATGCAGAGAGATTAAGGTCTACACTTTGCCTTAGAGCTATAATAGAATAAAAAATAAAAAAACATTCTACTTAAATGGAGATGTAAATGAGTAACAACGCAAATACAATAATAAATACAAATAGAAGACTTGCTCGAGATTTATGCCATAAAATCTCTGCGAAACAGCGCTTTTTACAAGACAAGCCTTTCAAAAGAGCTCGTCTTGTATTTCCCTGTTTTTCTTATTACTTCCGCGACACAATCGCGCAAACTGCCCGGACAGAGCGCAGCGCGCGTCTCACCGCTGACGATGGAGCAAAAGCGAGAAATCTATACTAATATTATAAATGCGAAAGTAACTCTGTCTGCTACTCAATAACGCCTAAAACACTGAACCGATTTTGATGAAATTTGGTACAGATATGGAATTGAGCTCGGGAATGAACATAGGATACTTTTTATCCCGGAAAATAGACCTGTTCCTGAGGGATAACTCTTTCAAGCCACTAAACCGATTTTGATGAAATTTGGTACAGATATAGAATTGAGCTCGGGAATGGATATAGGATACTTTTTATCCCGGAAAATAGACCTGTTCCTGAGGGATAACTCTTTCAAGCCACTAAACCGATTTTGATGAAATTTGGTACAGATATAGAATTGAGCTCGGGAAAGGACATAGGATACTTTTTATCCCGGAAAATAGACCTGTTCCTGAGGGATAACTCTTTCAAGCCACTAAACCGATTTTGATGAAATTTGGTACAGATATAGAATTGAGCTCGGGAATGGATATAGGATACTTTTTATCCCGGAAAATAGACCTGTTCCTGAGGGATAACTCTTTCAAGCCACTAAACCGATTTTGATGAAATTTGGTACAGATATAGAATTGAGCTCGGGAATGGACATAGGATACTTTTTATCCCGGAAAATAGACCTGTTCCTGAGGGATAACTCTTTCAAGCCACTAAACCGATTTTGATGAAATTTACTACAGATATAGAATTGAGCTCGGAAAAGGACATAGGATACTTTTTATCCCGGAAAATAGACCTGTTCCTGAGGGATAACTCTTTCAAGCCACTAAACCGATTTTGATGAAATTTGGTACAGATATAGAATTGAGCTCGGGAAAGGACATAGGATACTTTTTATCCCGGAAAATAGACCTGTTCCTGAGGGATAACTCTTTCAAGCCACTAAATCGATTTTGATGAAATTTGGTACAGGTATAGAATTGAGCTCGGGAAAGGACATAGGATACTTTTTATCCCGGAAAATATACCTGTTCCTGAGGGATAACTCTTTCAAGCCTAAAAAACTGAACCGATTTTGATGTTTGGTACAGATATAGAATTGAGCTCGGGAAAGGACATAGGATACTTTTTATCCCGGAAAATAGACCTGTTCCTGAGGGATAACTCTTTCAAGCCACTAAACCGATTTCGATGAAATTTAGTACAGATATAGAATTGAGCTCGGGAAAGGACATAGGATACTTTTTATCCCGGAAAACAGACCTGTTCCTGAGGGATAAGGTCAAATTTTGTTATGTATAGTTGATAGATTCATTATATTTTATGAAGCGATTTTTATGACTCTTTTTAGGGTTCCGAAGTCAAAACAGAATTCTCATAGTTTCATCATGCCTGTCCGTCCGTCCGTCCATCCGTCCGTCCGTAGCATAGCGCAGAGGCCCTTAGTGCTAGAAAGCTGTAATTTAGCAAGGATATACATGTTTATTTAAACTTCTGGTAGAATAACATTTTTTAAAATATGTTTTTAGGATACCTCTTCTAGAGGTAATATAGGGATAATTTTTTCCGTCACGCACCCCATAGTGCGGGGTATCGTGGAAAAGGTCTCTCAAAAATAATATGGGTCTTATAAGTCCATTTTTCGATTGAGGGGTCTGTTTGCGAAATATTCGTAAGTGTTAGACACGTAAAAAAATTCATGGCAATAGCATCAAAAGGAAAACTATCATGGCTATATTATTATTAGCATACGTAGTTATTGAGTTCTATAAACTTAGAACTTCGAAATCCTATATTACCAGTGACCTGACACGCTATTTTTAACCAACTTCAAAAAAGTAGCAGGTTCTCAGTTCGACTGTTATAAACAAAAATTAACTTTAACATAATTTGAAAAATCAATCTTTAAAGGGTTAATTCAGGGAATGTTTATACGAAACTCCGTCATTTTTAGGGTTCTGAAGTAAAATCGGAACCCTAATAGCTTCGTCATGTACGTCCGTCAGTCTGTCTGTCTGTCCAAAGCAAAGCGCCGAGACCCTTAGTGCTAGAAAGCTATAATTTGGCATGGATATACATATTATTTATTAAAACTCCAAAATCGTAGAATAAACTACTGAAAAAACTTTTTTTTTTCGGGGTACCTCCACTACAGGTAACGTGAGCATTATTTTTTTATTCATCCCTATAGTGTGGGATATCGTTGAAAAGTTTTTTCTAAAATATTATGGGTCTTTTGAGACCATTTTTGGATGTAGAGTTCCGTTTGCGAAATATTTGGCTTGAAAGTGCTAATTTTGGGTACCCAAGTCAAGTCAAGTGTCCCCCCTAACGACTAAACGGTTGGAGTTGGACAAGTGAAAAAATTCTCAAAAATAGGTTATACGATGAATTTATAAGGAAAACTATCAAGGCTATGTTAACATAAGTATCGTAGTTAATGAGTTATATTCAATAAACTTACTACTTTGGAACCCAATATTGCACGTGACCTGACACGCATTTGCCCGGTTTTTTAAGGTAAAACTATGAAGTAGTAGTTAGTATATAATCTTACATAAAACAAAAATAACTGTAACATGATTGTTTGGTAATACATTCCCTAAGGGCTTAAACTGGAGGTTGTAAGTTTAGAGTATGTTTGGAGTAAGAAGTTGTAACACGAACAGATGAGTCACCTCATGGTAAGTGGTCACTTTCGCCAATGTACATTAGCAACGCTAAAGGAATCACTGATTTGCTGCTGCCCAAAAAGAAAAGAAAGATATTTTTTTGTGTATTCTGTAAAATTACAATGTAAATTTAAAATTCAAAAACTCTCAGGCCCTGACTTAAACCTCTAAATTCTAAAAAGTTATTTATAGGTAGGTAGGTAGGTATTTTGGGACCTTTCCTATGGGTGGGTCATTAATGGCTCACTACTGAACACTCACTCTTGAGGACGCCTAGAGCATACTCCACCACTTTGCTCCAGTGTGGATTGATGGAGGGATTAGAAATCAACCCAAGTGTCGGAAGTCATTACGCCAGGCGAGGACCTACAATATGTCATAACGACTGTTACCTTACGACAACAACAGGGACCGACAGCCTTACGTGCCCTCCGAAGCTCGGAGAGCTTAAGAATTTTTTGCCACTAGCGGTCACCTATCCAACTACCGACCGCACTCGCTATTGTTTAACTTCATCGATTACTATTAGAACCGACACAAGCCGCTGCGCTCGGGCTATGAATGCTTCTCCCGATGGGTAATTAATGGGTTCTAAAAACATGTCACTTTTGCTGTAATTTTGGTGAAGAGTTTAGTATCTTGCTGACTACCAATCACGCTACATCAGATTATAGTTATCATTTCATTATCAACACTAAAGATTTGTTTAATATTTTACTCTTTTACATAATACGATATATGTACTAAGTATAGGTGTTTTAGCTTCAACCCATAGTGGACTATTACAAGGCACGGGTCTCCTCTCTTCATAGTATCCAATGGACAAGTTTGCTGTCAATTTATGAAAAACATGTTTTATAATGAAGGGATCTTTATTTTCGGCGTACGAAGTCGCGGGTAACAGCTAGTTACTTATAATACAAAGATAGGCAAAGATATGAGGTGATAAAGTTGAAATTCAGAAAAAGCACATCAAATTCTATAAAAATACCGATTTTCAAAACTTCTGGAAACCTTCCCACGTATCAAATGACGGTATTTATTAAAATCGGATAAAGAATAATTACTTTTGAATGATTACACATTTGAATGATGACTTTACTAGTTTATGATTGGAAATAGGCTAGGTAGCTAGGCTCGTTGATTTTCGAGCTTACGACAAAGTAGAGCAATCTTTGAAAAAAATTTAACAGAAAAATATGAAAGCACAATGAAAGAAATCAATAGCACCTAGGTTATAATTCAGTTACAAGTACTTAAAGTTATTTTTATTGTTACCCGCTTGTATCTATACCGGTTAATGTGCGACAAGTTGTTAAGGAAAGGGAATTGTGACGCCGAAAAAGTTAAATTAATCTAGAAAATTCGCAAATAAAAATCCTGGGATTCCATGTTTGGGTCGCGAATTGCGGCGAGAGATTGTAAAGGTGCGGGGATAAAACGACCTTCCTCATTACTTACAGGTATCTGAAAATAATTATATTAGTAACTTAAATCTCTTCGGGGTGGTGGGGTTTTTTTTCTTTTAATAATGCTTGAGTATAGTTTGTTTAAAAAAAACATAATACTTATTTTGTAAACAATCTTGGTACTATACTCGTATATGTATTTTGAAATATACATTTAAATTACTTTAAAAAAAGTTTGGAGATTACTGTAGCTCCCATGGCCCCAGCTGGAACACGAAAAGTCCTCTGGCTGGTGACTCAAGCAGGAGAGTGACAGCCAGGTGGGCTTCACGGAAAGATAATAGGTAATATCAGTTGTAATATTAATGACTTAATAATAATATTGATAATTCTAATAATCCATATGTAGAGACTTACCACTACCACCTAGCGCACCGGCTTCTGTTGCCTCTTACGACACCCCATGCCGGCATGGGAATGGAGTAAGCCAACTCAACATGGCTTAAACTAAATAATGCCATAAAATCGAGTTCCAACCGCCTATATTATAATAAAAAGTATTTTGTAAAGTCATTAGATTTCCGTCATCCCTTTGTGAAACTTCACTTCGCTGAATTAAAATTTCAGTACACTGAATTAAATGAACTTTAAAATACCATTGTTACCAGTAAATTAAGTCCATGTACTATCAAAGACCCGGACTTTTACCTGATCTTTGACTAAATACCTCGTTTTATCCAATCCAATGCAGCGGTATTCATGTCTCCAACTTTGCCTGATCCGATTCACGACTAAGTTTTTTCCACGTTTCTTTACTTAATTCGTCTTTACCGACGCTGGTTTATTTTTATTATTAAATCAAATGTATTTCTTTTGAAATGTTCTATGTCTTCCTATAATAATATGAAGGCAATTTCTAGAGCTCTTTTATTAGCATCATTTAGGAGCATTAGGAATAACATCCCTGCACGAAAATTTCTGAAATCTTAATGCACGTGCACGCAGTTAGTACTTAATTTTATTGTAAATAGCTATATTACATAAGTGTAATATCTATTACAAAATATTATGTCGGTCCCATAATGAACTGGCCTGATATAGTTCTACGCGACATGTCGCTACATGTTGTGTTACATTAAATAGTACGTTTATCGTGCACTTAATATAGGAAACACGCATCGACATGAAATGCTTAGTCTTAGGCTGCGGGCACGAGATCTGCGACGAGCGGCGCGATGGCGGTTGCGGCGCGGCGCGGCGCGGGGCGATTAGCAGCGGTGTCTTGCGGGGCACGAAAAAACGGTCGGTCAATCGCGCTAAAGTAGTGTTGTGAAGAATGATAATATTATAATCTGTTTATTTATACTTTTATTGTTGAAGCGATGGCGTAAAGTGACTTTCGGAAAAAAGTGACGCTTGGTTTTCATACAGATGAAAGTACATGTTTCATCTATTCGGTTGTGAAAAATATGAGTTTACGTTGAAGAGAATTATTGGAGCCTAGTATCCTGATGAGAGCTGAATTATTATTTCCAAGAAATGGTGTTCATCCAATAAATAAAGGAAGAAGTAACTTAGGAGAATTTTCTACTCTTTATAACTAAGTTTTCATTCAAAAAATATTAAAACTATACGAGAATGAGTACATTTTGATTATATTTTGGAGAATATTTATATGGTGCAAGTTTTCACTGTCCCATATAGCAGCTTTTGATGAAATACACGAAATAAGTTCTTCATTATAAATTTCCATTATTTTAAAATTATAATTCAATACAATTCTATGTACTATCAATCTAGTTTGTTCCCATCTCTTCCGCGCCGCCGCGCATCGCCCCGCACCGCCCGTGCATCGCGCATCGCGCCGCTCGAAATCGCGGGTCTCGTGCCCGGTCCCATAGTACGCCATACTGTTGATTCCATCGCTTCAAATCGCGCCGCCCCGCAACCGCCATCGCGCCGCCCGTCGCAAATCTCGTGCCCGCAGCCTTAGTTTAGCAGGCATTTGAATAACGAGAGTCACGTATTTTTTCAATATGTCGAAAACTGAGTATCGAAGTGTCATAAAGTTTTTGTTTAAAGAAGGTTTATCCCCTGCCCAAATAAAAGAACGATTGGATGGCGTGTATAAGGAGTCTGCCCCCTCCTATAGCACAGTGAAATATTGGGTGAAAGAGTTTCGCCTCGGGAGAGAAACCGTCGAAGACATTTGCCACGACGGTCGACCTGTGGAAGTGCTCACTCCCGAAACGATTGCTCTTATCGAAGAGGAGGTTCTGAGTGACCGCCGTTTGAAGATTAGAGAAATTGCAGCTAGGCTTGGGCTCTCTAAAAGTACCGTTCATCGTGCGATCCATGAACATCTTCACATGAAAAAAGTGAGTGCAAGATGGGTACCGAAACTTCTTTCAGCGGTACAGAGACAGGAAAGAGTGCGCTGCGCTTCGGAGTTTTTGGATCTTTGTGGCGAAAATTCAAAGACTGTGATCGAGCGGCTAGTGACTGGTGATGAAACTATGATCTTGTATTATGACCCACAAAGCAAGCGCGAATCAATGGAATGGCGTTACAAGGGTGAAAAACCTCCTAGAAAGGCAAAGGTGCAACAATCGGCTAAAAAACTGATGTGCACAATCTTTTGGGATTTTCAAGGCATTTTGATGGTGGATTTTAAAGAACGTAATACAGTCGTGAACGGCGAATATTATGCTTCTTTAATATACAAAATACGAGACAAGATAAAGGAAAAACGAAGAGGCAAGCTCTCTAAAGGTGTCCTGTTGCTCCATGACAACGCCCCTGTTCATACCGCTGGTGTTTCGAAGGATGCAGTTCGTCAATGCGGGTTCACAGAAGTTGAACATCCACCTTACAGTCCAGACATGGCCCCGTCCGACTATTATTTATTTCCAAATTTAAAGCGGGACTTAAAAGGAAGAAAATTTTCAAGCGATGAAGAGTTGCAGGCGGCCGTCTTTGGTCATTTTGAGGATAAAAATTGTGATTATTTTTATAAAGGTTTAGAGATGTTGATTCACAGATGTCAGAAGTGTATTAGTATCCCACCAAAAACATAAATGTAAAAAAGGAGAGCCAAGTTCAATACAAAAATTAAGCTTGGATGTGGGCTTCGCCGCAAAAAGAATGGAGATCTAAATGAGTGCCAAGTTCTATGCAAAATCGAAATATGTATTTATAGGAACAAAATAACATTACGAACAAGTATTAAACTCTATTTGTTTGCTTTATTGGATATCTATAACAATTGCTGTTATTTAAAAATGTGAGATCTTAAAGTAGGTTACATTTAACTTGGCCAGTTTTTATCAGAATTAAAATGTTGAAAAACTTTATAAAATGACTGGTGTAATGAAAACTGGCCAAGTCAAATCTAATCTACCTTAAGATCTCACATTTTTAAATAACAGCAATTGTTATAGATATCCAATAAAGCAAACAAATAGAGTTTAATACTTGTTCATAATGTTATTTTGTTCCTATAAATACATATTTCGATTTTGCATAGAACTTGGCACTCATTTAGATCTCCATTCTTTTTGCGGCGAAGCCCACATCCAAGCTTAATTTTTGTATTGAACTTGGCTCTCCTTTTTTACATTTATGTTTTTGGTGGGATATCATTACTTTTTGTAAAGGAAAATATACCCTGTCCACAAATCTTAGAGACTAAATAGACGTTTCATGGGTGACCAATTTCGGGTGTAAATTAAATAGTGATGACCATAAACCGGAAAGTGAATCGGAAAAACATTAGCTTTTACGGTGAGTCGAATATTTGTATGATGATTGAAGAGTCCCTAAAACTGGTATAAAAATAAGTTTAAGCAACCATATTATCATATATGATCATATTCATAATATATTTATCCTGATTATCTGAATTCAAAAGTTATTCTGCTTACAAGAACGAGTATTTGGTTATGGTTATATTCGGTATACAGCTAATTTTATACTATTTAGCCGAATACTAAATATCTAGCTAAATATGACAAACAGGCGATTCTCACACTGCTCCGCGCACCGCCACACAGCGTAGATCTGCCTCACCGCGCATTGTTTTAATCTGTGGTTTTAATGGTGTACCAAAGTATATCAGCTTCTATGGAAAACACGCATGGTACAACACATTACAACGACTTTCTGCGAGGAACAGCAAAGGGAAAAGTGTCCATAAAAACGCGTAAAATTACGGGTAGGGCTGCGGTGCGGTCTACAACAGCTATGTTCGAATATCTATTTGGCGGACACTAGCGCCATTGATTAGGGTGGCATAACTCAGCAAACTTCACTCCGTTTACAACAGCCATGTTCATATATCTGTCACACACTAGCGCCATTTAGAAACGGCCATTATTGGAACCTCTATTTTCTGTAAACAGCTGGAAACCTTTTCAACTTTCCCTTGATATAAGATGGCCCTCGTTCTACTTCAATACTCCATGCGCTGAAGTATGCCATATTGAGCCCCGCGTACACAGAGGCCTTAGTGCGAGTTTTACGTGACATAACGGGCTCACAATGTAAATGTGATTTGGCTAAGATTTGTATGAGACCCAAGTTTTTCTTTTCACTGCCGCTAGATGGCTCTGCTTCGGTCCCATACAAATTTTGTATGGGGACACCACTTATTTTTCGACTTTTTTCTATTTTTTGATTTTTTCCTATGCTTACACACAATTACCAAGCTGGATTCCAAATTTCATCCTTCTAGGTCATCTGGAAGTAGGTTAGATTTAGGTACTATATGTCAGTCAGTCAGTCAGTACTAAAATTTACGACTTTTTGACCTTCATATCTTCATAACCGTTTGAGCTAGCTTCATGAAATTTGGGCTTCTACATGTCCTTACGGATATAATTAAACACACGTAGTTTTATGTGTTTACGTTAAAGAGGTTATGAGTTATAAAAGGGTCAAAAGTGGCACCAAGTGGTTCGTGTAATATTACACTCGGCGCTGGCTAGCCAGTTCCTTTGCTTGAACTTGGCTTGACACGCTGCCGCGTGTCTAGATTCATGGTGATTATATTGAAAAATAAAATTGGTTTCGTTTCATTTCCTTCATTAGTTCATAGTTAGGCTAATTCATTATGGGACCGCCCTCGTATCTATTAAAAATATCCATTTTTTACAGTAATTTATATACTAGCTGACCGGGCAAACGTTATTCAGTATCATTGTTCATATAAATTATATATAAGGACACCCTAATCATCTAGCGGTATGAAATTACTATATGACCTATTCTGATATCTACCAAATATACACAAAAAAATCATAAAAACTGTTCGAGCCGTTTTTCAGAGGAGTTCGACCACAAACACTGCACACTAGATTATTTATTAGATATTTTAATTAAAAAAAATACTACTAAGAGTGTTTACCACTAAATAAATCTCGTTTAAAAAACTCGCAAAGCTTCACTTTTATTTTATTGCTCACAACGTTATATAATAATTCCATGAAATGATAACTATTTCTAAAGTTAAGACAAGTTATTAATCCGCGTCGACGGCGCGTGCTGTATTCTGTATAGATAAGTCCGTGAACGAAGCGGTTACGTGAGCGCTTACAAACGGAGACCACACGCTTTTAATAGATTACTTGGAGAACGAAGCTAGTAGGGTCACCAGATGAAATATACTCTACGCTAATCAAAATACCTACACATTTCTGGATTTATTAACGGAAATATTTCTTTGTTTTATCCCTTAGTTTTTAGGTATACTCGCAAACCTAAAAACTCATTTAAAAAGGGTCGGTTAAAAAGTTTGTTTAGTTTTGAATTTTTGAAATTGCTTGGAAAATTTATTTTCCTGTAATTATATTCATATTGAGTGATAAACAAAGATTACAAAAAAATTATGTTCATAGAAAACATTACATTCATTTTGTTCACAAGCTACTGGCCACTGAAAATCATTATTGCAACATCAACCGAGAGAAAAGGATTCGAGGAGAAAGGATGTTACACCCATAAGGGTGTACAAATGTTGCAGAGCTTTATAGATCTGCAACAGGAATCCCTGTGTCTCACACAACATAAAGACAACATAAAGAACACATCACAAACAACCGCGTCCCGGGAACAAACATTTATCTATCACAAAAATATCTGCTCCGGCAGGGCTTGATCCAGGATCACGACGAATTACGCTACGGGGTTGTAAAATTATCAAATAATCTTAAAATTTGTAAAATTCCATTGCTTCATAATCCTGCTACATCTGAAGAACGTGTGACGTCTACCGACCCTACCGGAAGCCGCAGTCGAGCACTGCAATCATATTACGACGACCTGAAAGGAGCTCCCAGTATCCACTTGAATGAATTTAATTCCTTACATGTCCAAACTTTGGGTTGACCGTCGCTAATGTTTTAGAAAATTAAAGCAGGAAACGAGTGGTTCGACTTATACTTGCTTTGTTCATCGTTTTAGTGGAAGATTTGTGGCCTGAGATGATACTCCATTGACCTTTATTCTAATATCGTCTTTAATACTTAGTACATTATTTAAAGCTGAGAGGCCCTTTCCTTAAGTCCAAAACAACTTTACTTGCTTCATTAGCTAGTTCACCCCGCCTAACAATGGTTCAATTTAAGGCAATTTTCAGTTTGGATGAGTAACTGCAAAATCATTTAAAAAATATGTGCATTTTTTTATATTTCACTAATACTGAGCAGTTCTTATATCCTCAACACAACCTGAAATTCGTTTTCGTTCGAATCTCTTCGTACTACAAGATATCTTGGATCAATTTTCTTCTCCTCCATGACAAAGAATCGTTCTGAAAAGCTGGTAGATTAAATAAAATGACGTTCATAAGTGTATCAGTGATACCTGCATGAAAATAAGCTTATTTCATTTCATTTTATTTCATTTCAATAAGTACATTTTTAATTTCAATAATTACAACAAAAATTAAATTTTCAAACATACAGGAGTATTTGTACACCTCGAATAAACCTCGTAATTACTGTTCCGTCGATATGTACCGGCCTTGTTCATTTGTAAGTAGAATAATTAAAAAGCGGTTCATACCGATCACGTTGATTGGATGAGCTATGAGCTTCTCTCATCGCTGCAGTTCATTCAGCGAGGGGGGAGAGAGGGGAGAGAGGGGGAGTGATTGTACACCATTCAGCTGATCCGGATCGATCCTGGTCTTTTACTTTTTAACAATAGCTGATAAATATCACCGTCTTATGTCATGTCGTAGGGACCACTCATAGATCGTTATTACATCCTACCAATATTATAAAATACTGGATACCCAGCGTGTGATACTAAGCTAAAAAAATTAATGTGCCTAATGCATTGTTTTAGTGGTCTAAAACCATCTTCGCATTATTGCCTTTCAAATGAAACCGGTTTGGGGTACGTCGATTGGTTTCTTTTCGTAAACGAACTTTCAGATTAATATTCTTTCAAAAAAGACAACCCTAACATTACCAGAGAGGATAAGAGATAGCTTTAGAAAGAGAGGAAATTTGTCTTATTACTGTTTGTGATTAGCGCAGTGCGACCCGAATTACACGTTATTGTATAAGAGTCGCTATTAATTTAAATGATTTTGCGGAGTGAGTCTTCGGTACCAGTAGGTAGTATTATTTATTCTGTGGTAAAAGTCCGATCCCATTTTACGTATAGCAACCGCATGTGATTGAAGCTTGCTTTTGTTACAAGGACTATAAAGGTGTAGTCGGAGTGTGGTGACGGGAACCGGTCTCATCTGCAGCCATTGTCCTAGCAACTTTGTCTTTGTGTTCTATGGTCCCAGCCAAGTGGAGAGCTGATTGGAGCCGGACGATCAATGATGAAGGGACATTGATCCAGGACATTATCGAACTGTGTGGCGTAATGGTTACCATGCGGAACCGCGCCGCGCTACCGCGCCGCGGCCGCCGCGCCGTGGTCTTGGCTTCGATTTACAACGAGACGGAAAAATGATTAGTTTGAATATCTGTCTGGGTGTGTATGTGTGTTTGTCTTTATGTGTTGTCCATGGCACCCACAACAGAGAATCTTAATAATAATACAATTAGGGAATTACAATTGCTTAGAGCTTTATAGGCCTTCCACGTAGACGCATGTCATTCATACAATATCGTCAATTGTCGCTTGCTTGCATCTTGCGTAGAAATCTATCATGGAGCAGCATCGTCGCGTTTGCCTGTTACCTTGTTACATTATTTAACTTGCAAGCAACCGTCAAATGAAGCATCGTGGACAGTAGTCCTTTGCAAAAAGCAGCCAGCTTAAATACATAAATATTAAAAGAAAATTCTTATAGATCAACAACTGTTAGCAGTTATGGTAGTTACTTACTTGGAGATACCTAATATAGATGTTAATGTTTGCACTATGATTTGTAAAACTGATTTCAAAGCCAATCCGCTTATAGTCCCACATATGTGAAGTAAACACATAAACCAGAAATAACCATGAACAACAACACATACCTGACGATGGTATTATGATACCAAAAAGAAAAATTCGCCAAAGTTTATTAAATAATTTTCAGTTGTTATAAACATTCCCGCACAAGCACCGTGTTTATGCAGCGAGGGACTAACTTTCGTTTGGCATTTTTAATTTTCCGCGCCGACATTTCGGAGCGTCAGCTCACAGGGCGAGGGGGGAGGGGGAGCGGGAGGGTGGTTCACCGGGGGCCATGAATTTTTTCAAAAGCGCCATCCGCCCGGGATCTTTAACTCGATATTATATACGCCCTCCTTTTATATCCCGGAAAAGAGTTGTTTAAAAAACCTTGTTATGTTTATAAAACAGAACGTGCCTCTAAGCGCCAAAGCTTTTTTATGGCATTTATTCCGGTACAAAACTTTTGTTTTTATTTTATTGAATGAAAACTAAGGCCGAGTGCAGTTGCTAAGAAAAGTTGAGAAAACATATTACATCGCTAAGACAAAGCGGGTATTAGAACAGAGTAAACGCTCGGATTCATGGCACAATGGGCGATTACAGGCCTGCTTCGTGCGTCAGCTGGCCGCCCGCCAAATTATAAGCAGCCGACTTTAACGCTTCTCCTACACGAATCACTGTTTACTGGCTGATACTTCACTTGGACTTCACTCACCCGAACAGCCATTGATTTGTTAAAGGTTATTATTATCCTACTTTAACGACCTCGTAGACGGTAGTGACCACAGGACTATACTTGCAAAACGAGGGTTCCTGGATTCGATCCCGGCCGGGGGAGAAATTAGTACATTCAGATTAAAGACAGAAAATATTGATGAAGCGCTCATAGACCTGCGGCTTGCGTCGATCTTAACTGATCGACAAAGTTAAGCAACAGCGGGCGCAGTCGGTAGTTGGATGGGTGACCGCTAGTGGCAAAAAAATCTTGAGCGTTTCCGTGCTTTGGAGCGCACGTAAAACCGTCGGTCCCGGTTGTTATCATATGATAACAGTCGTTAAGCCATGTCGGAGGCCCACGGGCGGTTTGTAAACTTCCGACACTCGGGTTGGCCACTAACCCCTCCACCAATTCGCACTGGAGCAGCGTGGTGGAGTATGCTCTAGGCCTCCTCAAGAGGAGAGACCCGTGCCCAGTAGTGGGCCATTAATGGGTTGAAGCCAAATGTATTGATTAATACCTACATGACACAAATGATCTGAGCTTGAAATATGAATGATAAATATTGTTCTCGGGTGGTTTCGTGAGTTCGTGTCGTCCGACTTGTATTGTTGCCACTAACGACAGAAAATCCTATCATGGGCGTTTCTTACTTTCCAACATCCAAAAATAATAAGTAGATAGGCAGTGACTACTTACCATCACGTGGCCCGTTTATTCATTAATGAATTGTAAAGGAAAAATATTATTCCACGGTTAATTGGTTATTCATTTACCTACCAAACCAAGTATTCAATACGTGTGATTAAATATTAATCAAAGTCCAATTAAGTTTTAAAACTAAAATTAATTTAAGCATGTAATGCCACAGAATACATAAAAGTACAAAGGTGAGCACTTAACCAATATGTAAGTAATGAAAATTATCATGTTGTTTTACGTGCAGAATATGATACAAAAGCTTATCTCCACCAATCCGCACTTGAGCAGCGTGGTGGAGTACACTCTAGGCCTCCTCAAGAGGAGAGACCCGTGCCCAGTAGTGGGCCATTAATGGGTTGAAGCCAAAAGCTTCTGATATAAACAAGGTGTGGCATTTACCTTTAGTTTATTAAATTCTCTGCAATTGCTAACGCAAACTATCTCAGCATGATAGTGCATAAACCTAACGTTTTGTAGGAGGGAACCGGAGCTTAACTGACAATCGTACGTCATAATAGTCCATTTCATACTTGGAAACTGGAGGGTTAAAAACAAAGGTAAAGTGGTAAAAGGTAAATGTCCATTGGAGCTACAATAGGCGACCAGCTCGCGTCGTCTGGCCGCCGGCCAAATTATAAGCAGCCAGCTAGCGAGTGTTGACTGGCTCACGTTATGTACTTCTTGACATCTGCTATGTCATAGTAAAGATTTATGATGGATGTGTGCCATCTGTAACCAATCTTACTTCCTACTTCTTATCCTACTAATATTATCAAAACTACTAAACGGATTTCCATGATATTTAGCACTCAAGTACACCATAATCTGAAATAAGATACAGAGTAAGTACCGGGCGTAGTAAGGTTTTCGTTTCTGGTTCAATAAAATAAATGACTAAAAATACATAAAATAACCCTTATATTCATAAGAAAATTGAGAATTGGGGGAGGCCTGCTCGTAAAGAGAGTCCTTTTTCGAGCAGTGTTTATTATGTTTCAAGAGATCTAAGGATAAAATGTAACTTGTCGGAGTGGGTTTGAACCCCCAAAACCCTCCCTCTGGCTATACCGGTGCAGGGTACTCATTACCTGGACAAACCGCTTCAGCGACAGATGAACTCATACCACTCAGTAAGCTGTCCTCAATAATTCGATGTTAAGGAATTCAATGAAACGAGCGATAAAATGTTACTTAATTTCCACTAAAATCTATTTTACTGTTTCAGTACATGAAACGAAAGATAAAATGTACTTACATAATATCACAAAACTCGACGATATTTGCCGACAGAATTGGAACTACGTTATACTGTTCCCCAATTATGAAGTTGGAGCAGACATTGAAATTCCAAGTCATAAATTATGGAGTCGGTAGGCAGTTGGCAGCTACTCAAACAAAATAATTACCGCGGCGGAGATACTTCGGAAGCAACAATTCAATTTCACACACGAATTCTTCGAGAGGCCCGATCTCCCGAATAATTCGTTAGTCTTAGCGGCTAGGGTTGTGCTTCAAGCTTCTTTTATTTACACGGTTTCAAACAGTATGTTTCCGCTTATACAATCGCAAATAATTAATACCTAAACACTAGTCTACCCCTGAAGTAGAACCACAGAGAACAGACAGTCATATAATTAGCTAAGTTAGATAAAACTTAAAACCTAGCATAAAATAGCTGCGGCCCCTGCCAGTCTTCATCCTGAATATGTTCTAAGACGCAGCTTACAAAAAAAACATAATTTTGAATAATTATAGAACACAATTGAAGTAGGTACAAATTACCTAAATAAAGGTAAGCAAATTCCAAAGCACTGAGCCATTAGTAATTGCCTATGATATCCGCGCCAAACGCAATCCTAATATTATCATTAATATACAATAATAATAATAATATCAGACGTCGCATTTGCATCTGCAACATATCATATCCACGTTATCATAATATCTATGATATCTAATACACGTATCCGATTATCTAACTGTAATTAAACTGAGGAAATTATTACTATCATTATACTTATTAGATTGGTTATTAGTGTCAGATGGAATAGAATGTTTATGAATAATGGGATATTAATAATTTGTTTAAAATAGAATAAACGAAGTAATTGTATAAATGTGTAATGGAATTATAACAATGTGATCCGGAACAATGGAGTTTTACTACATCTTCAATCTTGTACGGCATTATAAAAATCAGTGACATTAATAATTATTGTATTAAACATTTTAGTGTCTTGTATCGTCATAGCAAGTAATCAATTAATAAAATTAAGTAATACGAACGAAACGAATGTATGTATGAAATTCTATCAATAAGTCTTTATATCATTTGATCATTATACATATAAAAAAAGTATATCAAATCGCATTAGGTCAAATGATCGTTAGTAAGTACTTATATTATTCTATCGACTGCGCATCCCGACAAGACGTAATTTGTTTCAGTAACTTTTAAGGATTTCATTGCTATCACTCTTTGCGGCAGCCCTACAATTCCGAATCGAGGTTATAAAACGCAGTGGCTATAATCCACACTCATTATTCACAGTTTTGCTCGGATTTAGGCCGGTAATGACTTTATTCGAAATTAAATTCTCCAAGAATCCACCGAGGCGCCTCCGTTCATTTCGCTCCGACCCTACCTCCAAGAATTATCATAATGTACACAACTGGTCGCCTAGAGGTTTCAGTCATCCCAGAAGGTCTAAGTTTGAATCCCGGGCACGCTTATTTCCTCAACAATATTATAGATAAATTAAAACTGATTAAACTCTTATTTCCTGCATCGATTGATTGGAAGTTATCGGCGGAGATTAGTAATATAGGAGCAGGATATCTTCAAATTTTCGTTTAGGGAATATTAACTCGACGGTCACTACGTCGCTACGTCGTATTTATAGCGACATGTCTAATCAAAAACCGATATTTAAACCGCTCTAGAAATTGTTCTCTATAAAATTATAAATATTTTTCGCGTAGTTTTAGGAAGTTAAAAAAAAAGCATATTCATACATATTTTTTAATACTTTGCTAAAAAAACATAAGATGACTGATTCTAATAAATAAATATAAAAGCATTAGTTAGCATGCATCTACGGCATCTATTCTTTGTAATTTTACTATACTTCTTCTCTTATACGACTTGTACTTATATCTAGTGAAGTAACATAAAATTTAAAAAAAATCTTATATAGGTTTATGGGCAATCAAAAATGGCATTTTTTATATACGTAACATGTCTTTAATATACGTAGTATTACGTAGAGACCGTCAATCTGTTTTTACCCGACTGCCATGAAGGGTTAATATTATGTTTTTCGCTCGTATCTTGTATGTATGTATGGATGTATGTATGAAATATTCTTTATTACATCATATTATTATGTCCCAACCCGATAAACGGATTTACATAATTAAGATTTCGTTGTATTCGTCTTGATAACCCAAGTGTTCTTAAATAAGTGAAATTAAAAAAAAATATGGTGGCTGTGGGATGCCATTGTTTGAAGTATAATATCAAAAAATTAAATTAAATTCATGATAGGTTTTTTGGCAGCAGGCGGGTTTTATTTTTTATTTTTAAACTTGTACTTAACGTAACTAGTATATGTATAATGAACAGACGAGTAACCTGGTAATAACTGTCACCAAAGATAATATTATCATTCCCTATTATTACTGCTGGCTCTACAACCGTGACCGAAACTCGTTTAATAAATTTCGTGGTCGATCTTAGAAAGATCGTCCGCTATCCGCCACCTAACATACCCTACCACAAAAAAGATATTGTCGGCAAATTGTCGGGATTTAATTTAACTGAGGACACAAAGCTCAGCAACCTCATACCTAACCTCATACATAACTCTTTTCACACAAAATGCTACCTTCATAATCTATGGGAAAGACATTAAATGCGGGGTAAAATGATTACGCGACATTTCCATACATTTGGAAGGTAGTGTGCACAGGAAAAAGTTTTGCCTAATGCGGCAGCCCAGCTCGTTCCGCAGAAAACCGCAACAGGCCAGGCTGGATGGATGGATGGATAATAAAGAATAAGTTCTTAAAGCGTAT
This sequence comes from Thymelicus lineola, assembly GCA_963932265.1. NCBI lineage: Eukaryota > Metazoa > Arthropoda > Insecta > Lepidoptera > Hesperiidae > Thymelicus > Thymelicus lineola. The sequence continues at coordinate 15,364,549 of OZ010696.1, read as the reverse complement.
GTTTTCAGCGACTGACAGGTAATCTTGTCATGTCAATGGCCCGTTTTCTTACTATTAACATGGATAAAGTGTTTCAGCTTAGTCTAACGCCTTTACACCTGCTGTAGCAAGATCCACGTCCCCGACACACGAACTGAAAACAAAGTTACTCAAACTTACTCGGCGACAGAATTTCCATACCGATATTCTGTTTATGACAATATTGATGTCATAAGTAACTTAGAAGCTGATCGAGACTTCAGATAGTAAGACCTAAGTTAGATGTTGACACTCATATTCCAGTCACCCCAATACATTCGGGAGCCATTATGTAAATCAAGAACTTAATGTAAGTCTCTAAATACATTTAGACACGGGCAAGCGCAACCAGTTGTTAATTCCATTGTTTTGATTTACATACAATTGGAATAATATACATCCGTGGTAGATGCAATAACACTCGTTTTAGCGAAAATGTTTCGCGTCTCGGCTAATTAGCAATTTATATTATGAATTTTTAGCGAAGTCGCTTTATTCGGGTTATAGTGGGCATCGTCCACAGTAGATCAAGACCAATATAATTATGAAGAGAGCTTGGAATGAGCGCACAGTCATATATTTTATAATAATATACGTACAATGTATATCAAAAATCAGAAAAACTTCGTGGAATCAAAGTGTGTAATTATTTAAAAAGAAAGACCTCATGATTAGACGAAAATACTTATTTACTTTGAATAATTTAATTTAATACAATAAATTTAATGAACACACTTATAAAAAATGTATTTAAAAATACTTATGAACTAATCGTGTATAAAATCAAGTTATTATCTAATGTGCATACCACAGGGTGTCAATTTGGTGTAATGTGGATGGAAAGCTTATGGTCGAGCGAAGCGCCTTAATTAAAAAATTGAATTTTTATCTGTCTATCTCTGAAGAAATTTTATGCTTGAGTGGTTGTTAGGATGATGAGACGATGATATTCTGGCAGTAAGGTAGGTTAAATACTAGCTGACCGGACATCTTGCGGAGAAACTACTGTATTTGATTGATATGGTTACAAATGCCGGAGTAGCAGGGGTCCGTTCTCTCTGCCTCTCAATTTTTGTTACACATTAACCTGCTTATGCCCGGTATCTATGGGTACGCAAATGATAAGACAGTGGTAGAGAGATACCTACCGAGTTCCAGGGCACTGGCATGAAATTCAGTCGGAAAGAACACCACTAAAACACAGACGTGTCTCTTCACCGCCAAAAGGAACCCGCTGTGAATGTGTGCTGTGAATGTGTTTAGAATGTGTTCCTGGATTATACCGACTGCCTTCAGTTGTTGGGAGTTGATATAACCTCCAAGCTCAACTTTGGGCAGTTCATCGAATCCAAAGTTAAAGCTGCTGCGCTGTGGCGGGCGATAAGCTCGCGTGGGACCGCTGGAGCCCCGCAGCGCCCGCCAGAGCCGTGACAGAAACAATGGTTGCTGCATGTTGCATTGCATGCCTGCTTGCATACTAAAAATATGGTAATTAAAATAGTGGTATAATGAATGTTCGGAAACATAATATACTTCGAACAAACGTTACTTCGACTGAGTGTAACTTCGGTAAAAAGTTTTTCGACCAAATGAAACTCCGGAGTAACGAAAAAAAGGCGAAATTGTTGTCTGTAAAGTCGGTTTACGGACAATGGTTTTACGTGATAACGTCTATTTCGTAGAAGAATAATTTATGATATAAATATTGTCAATTCGCACATTAGGAACGGGATTCGTTTTAAATATCAGGAGCTGCGCGACATCTGTGATTTTCTTGACTACAACTAAAGTCCGAGTCGATGTACTGTGTAAAGTTCTTTCAAGTAGTTCATACCTATAAACAGAGATGACGCTATTGTAGATTTTCGTTTTCATATAATAATAATACGTACGAGCTACGAGAAATCATTTCTTTTCAAAAGATTGTAAAATAAAATAATAAGTTGAATCCAAAAAAAATTTTTTTTTTAAACGCTTTTATTTCAATTTTTTTTTTGATTTTCGTGTATTGTCATCGGAAATACACATGTCTGCCAAATTTCATCAATTTTCATTAAAGGGAAGTCATTCAAATTAACGTTACAAGATTTGATCCTCCGAAGTGAAGCTAAATATAAACCTTATTGCTGTGTAAATAGAGTAGCATTTTGATCGATTTGATGCTTTGATGCTCCGAAGTGAAGCTAAATAAAAGCGTTTAAAAATGAAATGAAAAATGCCTTCCAAGCGGACCGATTACGCTTGAGTGGGAGAGAGACGGCCGGTCTAGCGTGCCTCTCTCTCTAATGCTGCGCGCGCTTCCGTAACGTTACTCCGGCCGTTACTCGGTTTTCGTGAATGCCTCTCAGGCTCATCGTCTTTACAAACGTTATCACGTTAAAAACTCGAATTGACAATAAACCAACTATCTTTGGTGGCAGACGTGACTTCGATGATGAAAAAACGAAACAATAATAGTTGGAAAGTTTTAGGTGAAATGAAATTCGGTCAAATATTTTTCGAACTTATGATAGGTACCCCAAGATTTTTTCGTCACAAAGATATCATTACATATAACTCTTAGTCTCTTAACAATTCTAATATATTTATCTCTTCACATGTTATATAATCTGTACCCAACACAGAACAAGGATAGCTTAAGGGTTTGTCCCGAAAAATCATTACAGCACACCAAAGGACGTTCCTAATCACAAAGTTACACGAATTAGACAGCTATAATTACACTGGAAACTGGCGAAGAAATATCAACCTTACTTGGTTGCATTAGAGGCTAGATTCGCACGAACGAGATTTCTAGACCCGAAAACTGTATTGAATAACCGCGAGATTATATTACTCATGTTTTGTGAACGTTACGCGGAAAGGATATCATAATAAAAATAGGTCTTAGCCCATCCATCCTCATTAAGACATGGACCGAACGTGGAATTAAGATGTAGGGTTAAAAAATACATTTTAAAATTCAATTCTTAGTATCTATTCAAACGTATCACAACCACACAGTGTAACAGAAATGGGCGGTCAAGGGGGAAGATGAACAACTCATAAGGGGCTACCGTCGAAATGAAATATAAATGAATGATGATGTGAACTGATGTTGTAGCATACGAATCCAACGAAATCAGGATGCCTTTAATGCTACCCTGGGATAGACCACTTAACGGGTTCACGATAACGATCTTTTTAGGTTCTTTGATACAGGCCACAGCAGTTAGGCAATTGTACGGCACCTACCTGGTCTACTGCGTGTACGCCTTAACGATGATTAGGAAATTGATATTTTTACGGTAACGGAACAGATATTTTGTATGGAATTACCGAGTTTTCGCTATTTCAATGTTCCTTACATAAAGAAAGGTTTGACAGTCAAATTAATCTCCCTAAATATTTCTACCCGTGTTCACACCGTGCACCTATAAAACGTCTCAAGGAAATGACTAAAACAGAGATTTGACTCAAATCTATCATTTTCCTGCGATATAGATAAATTAGATGAAATCAAACGCTAAAATCATTTGCATTAAGCTGAATATCGTTCAGGTAAACTAGGAGTATTTTCCCTTGAAGGGATTATCTAAATTGACTGAAGAGACACTTGGGCGAGATCAAAATATATACAAGAGACTATACTTGGATTAGACAAAATAACAAGCAATTAAAATTAATAACTCGAATAATAACGATTGATAGGTATTTATTCTTTCTGCTATTTAAGCATCCACAATTCCACATCTTTTGGTAACTACCAGAGATCACGAAGATAATGTAGGACATAATCAGGTAGGATTATGTCCTACATTATTTTATGATGAATCAGCGCATTGACTTAGTAAAAGTCTATTCACTCATAATAATAGTAACAACTACCGAACATTCCGGGCATCATATTTTTAATGCAGACACCCTCTCCCAGTTAAAAGCCTATGTTAGTAGCTAGTTACTTCTATGGTCTAATAAAGTATAAATTCTGTAAAAAAAATCCGTATAAAGGATTTGAAAACGGAATTGTCGTAATATAAATGTGTGTTATTTTTTTTTTTTTTATAACTCACCGCCTTGTATTTGACTGAGGAAGAAAAATACCGTGCTGGATTACGTAATCCCTGTATTTACAAGCTACTACGCCCATCCATGTCAAAAACGATACAGTTTTCTGCCAGTAACTTCCGGACAGAAAAACAAAAACGGCATGATTTTTGGTGTATTAGCTTGTAAATACAGGAATTACGTAATCCAGCACGGTATTCTTCTTCCTCAGTCAAATACAAGGCGGGGAGTTTTGCAATAAAAAATGTAAACACTACCTGTTTGACATACCGACATCCCATTTGCCAGTCTGTCGGACAAGTTAGATAAGATATTCGATAGACGATCGCGATGCATCGAAACAAACATCCTACAGAATTCTTCGCTATGCCACTCAAGCCACCACTCTCCGCTTTCCTCAACCTCTGCGAAACAGTATTTCAGAACTTTCTACGTACCCCGCAAGTCAGAAAACTGACCACGCTACGCTAGCTCTCAGTTCTCTACATTTTAAACCTAAAAACCATTGCGTTAAAGTCTGTTGAGCACGCAAATAGTTTGGCATCAATATAACAAGTTGAACCTGCTCCTTCCAACAATTTACAGAGTCCGAACTGTTGCAATTTCGCGAGCTAGTAGCAAATTTCAGCCACTTTTTCCGATACATCACAAAGTTGTTGAATTTTTAAATTTCAGTTCAGTTTGCTGCCAATGTTTCTGACATATTGGATTTTGATGGCATTTGCCGAGGACGGCACCTGTGTAGGAACACAGGTTTATCACTGTGTTGCATACCGACACAGATATTGTAGTGGTATGTAATATTCAATACTGTTTTATAATCTATACTAATAATAAAGAGGAAAGATTTGATTGTTTGCATTGAATAGGCTCCGAAACTACTGAACCGATTTGAAAAATTCTTACACTGTTGGAAAGCTACACTATCCCCGAGTAACATAGGCTAGGATATATATAGGCATAGGATTTTCAAAAAATTAGGGATCCTTAATAAAACTCCAATAATGTAACCCAAGGTGTAAAAAATAAAGAAAACCGAAGCAAAGCGAGGGCGGTTACTCGTAAGTGTATAAAGAGCTCACAAGCCAGCATGCGAGCCATTTAAGGGTAAGTCGCCGTCGCCCATACAATATACATCAGTAACAGCAAGGCATTACTGACGGCCATGGGTTTAATAAGAGCGAAGAGAGAAAGAACTGGCTCTCAAGTCCCCTGCCGGAACAACCAAACGGACTAACCAAACGAGACCCAAACGAACGGACTTCACGATTTCAATTTTTATTGTACATGAAAAATAATGCATACAAAAACTTTAATGGCACTGTTCATCATAAATAATTGGTATTCTTTGAAATGAATACCAATGAATCTTCCATCTATAATATCTATCCTTACTGCTGAGAATTGCGTCCTTCGTGCTTATGGTGTGATATTGACCGTTCCAAACCGCTTGACCATTTTGCTCCGCGAGCTCAATGGTTTTTTCCCATCTCAGAAATGTCCAACGCGCCTTTTGAACGTGAAAAAAAGTTTTCACTTCAAAAAACAAAATTTCTTAAATATACTTTACCATCCTTTGATTATTTTTTTGCATCAAGTTACATATTATGTCGGGAAAATGATGAAGTTCTACTATTGTCATTTAGGTTTACCTACCTATTGATATAACGAAGTGCTTACAAGAAGCGAACACCATAATACACCTTACTTCTCCGTAGAATACGATCACGCTGTGGTAGAAGCTTCCCTTAGATTAAAAAATGCTTGGCCGTGTAATAAACTCTTTTGTATCACTATAAAAATCTTAAAATATTTTTACTAAAAAAGTTTTCCATCATTCCTCATCCGAAAGTTTCAGGACTGTGACCGACAAATAAACACAATATAATGCTGAAACTCCTATTTACGGCGGGAATCATAATTTTGTACGCAGTAGTTTGTCAGAGCGTTCAAAAATATATAAGAAAAAGTAATAACATAGAAATGCGGAATGCATTTTGCATGGAGCCCAAGCAAAATTCGCTCCCAAACTTGCGAACGTTAAAACTTTGACCTGACTGTTCTGGCACTGCATTACAGCAATATATCCTTTTGTCGCGCAAATATAGAGACGTATTTGGCGTAAAAGCGGATTTGAACGCGAAATCGTTGTTAATATTTATCCGTTCGCTTCATGTCTTCGAATTTGCTCGCTCATGTTTTGGAACTTTTAAAATCTGCTGCGCTGTACAATATTCATACGCTGAGTCAGGGAATATGCTCCAAGTCGAATTACACGAGCAAATATCGGTACCTCCGAGAAACTTTCGCTCAACTTCCATCGGTGGTGGCCGTACCGAGAACGAATTTAAAAATGACGTGCATTCATCGGGACCTGGTTCCGACATACCTCTCAATTATTTTTAAAATACGCATCTGGAGTTTTGTGAAAATTCCAAAAAAAAGCAAACGAGAATGCTGCGGTGCCGTGGCGTAGGACAGTAGTTAGTTTGGATATTTTTTTTATATCCAAACTTTTTATGTTAGGATATTTTATAAAATTAGCATGACTTTACCATAAAGGAAACGATATATGCACTAGTTAAATAGCAGCTCTCCAGCGTTGCAATCGAATAATCCTATCTTGATTATTTTAGGTTAGGTAAGTTAGAAGGAATGGAGCCAGCTCGTTCAGAAGGTATTCCTATTACCATGTATAATTACCGTTTTCAGTAACCAAAGGAGGGTCATTGCCTCATCCATTATTTATTTATAAGTGTAAGAGATCATGAGCAAGGAAGATTAAAGACTTAAGTTTTTTATAAATCGCGAACGCCTACTTCATAAATTCCAACCATTCGCCCACCAGCAAATACGAGTTCTGTGCGAACAAAACTTAACTCATCACCGTAGTAACAGTAGGTACACCCACTCAACATACGACATAACTATTGATCGTAAACACATTAAATGAAATTCGTGAACTGCCCCAGAAGAGCGGTTCACTCGGATAACTCTAAGATTATGTTAAATGGGAAGACGAGTGTTTGCGAGCCAAGGATCGCTGTGGATCGCCCGACCGCGACCACTTATAAAACATAGTCCGGCGGCCGCCAACCATAGACTTGCGGATGGTATCTTCAACACATTTATTTTATGTGAATAAAATTCGGAATTGGATCGACTATTCTGATTAGATATCGAGTCGAACTAGTGGCAACAAAGCAACTAAGGTGTTGTTCTGTATCTTGTAGAGGCGTTGTGTTTGTCAGGTTATAATTATAGTTTGGAGGGTACCTAGCTAAATCTGAGATTCGCAAGTTCTTCAGATAAATGTCTTGTCAGATTTATTGACAATATCCTCTGAGGGGAGCCTACTAGCATGGCATCAGTGTGTTCAATTAACTTCCGAAACCTTTTCCATGTGTGCCGGAGTACATATAATTATGTTAATACATATTAGCAGATTATACTCAAATTAACTGATCTATTCAAGAAAAAATCCAGACCTAATCTTAATTTGTTACAGACATGTCAATGTTACACACCATTAGACGAGATGCTATCTCTTTTAGATTATATCTGACTTATTGCCTACTGTATGTTTTATTTCATTCTTTTGATTCTTTTTAGCGGGTACCTCTATCAGTTTATTGTCTGTGGTCGTGTCCTCCGGTGGGTCAGTGGAAGCGGCCGCGAGGATAAGTCCGGTAAGTGGGCCGCGATGTTCCGATAAATCCTCCCATCATTGTTATTGCCCGCCCGCGTACCCCGCGCCCTCCGCCCCCTCGCCCGCGCCCGCCGCGCTCGCTCCGTCTAGAGTACCGCAGTTTAGTAACCGAATATTGTAAGAGATTAGATTATACGAAATGGGGAGAATTTTCTTTATGGTCTTACAAATAGGCCCCATCCAGCGCGTGGTATATGTAGCAAACGTTAGACAATATTTCAGTCTGCGTGGTAGGGGCTCGTCCATGCCATCTGCGTGTAATAAAAGACAAAATCGCAACTGTCAGGCTATTAAATATTTATTCTAAAAATGTATAAACTGATACAATTTACGTAATTAAAACTAGAACAGCATCGAGACGGGAAGTACAAGTACAGTGTACAGTACACTAGCGCACGAACATCCGGCGCGCGAAGACAGAGTCCTAGAGCACTGATCGTCCAGCTACTTCTTGGCCGCCAACTTTTTCCTGAGGGACTCCGGCATGGGCGCGGGCGGCGGCCGCGGCATGCCCGTGTACACCTTGAAGGCGTCGTACACGAACCACTGCAGGCCGGTGAGCGTGCCGATCATGATGATGCGCGCCACCAGCCCGCGCCAGATGCCGAACATGCCCACCTCGCTCAGGATGCCGCCGATGGACGCGCTCGGGTCCTTGTTCAGCTTCGACACGATCGTGTCCGAGGGATGCGACACGATCGCACACAGCACGCCCGCGATGTACCCCGCCGTAAACGTCACTATCAGCTGCTCGGTCTTCGTGCACTGCTCGCGCGGCTTCGGCACCACGTTCGTGTACAGGTACTCCAGCGTCTTCTCGAACGAGGAGAACTTCATCATCGTGTAGGGGACCTGCCGCCCCCACAGCGGCGTCAGGCCCCGGTAGAACACACCGAAGCCCTCCGTGGCCATCATGTGGGGCATCGCCTTCCGCATCTGCGACGTGTAGCCGGGGGTCGTCTGCATGCGGACCTTCGTGGCCTCGAAGGGAGCGAGGAACACGTCGGCGATGAGCTCGGCCGAGGCGGACGCGGCGAGGTACAGATACGTGCGATACAGGTAGGCGGACTCCTCGTCGACCATGTTCGCGAACTTGTATTTAAAGTACTCGTAGCCGGCGAACTTCGCGGAGCCCTGCAGGGAGTAGCCGATGAGGGTGGGCGCCCAGCCCTTGACGAGGTTGGAGACGCCGCCCTCGCTCAGGGAGACGCCGAAGCCCTTGAAGATGGACTTGTACTTGGCGGGGTCGACCTGCAGCCGGCACTTGACGAGGTCGAGCGGCGTGACGAAGGTGTGCGTGGAGCCGCACGCCACGGCGCCGCCCGCCGCGCACAGCATGAAGAACTTGTTGCTGTACATCTCGCACGAGAATTCCTCCTTCTTCGACATTTTGCTGCTTTTTGTGTCAACATGCAAGGATCACTAGAATACTATACCTAAGTGTGGAGGTTGTTACGATTGGATAGAATTTTATTTTAACTATTTTTCACACTATGATTCAGGCAGTTTGAGTGACATTTTGTTGTGACGGGGGATTTATTATTTTTCTAATTGTCACTTCCTAGCAAAAAGTTGATAGTCAGAATCACATCATAGTGGTCATCTGTCTTCTTGTCGCCGAGAAAGGCATTGACGTTATACTTTATAGGTAAGTGCACTGACGTCTTTACAAGAGGTATCATTCCCTAACATACTTGAGTGAAAAATGCTGTATAAAATTGTTTTCAATACATTATTGGACATTAAAATCCATTAATTAATCTTGCGTTTTAAACGTTATTTCACACATTATAATTTAGGCATACTTAAGTGGTTGCACGTCTATAAATATGGAAAAAATATATGGTTTTATTTATGAGATGACAACGTGAAAAAGTTTGAAGTCAAGAGCAGGGTATGATTGATTAGGGTATGGCCCTCGTGAACTTCCCAGATGGTTTCTTTTATGGAATTTTCGTAGTTGATAGTGGAGTTGCAAACTGAATTTATACGTATGATTATGGAAACAAAATGAAAGTCAATGTAATAGTAAAAATGTATTATTTCCTCTCTCCATTCCAACCTATACCCTAAGCGTACGTTAAAACGTACTTATACAAACACTACAGTAAAATTCCATTATTCAATACTCATCTGTATACACATATTTACAAAATAAATGACAACTATTGCATCCATATTGCATTGATAGATATTGAACACCATTATACAAAAATAATGTTGACTTCGTGTAAAATAAAATTGGAAATAAAAAATAAATAATTTCCCTTAAGACTATTATTAATAACATTTATTAAGAACCCTTAATTCTATTCACTGGCACTTAGTTCAATGGCGGAATAAGTATTATTAATCAGTTTGTAGTTAAAATATCTGTTATCGATATTCCACGTTAATAAAAGTTCATGAATTGACATCTTACATCTACGAAGCTGAATAAGTTAGTTCAATTAGTTCTCCATTATGAGGCCCCGCAGACCGGGGATGTTATGTAACCGAAACCAAACCCAGAACTGAAACATCCTATATATTCCTCAACCAAGAATTTTTAAGGTACTTTATAATATTGTACACTTTAAGTTAATTCCATCATCATAAACGATAACAATTTTAAAGCAATTATTTTTGAAAAATAATTTCAACCGTGATGTAACTTGTTTTAAATAAAAACATTCGAAACGTTCAGCCCTAATCAGTTTGATTTCATAACATGGACCTTCTCTCGACGTCTATAATATACCGTGGAGCATGCCGGTATACGGTATACTGTATACGGTGTACGGTATACGCGTGTATCGAATGCACTCAATCTCACACATAATTTAATACTGCAGCCGAGATCGTCCCGGGCGGCCGTCGCCGGATACTCCTCAGCTCACTCCGAGCTCCCAACATTTGACACAGAAATTTCATAACACTCTCAAATATTAAATTTTCTGACGATATTTTGTAGCCGGTGCTTAAAGACGTATATTAAAGATGAGTGTAGTCTAAAACTGAGTTGGATTTTAAAAATGCTTTTCCCTCTTTGCATTACTTCTTACAAAAGTCACCTACATTACATCTAGCAACGATTCATCATAATATCAGCAACTTCGAAAACTGGTATCGATGTTGATGTTATTTTAAATATGAATACAAAATGTGAAAATGCACTGATAAGTATCAGGCGATCGGCTCAACGACTCATAAAATTCATGTAGTGAGACAAACCTTCCGTACATTCTACTCAACCGTTGAACCTACTCTAATCCATAACCTTAAATTAAAAATGGCGCGAACGGATAACAGTGACAGCTGTCATCCGGCCATAGACATAGCAGCGACAAAATGGCAGTGCGAATTGACTTGAATGGCAGTGATGTTATGACAACGAATTAGTTAGCTATTTACAATTTAACAGGCGAGTCTCACTACAGTAATCGAGTAAAGAAACCGTACAGGCGACAATCTTCACGTACCTATAAAGCATTGAAACGGCAACATGCCATCTGTTTTTAAATACACGGTCCTCGAAACCCGTTAATGCTCCTGTGAAGCTCGCCGTCCCCCCGGTTCCTCAACTCCGTCAAGATGACGTCAACGCTTGGCGGGCGCGATGCGCACGGACACGTACAGCCGCAGGGGCGCCGGCACGTCCTCTATACTCCGCCGAGACCTCTTCCTGCCGATCTCGGGCACCGGCACGAACCTAGCCTCCAGCTCCAGCTGCCGGTCTAGCGTCTCCTTGGCCTTGAGGTGCCTCCTCATCCGCAACGCCCATGCTCCATCTCGCTTGGACAGGAGGAAGTTCTTCTCGTCGTCCCCGTACGCGATCCTGTAGTGGGGGCGCGCGCCGCCCTCGGCTGGAACGAGGCGCAGCAAGGGCGCCCGGCCCCAGGTCTGCTTGGGCGTCGCTGTCACCACTATCAGCTCGGCTTCTGATTCGAACACCGATCGACGACCTGCCAATGAGGTGTCGGATTATTCATTTAGTTCAGGAATATATTGGGTCATTCTAGGGTTGACTGAAAATAAATTAGTATAAAACGTCCAGGGTGTTCTTACAGAGCGATTTAAACATCAATAATACTTACGTCTGCTGCGTCGCCTGCGTTTCCTCACAAGTGTCGTTCCATTCGCGAAGATGATTCCTTCTTCATTCGCTCTCCTACGCCTGCCGTTCACCTGTGAACGATATCCAAACTAGGTACAATTCGACTACCACAAAAATAGAAGTAGCTGTATTATTGACACTATACATAATGGAATATTTGAAACGAAAGGTGTTACGTTTTTGCGTGAATTTTATGCCAATGTATAATCCTCAATCAACCGTGAATGTTTGTGAGGATAAGCATACGCAACTACTGTAGATCCGTGTCGTGTGTGTGTGCGTGTGAAATCCTACTGCGGGGCTACAAGTGTGTACACCGTACAAACCGGTACATACAAATGTAATAGTGGTGGATAAAGAGTCCACTATTAATAGGCTCCGATTGGTCTAGTGACGGAGAAATGAAACTACTAGTCTCCATATGTTTAGGTACTATGTGCGAATTTTATCTAACAATTTTATTGCTAATCCTGCCTATATTTACACTCATTTGTTATTATTGGAACGAAGTTCCTTATCGCGCGTTGTGAAAGGGGGCTAGACGGAAAAAATTCTTACGAAAAGTTGTCACGACACTTTTTGCTACTTTACTTATGTTAGAGCCAAAGAATCTTTTGTTAAAGTATTGTTTTACGCGCTCAGCAGTGTGATTCAGCAATATGAAACTAGATGGCGCTGTACAACTTTCTGAATCACGCTGTTGAGATATAAGTTGAGATATAAGACCCTAACATAAGTAAAATAGGAAATATCGAAAGGAACTTCGTTCCATCCGGGTGTCCTTGACACCTCTCAAGTTTTTTGATTAGCCAATAAGAATGTTTAAATATTTACCAATAAAATTAAGGCAATACTAATAATAAAAGTACATCTTATAAGCGTGAGAGAGAACGTATTACAATTCTGTCGCGCTCTTGCCGGAGTAGGATCATGCAAACTCGTGAAATGAACGGAATCTCTCGACACGCACCTTGCAACTGAAGCAGCCCTCAGTAGAGATAAGCTCGTTCTTCCCGCCGACCTTGTACTGGTCCCGCACGGGGAAGACGGGCGCGTCACCGATGTCGTCGGGAGGGAGTGCACCGTCCCGCGCCGTGAGGCAATGGCCCGCGCCCACCAGCGTGTAGCCGGCCGGGCAGCCGCACTGGTACGCGTCGCCGAACGACGTGCAGCCGAACAGGCAGCTGGCTGACGCACAGCCGCCCGCCAACTGAATACATACAGGGCTTCTGTCAGCTTCTCATGCACACTTACAGAGTAATGTTATCTTACGATAGGAGAACTCCCGCTAGCCGAGATGGTGGTGATTGGAGAGGGGCTATGGTCTGATCGTTCATATTCGGGACTAGATTTGATTTGATAGTTGGATTCAGATCAGGCGTGGAGTCACAATTTAATGTTTAGTGCAATTTTGGGCACTTGAGATTATTTCAGAAATTAAGTTGTACAGTGTCTACGCCATTATGCACTATATCCACAACACGGGGATGTCCGCGGGGACTAAGAGGAGAGGCGGGGGCCAACTGGATGAGGAGCGGCTTTCGCCCTACCACATCGCGGTCACTCTGCGGTCACTCACTCACGCGCCGATACTCGCGACAACGTCATATATTTAATTCCTTGATATTTGTTTAAATACACAGTGTGCTTCTGGAAAAATTACAGTTTTATAGTCAAACATTCTATTCTTTAATTTTTTAAAACATAAAGTGGCGACCGTGACAGGACTCGAATGCAGCCAGTATACTTATATATTCGATACACTGATTGTTTCGACAGAATTGCTCAGCAGTGTTCAACTGCAAAAGTACTTAAATACTGAGATTCTAAGCGAGGTATAAGATAACAGCCGTAATGAGCCAATAAAAATAATTTTATGGGTGTTTCAAAAATGACAGAGAAGGAAGTAGTCAAAGAACTTAACCGACCTAGAAGAAAGTGACCTGTGATGATATAATGGTAAGTTATCATCGTCTTTAAACCAAGACCACACTAGTCACTAATGTGATGCGTGCACTCTCCGAAGAATTTGTACCTCTTTTGAAACACTAGAGAAGTCACCAAATTGACGCTTGCGCCTGCTCCGAATTACAAGTAGAGCAACAGTCATTCAGTGGTACGATGAGGAATGACAATTCCTTCTCGTGACACTGGTGGAACAAGTTGGTGGCACGACGAGGAAGAAGCGAAAATTTGTACCTGTCCCTTTACAAAACACCGTAGTACCTGTAAGCAGACGCCGTGTCCCGCGTCCCAGCCGTAGCCGTTGGGACAGCCGCAGCGGTAGGCCCCGCCCACCGGGAAGCACGGGGAGCCGCCGCACGGCGCCGCCGCGCACGCGTCCTGCGGCACGCAGACACCGCTCGCCGACCGGATCGTGCCTGGGGAGGTATAAACCACTCAATATTGTCAGCTCTGACAGGTTTCTGGAGGTAAGAACCGTCGGTGTGGAAACGTGAAGATTGAGCTGCATTCAACTGATGGTCAAAGCAAGACAAGAGCATTGCTGAACATTGCTGGCATAAAATTCTTTCCTGGTTGAGATTGAAATGGATTGTTGTTTTTAATGGTTCCACTGATGACACACTTCAGTCCATCCCACATAGTTACCCAAAGATAAAATCACCAACCTAGCGGATGTACCAGCCAAATCTTGAAAAATTTCAGCGAAAGGGTGTTGCGTGCAGCTCATGACTATCCTACAAGTTATTTCTCTCATCCTGATCTGTATTAACCCGATTCTCTCCTAAACTATTTAAACAAATTCCTCCCCTTCCCCCTTTGTGTTTCCTTCCTGGTAGCAAAACGTTCCACAACTCACCCGTGGGACAATCACAGCGGTACCCGCCGGCGTAGTTCCTGCAGGGCGACTGGCAGCGGCCGTCCTCGCACTCGTCGCGGTCGAGGCAGCGCGCGCCCGCCGCGTCCAGCCGGTAGCCGCGCGGACACACGCAGCGGAACGAGCCCAGCAGGTTCACGCACTTGCCCGGCGCGGGGCACAGCTCCTCCTCGTGGCACTCGTTGATGTCTGGAACCACGTTACTTTACCTTATAGTTACCATACTTACTATGTGTCAGTGGACTTGAGGATTGCTCTCGTTAAACGCTCTGAAAGGAAACTGTTTTCATGCTGATGTGGTCTAGCTTTCTATAAATATGTATTGAAGAAACAGTAATGCAGAAGAGTGATGATAACTAACATCCAATATATTATTTCAAGTGACTAACATAATAATTAAAATCATTTTGATTTTAGGAGTCATAGATTTGAGGAGTTCCCTAATAATGTTTGAAGAGTTCTCTCAATTTTCGACACATTATCATTACTGAATCTGAATCAAATTTTTTAATATTATAAATATGGGACCAATCTGCAAGTAAATTTATATCTATTCAACTAAACAAAATTCAAATAGGTTGACTTTAGACTTCTGAAATAACAAACATCAAAAAGCACAACGGACAATCATTTTATAGCGGTTAAACAAGATCATAAACAAGCAACTGACCAACACAAGCATCCCCGCGCTTCTCATATCCATCCTGACAGGAGCACTCGAACGATCCCTTGGTGTTGGAGCAGATCTGCTGGCAGGTGTGGGTTCCTCGCTCGCACTCGTCCACGTCCCGGCAGTTGGCGCCGTCCTCGTCCACCTCGTACCCCGCGCGGCACAGACACTCGTACGAGCCGTCCGTGTTGCGGCACAGCTGCTCGCACGGCGCCGGCCGGGCGCTGCACTCGTCCACGTCCGCGCAGATGTCGCCCGCCGGCTTGTACCCTCGCGGGCACACGCAACGGAAGCTGGTGACAGATTTTGGAATTGAGGAAGTAACCAATTTTTATTTTGCCGTGATAATTACTACCTATGATCCTTCTAATAATCATTTTATTCATCCATCCATCAGCCCTCGGCCGTCCACTGCTGGACATAGGCCTCCCCTATCTTGCGCCATTCAATAATCATTTGTGCTACTTTAAATATTTAAAAAGTAAATGTAGAGAATTCTCCAATGGATTAATTGATGAATGATTTATTTATTTATTATTTTTAAGTTAGAAACCACGAAGCTCTCGAGTTACTTTGAACAGCATATCGAATCACGCATATTTCCACATCTAAGTAATTACAAATGCCACCTAATTGTAAGTGGTCATTGACGCTAATGGACATGCAAAGGCATCGCCGGCCAAAAAAGATGAGACAAGCACCAAAGCAACTACTGTCTTTCATGACATGACACACAGACATGACTATCACTACTCAGACTACACTATCAGCTTTCAATCAGCTCTCACCTGCCGATAGTATTGACACATCTGCCAGGCGTGCACAGGCCGGGCATGGCGGCGCACTCGTCGACGTCGCCGAAGAGGTCCCCGCCCATGCTGATGTCCCCCCCGCCGAGGATCCCCCCGCCGCCGTCGATCCCCACCAGGTTCCCCCGCGAGCACAGCTCCAGCCGCTCGGGGGTCCCCGGCGCGGGGCACAGCTCGCACTCCGGACCCCACGCCACGCCCAGGGTACAACAGCACTGTGCTCTACGGATCATGAAATAATATGTGTGATTAACAAGCCCTAGATAGTAAAACTTTGAATAATAAGAATAAGACTGCGTTCGACTTTCACACATCTCTGTGCAAGGTAAGCTAAGGATGTGTGTCAAATCCGCCAATAACATTGCTAGAGTTTCGTTGCTTAAATTAGATTAGAAAAAGGGTTCATTAAAGCTTCGAATGCGACCGGATCCGCGTAAGTATGTAAGTCATAGTTTAACCTCGTAGATCTTTGGAAGGGAAGCAGTATTGAACTACGAACACGAGAATTAGAATTGCATAAAACTACCCGTCACAAATCCTAAAACTGTAAAATAACCAGTGTGGGCATGAGAGGAGGGGTACTCACTTGGTGACTTGCGAGGCTAGCGCGGGTGGCGCAGGCGTGGACACGGCAGCGCGTGGCCACGGCTCCGGCACGCAGCGCCCCGCCACCAGCGAGCGGTGGCACATGCCCGTGCGACGGTCTATAACACACACACACAATTATGCCTATAATTACACATAATATATTGACTTATGCTTTCAAATAAAGGTCGGGTGTTTCTAGTTTTGGCATCGTTTAGATTTTATTTTTATTTTTATTTTATTTTTATTTATTCGGGATAACAACAGCTTAATTCTAAGATACATGAATCACTATCTAGTTACACTATAAAGCCAATTACAGTCATCCACAGGATGATTAGATAAGGTAATTCTTCCCTTGGTAATTCTACAAGGCGATATTTTATACATTTATGCATTTAATACGTGTCACGTACATTTTATTAAAGATTTTTGGAATTAACCCAGGTGTCTGTATGGAAATCATTCTTTGTACAACGTTTGAGTGACTACGCAATATTATTTATAACGTATCTATGTGTCGTGAATCACGTCTAATTTATTTATTTAAACTTTTGAACCTTACAAAAAGTAAAAGGAACAAAGGCGGACTAATGCTAAAAGCATTCTCTGCCAGTCAACCTTCGGGAAGTATGACAAAGAACGATATAATAATATAGTGAAAGTTTTTATTGGCAATAAGGAATATATTACTTAATACTTTTAGGAAATGAAATCCAACTATCAATAAAATACCGACTTCTATATTTCTGATTCTCTGATTTGTAAAGGCTCATGAATTCCCATTCAGGTAATGATTCATTAGTTCCTACAAGCTGTGTACTCAACAGTCATGTAACTCGTACCAATGCAGGCCTGTCCGTCGTCGCTGGGCTCGTAGCCGGCGTCGCAGTCGCACGCGTACCCGCCGTCCGTGTTGATGCACACGCCGGGCGCGCACCGCTCGCCGCCCTCCGCGCACTCGTCCACGTCCTCGCACGCGTCCGCCGCGTCGTGCGGCGCCGACGTGCGCTTGTAGCCTGCAAACAATTACCACTTGGAATGGGTGTGTCTTCAAGGCCAGTGAATAGCCTTTCACTATGTTAGTGCGTCGTACCCAAGACTACATCATCATCGACTATCACATGATAACAGTCGTTAAGCCATGTCGGAGGCCCTCGGGCGGTTTGAAAACTTCCGACACTCGGGTTGGCCACTAACCCCTCCACCAATCCGCACTGGAGCAGCGTGGTGGAGTATGCTCTAGGCCTCCTCAAGAGGAGAGGCCCGTGCCCAGTAGTGGGCCATTAATGGGTTGAAGCCACAGCCACCCAAGACTACATAGCCACATACACAAGCATTAACTTATAAATTGTAAAAAAGTTAGTTATATTACAACCCTATTCATTAGGTATCCCATTACAAATTGTGTAACCAGAAAAGTCGCATGACCACTTAGTTCTTCAGAAAAGTCATGAGAAACTATTATTATATTATTTGTTTCTGTCAGTACGATTGAACAATCCACCTGACGGTAAATGGTCACCAACGCCCTTAGACATCAATAACACCAAAGGTGTCGCGGACGCATTGCCAGCCAAAGACAAAGCGAGAACCGAATTAGTTCATCGACACTATAATTGAAACGCATAAAAAACATTTCACGGTCAGTATAAGAAGGACGATGACAGCTTGCAGATAGATGAAATACCCTACCAACACTAGATTAAGCTGAATGCTAGAGAGGGAAAGTGTACCACGACAACCTAGTTGCATATGTGCCTTGAGCCCCTTGCATCCCAAAACCTTATTTATATGTACAGAGAATTATAAAAGAAACTGACCCACAGGACACTTGCAGACATAAGATCCAACGACGTTCTCGCAGGCGTGCGGGCAGGGCGCGGGCGTCGAGGCGCACTCGTCCACGTCGCGGCAGTGCGCGCCGTCCGCCGCCAGCGTGTACCCGAACGGGCACGTGCAGCGGAACGAGCCCGCCGTGTTGTGGCAACGGAACGAACATGACGCGCGGCCCTCCAAGCACTCGTCTATGTCTACGCATGTCTGCAACCGAAATGGTGTCTGTTTTAGTATGTAGCCTACCTGTTACTATATGTCAGTACAAATCGATTGGTGCCAATAATAAACAAATTACACGTCCTACTCGCTCGGCGACCGGACACAGAGAGTGCGCCCTGCGCGGCAAGGTCTTGCTCCCCTTGCCCCCACCTCCGCACGCCCCGTCAATACTCGTGCATATATTTATTATGTTTACAATATTATTATGTCATTGTATTACCTATACACACTATGTAACCTGCCTTATTTCATATATTAAAATCCTATGAATTATATATTCTTTCTAATAAACAGTCACTATTGTTTCAACATTCGGTGTACAATTTTATCTTTCCTATATCCCGCCTAACACTAATTTCTAGCATGCGAACAACCCGTTGACTGAGTTCTGGTGGATTATTCAATGATTTATTAACTCGATCTCGTATTACTAATTGTCTATCATGTTAGTATTTTAGTTTGGGGAAAGTAAAATAATAATAAAGAAAAGACAAACTGAACAATATAATTACGACCCTTGAAACATGATCAATTTCCTAATAGGCCTAATATACCGAACTAACACATCCTGGTGGCGACTAAGGCATTTATTTATTAATTTAACACTTTATTGTTTGTACACCATACAATAATATACATAAGAGCACAAGAAAAAAAGAATACAAAACAATGGGCGACCTTATCGCTTTGTAGCGATTTCTTCCAGGCAACCCAGCAGTAGCAAGAAAACAGCAAGAATATAAATTGGGTATATAATTGGGAATATAATTTGGCATCAGTTTTGTTTACCATCACAAAATACCTAAGATTTTCATCTCTAAAATATGGAGCAAAATACGAAAGTATTGAGTACAACCAACCTGCTCAGGTCCCTGCGTAAAGCCGAAGTTGCACGCACACTCGTACCCGCCGGGCGTGTTGGTGCACGTCCCGTTGCCGCAGATCCTGGGGTCGGCGGCGCACTCGTCCGCGTCCTCGCACGCCAGCCCGCTCGCGTCCAGCACGTACCCTGCAGGGCACTCGCAGCGGAACGAGCCGTCCGTGTTCACGCAGCGGCCCCCGCGGCACACGTCCGGACGGACTTTGCACTCGTCCAAATCCTTTACATTTAACAATGTCAAACTTGTAGATTTCATTGTATTATAGTATTGCTCAAGCTATACAGACTGCAATGTATTACTCAATTATACTTGCATTACTCAATATTTGCAGGGTGCCCTATAGCTTCATGTATCACAAAGTACCTAACGTACCTGGTTTAACTAACGCCCCAACTCAGAGTCACTAACGGTTACTTTAATCGCTCCTCAGTAAAGAATCGCCATACAAATTCAAAAACTAAGGAGGGATTTAATTAACTGTCGCGGCATGTACTTAATAGAAGTAAAACGCCTTTAAATTCGAACGTTTTCACAGGTCACTGATGTTAGCAATTAATTGAAGTATATTAGACAAATTGTTAGATTATACTGCGGGCTGTATACTTTAATTAAATCCCTGTTCCACATTAAACTATTGGGACCTTTTACGGTAGGTACATACTGTAATAATGATTACCTGTGTTAAGTTTGGTCTTCCCATTCCTCCTTGACATATTCTCAGGAACTCGGCTGAGTCCGGTGATGGGCAACGTTCGCAATATCTGCCCCATGCAGCACCTATAATGTGAACAAAACTTTAGACAACCTTTGTAAAGGAATAGTAGGGAACAGATTAGTCATGAGTCTTACTTTAAGTTGGTCTGCGATTGAGTTCTCCTTCAATCAAATTTCATGGCAGATGCACACATACTTCATGGCGAAAATGTATTTCATAAATATTATCCAATTTTTTTTATTTGAATATGCTACTAACGAGCAGACATTAGTAACACCAAAAGCATCATCGGTGTGTTGACGACTAAGAGAACAGAGAAGAAAGTAGGAACTGGCTCTCAAACTCCTAGTTGGAACACGACGATATATAATTATGTAGAAATGGGTATGTATATATTGTTTTTGAACACGCACGGTCTACCTTTCTGTCACCTCTCCAGTCGCAGGTCTGCTGGAAGAAATTTCATTAGAGATAAGCAGTACCTTTGTACATTATATCCTTACTGTTACTGTCCTGTGAATTCTTGTGTGTACATAAATAATAAAATAAATAAATAATAAATAGACGATGAAACTATTCGATAAGATCCTCGGACGGTATTTTAAATTAGTTAGATGACACTATGGAAACAGTTTGACTAAACCATAGAAGACAGATAGAAATGGTAAATAGGCGTGGCACATCGACTAACAGTAAGCATAGCTTGGCGTAAGTGATCGCAGTGTTTATATGTCACACTACGACACTGCGACGTCGGCCGTGTGTAACGAAGAGTAAGGTTTACATTTCGACGGGTGCAAAGTAAAAAAGTTATCTGCAATATAGCTGCTTTGTAGATAACTCTTTTTACTCTGCACCCGTCGGTTTGTTTGTGTTCTATGGAAAAAAACTATGGTAAAGTAGTGAACAAGTGAGCTAAATATATGGCAAACTGTGACCTTCAGAGCAGCAGCAGTCGGGGCGGCCGAGCTGCAGCGGGCGTGCGCGGTGGCAGCGCCCGTTCTCCCACTCGTCGTAGCAGAGCTCCTTGCGCTCGTCCACGCAGATCGCCGCCGCCTTGTCGAACCGCCAGCCCGGCGGGCAGTCGCAGCGGTACCTGACAACACGCACCAGTTTATAATGCTACTTGGTTACATACATTATGTTATGACTCGAAGGACCAAAAGTTTTGGTTGTTCCAGGCGGTCTGCGTCAGTTACTTTATTGTACACTTAAATAAGAGTGAGATATTATTAGGGCATACTTCTAATAGCGAAGCGACATAAACTTGTATGAACCTTCAAACCATTTATGACAAATTAAACTCAGACTCGAAGGACCAAAATTTTGATTCTTCCAACCTATTGGTTTTGTATTAAATAGCAATAATTCTCTCAGTCTCATATCGTGCTACATATTGGTATAACATTGGAGCTTTAATAAATGTTTTCATCGGCTGCTTCTTCATTAGACGACACAACAACGACATCTTGCGTGTAAATGTATCGTGTACACACGCAAACTTTCATGTGTGCGTGCGAGAGGCGTACCTGTATAATTTTATATAGTTATACTAGCCGACCCGGCGACCTTCGTATCGCCTAACAATCGATTATTCCCTATTTCACCCCCTTGGGGGTTGAATTTTTTAAAAATCCTTTCTTAGTGGATGCCTGCGTCATAAAAGTAATACGTGTGTGAAATTTTAAGTTTCTAGCCCTACGGGTTTGGCCTGTGCATTGATACATCAGTCAATCACTTTTGCCTTTTATGTATACAGATGATGTTTATAAACATTTAGTAAGTGCAGCGTGGCACCAGTTGAATGATAAGAAGTTATCAAGCGGTCCTCGTCTCACCCTCCATTGAAGTTGTGGCACTCCCCGCCGGCGCACACGTACTGCAGCTCCTTGCACTCGTCGCGGTCCACGCAGCGCCGCCCCACCAGCTTCCAGCCGACGCCGCACGAACACTCGTACCTAGAATGGAAGGTAAGTATGTTAGAGCCTGTCACAAATAGAACCTAGTATGTGAAGCTTATGGCAATTTAATAATTAACGCCCCAATTTAGAGTCACTAACAGTTATTTAAATCGCTTCTTAGTTCAGAATGTGTATAGCGATTCTTTACTAAGGAAAGATTTAAGTAACCGTTAATGACTCTGAGTTGGGACGTAAGTGTTTGTTCACTTCGTGACAAAATTAACTAAATTAAAAAAGGTGATGCAAAATAGATTAAGTACTTATACAATTGTAAAAGTACTTATTCCGTTTTGCCTCCCGTTTTTTTGTTTTCACTTTACCTTAGTGAAGGTATTTGAAATTAATGTTTAACCTGATCTCATGCTTTATATGTTGATATTTTGTTAAACAGCCTCAACTAATCGATAACATTGTTTTGAAGATAGAAACTGTAGAGAAGGTCGCTAATGAAGTGATAACGTTGTCGTGAGGCTGATTAGTGTTGTCCCACAGTGTGTACTGACTACTGACCCTCCGTTAGTATTGGTACAGGAGGGCGAGCCGTCCCGTCCGCACGGCGCGGGCAGCTCCGTGCACTCGTCCACGTCGCGGCAGTTCCGTCCGTCGCCGGTGAGCGCGTACCCCGGCGCGCACTCGCAGCGGAACGAGCCCGCCGTGTTGCGGCAGCGCCCGTTGCGGCACACCATGCCGCCCTCGCGACACTCGTTTATGTCTGTGGGTTCATAGTTACGTTAGTTTAGTGTCGGAATCTACTGCTTGTTTCCGGTTTGTTATAAATTACACTCATAATTATTATGGTACTGTAAGGTTTAAGTTTATCAATATCAAAATCAGAATTAATATCAGTAACAATATTTGTATCAATAACCGTATCAATAACAGAATAAATATCTGTATCTACAACGGTATCGATACCAGTATCAATAACGGTATCAGTAACAGTATCAATATCTGTATTAGGATTAGTATCGGTAATCAGAAGCAGTCGTACAACAAGATGGTTGGCTGTTTCGACGTACCGATACAATCGTTGTTGGCGCCGGGCTTGAACCCCTCGTCGCAGTGGCACATGTAGGAGCCGGGGCGGTTCTCGCACGTGCCGTTGCGGCACAGCGGCCGCGGCCGCGCGCACTCGTCCACGTCGCGGCACGCGTTCTCGCGCAGCGTGTAGCCGGGCGCGCACTCGCATCTGATACACACACTCATTTACTTGTATATTATTGTGAAATAACAGGGCCAACGCGCAAAATGTAGGCCTTAAATTGGTCATTGGACTAATTGGTCAAGTGCAGCGACGCTGATCTCACGTAATTTATATGTGGTTGCCTATAATTGGGAAGGCACTTGTATAAGTTTGTATAATTGCTATCTAGATTTAAGGTGTAGTGTACTTTCCGTTGGCAATCCTTAAAATAAATAAATAAATTTTATAAGAGAGAGATTCGCCCTCTCCTAAGAATATAAGCTTCGCTTCAAATGGAATTATATATTCAAGCATTAACTTGACTAATAGTCTGCAACGGCTTCAGTCAACTCTAGCTCTCTCGAACTAGGACGATAGAAGAATTAGATAAGGTATACGGTACAGAAACGGCAAAAACGGTATTGGAAGACGGTCACATCTCTTCGCAATTTTATCTCTTCTGTCCAATCAGAATTGCAACCTTCACGGCGTCACAGGAAGACAACATTCGACCTCTAAACGACAACTGACCTGTAAGAGCCGATAGTGTTCCGACACTCGCCGTGCTCGCACAGCCGCTGGTCGGCGCACTCGTCCACGTCCTCGCACTCGTCGAGCGTCGCAGACAGGCGGTACCCGGCGGGGCAGCGGCACTCGAACGCCCCGGGCAGGTTCACGCACTGCGCCAGCCCGCGGCACGGCGACCGGGATGACGCGCACTCGTCGATGTCGCGGCACAGGTGCGATGTGTTGTCGTGCTCGTATCTGCGGGTTGGATTGTGCTATATGTATATTCATGGTCGAAAAAACCACAAACGTCGCCGCTGGTCCAAGCCACCATCAACAACCACAGATCCACTACTACTAATGTCTGAAGAAATCGATTTGAAGTGAAGTTCGTAACAAATACGTTGCTTAAAGTTGTTCTAAACGGGCTGTTCTACTCGTACCATCTAGCTGCGCTGTTGAAGATTATAAACACCTCGCTTTCGTATAAAAATATTTCAAATGTAGAGAACAATGTTACTAACCAATTTAATAGTACACTAACACAATTGTATTTCTGATTCGATTTTCTCTTAGCAATTAAA
Source organism: Thymelicus lineola (assembly GCA_963932265.1). Taxonomy (NCBI): domain Eukaryota; kingdom Metazoa; phylum Arthropoda; class Insecta; order Lepidoptera; family Hesperiidae; genus Thymelicus; species Thymelicus lineola. The sequence goes on along the minus strand of OZ010696.1, from coordinate 15,339,887 downwards.
TAAACCACTGTTTCTAGAGCTACTATGAACACCTACTATTAGGAGTCGACAAACTCACCCGTGATCACATCCGCACTGGAAGCCAGTGGGCGTGTCGTGGCAGCTCCCGGGCTTGCAGAGCTGCGGCATGATCTCGCACTCGTCGATGGGGCGCGTCTCGTTCGTCATGGGATTGATGTACTCGCCGGGCTTCTCGCCGCACAGCGCCATGTGCTCCTGGGAGCCCTTGTCGGGGCAGGCCTCGCACGGCGCGCCCCACGCCTTGCCCACGGAGCAGCAGCACAGGTACTTGGTCTGCGGGACCCCCACGGCCGCCGTGCAGCGCCCCGTGTCCGGGTCCCAGTCCATGTAGCACTGCCGCTGCCGCACGTCCACACATTCCTCTGGGAAATATGAGTTATTACTGACTTTGGAACTAATTACTCGGCGGTCACCATTGTATGTGTTTCAGTTTTAATTGAAACCTAATTAAAAACTGTATGATTAATCTGACAAATCTCGGTGAAAACGGATTTAGCAAAATAATTGTGTTTCTATAGAAGCACAATATTTAGTGCTGACATACTTTAAGCCTTCTGTTTCAACCCTCACCAATAATCAAACAGGCTTTAAAAACTTGTTTAATTTAAGCATCATGAACTCTAGTTAAGGACTAGAGTTCATGATGCTTAAATCTGTCACTGTCGATGGTCCGTATCACAGCATTAAACTACTATTAATGTCACAGTCGTTAGATCCTTATCAGCCACAAAACTGTACGTGGGTAGAGTATACTCCTTCGGCTGAGACATTTCGGGCTCTCTCTCCGCGTGAAGCTGTAAAAGCCGCAGGAGTATGTCGTATATGACAACATGCAAACAAACAAAACATAGTGAATACTCACTCCCACTGGGCATGGCGACGTACCCCTCAGGGCACAGACAGACGTACTCCCCGGGCAGGTTGCGGCAGATGCCGGGCCCGCAGACGCCGGGGCGCGCGCACTCGTCGATGTCCTCGCAGCGCACCTCGTCGGGCGCGAGCCGCCAGCCGGGGCCGCACGTGCACACGAATGAGCCGAACGTGTTCGTGCACGTGCCGTGCTCGCACAGCTGCGGGTGCTGCGTGCACTCGTCGATGTCTGCGAGCGTTACTACGTACGATGGCTGTTGGTACACGGGGATGGTTAGTCTCTGACTGCCTGGGACTTCAAGACATTGATGACCCACTACTGAGCATGAGTCTCTAAATTGAGGCCTAGAGCAACATCCAGTACGCTACTCCAGTACGGATTAGTGGACGCTAAACATAGCTACTGACGGCGACAATTATGTACAGTTCCAGGTTTTTTACTCAGACACGAGGCATGAGAAGTTATTGACGCAGTCAGTATTTTAGTTTTATTTTATTACAAGTATTTTAAATAGCTGAAGTATTAAGTTCATTTAGTCAGTGAATAAACTCAAATCTTCTCTCAAACTCTCAAAACATATTGATGTAAGATTCTGCAAAAAATCACTACTAGTAAAAGAACGTACAGGTTCGAGGACGGGCTGGTAGCCGGAGCCGCCGGGGCACAGCTGGCGGTAGGCCTCCGAGCCGGGCTCCGGGCACAGGTCGCAGTAGTTGCCCCACGCCGCGCCTGCAACATGGACCATACATTTTGTATCGACTTCAGTACCATAAATTATCATGTTATATTAATTAGGCATGTTAATAGTTCCGAATTACTTTGCGGAAATCCATTGTTAACATGTATGATGGTTTAAACTTTAAGACGTGCACGGCACCTCCCTCCCTCCTACAACGGAAACATGTACTACAATAATTAAAAGTATATACCAACATACATACCAGCACCAACACGTGTTTCGCCCCGAAACGAAGCATCCTCAGGGTATCATGAACATATACGGATACACCCGGCACGGTAACCATTGCGGCACACGGGTAGCGTAGCGGTGCTAGTGATGTGACGTGACTCACCGACGGAGCAGCAGCAGGCGGCCATGGTGCCGTCCTCGGAGAGCTGGTCGCTGTCGCGGCAGTGCTCGCCCCCCTCGCCATCCTCGCTGCCAGAGCGCAGATCCACCTTGCCGTAGCACCGCGCGCGCCGGGAGTCTGCAAACAACATATCGCCCATTTAGAACACTAATTCTTTAACAGCTAGGTCGAGATTCGGCTGCATCGTGTGGATTGTTAGCTGTCCTGGCGTGGTTTATGAATATGAAGTTACATAGAGTAGGTCACACATCATGGCACGATTTGACGGTAGCCGTTTTTACAATCTTACAATATCTTAGTTACGTATGCTAATTTACATTAAAAAGTGCTGCTACTAAAAAATACCATATCATAGCAGACTATTCCACCGATATCAATAATAGCAATATCTCGACATATATAAGTGTAAATAAAAAGGTGAAAAATTTATAACTGTGTTCTCCTATTGAAATAATAATCACTCAATGGAATAATTTGTGATACCTTTATCCCAACCCTCTGTCCTATAAAAAGTACATGACAATAATTTTATCAGTTACTATGTCCGCGTGAAGCTATTAAGGCCGCTAGAGCCAACAGCAGCAGAACTGTCCATTTGAAAAGAAAATGAATAATAGTGGTCTAACCGTAGCAAGCGGTGCCGTCGGAGACGAGGTCGTAGTTGGGCGGGCAGCGGCACACGTACGAGCCCTGCGTGTTGACGCACTGCCCGTACTGGCACGACTGCGGCGACTTGCACTCGTCCACGTCCGTGCAGTTGAAGCCCGGCATCACTACAATCAACAATACAAACTTGTTGCATTATTATACTACGAACAATGCCAACATAATGGAAAGAGAAAAAACACTCGTTGAGTTCCTGGGAGCTGAAAGAAAATAACGACCGCGTAGCTCGATGCTCGAAAAGTGTATTTAAAAACGTGTGTGTATGTAAGCACGTAAGAAGTTAAAGATTTCATCCCGCATAACACAACTCCTTGTTTGTGAAAGGACTCAGCAGCTAACTTCGTCATGTCACTTTTTGGCTGTCAGTGTGCTAAAAATTTTACTCTCATATTTTTTCCAAACGCGCCAAAACAAGTATACCTTCAAAAATTAACCCTATAAATTAGATATCTTCAAATTTGTTTACATTTGAGATAAAATATATGAGACAAAATTGTACAATAGTTCAACCATCTAGTAATGTAGACTAGCTCAATATTTTGAGTTGCAATTTTGAACACAATATAATATAAGAGTACATAAGATTATATGAATAGCTGTTCCCAACATAGCCGATAGACGGTGGGTGTACTGTGTATTGTGTATCAGCAGGTACTGGGTATTGTACAACTTACGGTCGTCGACGCTGTCGGACTGGTAGCCCTTGTCGCAGATGCACTTGAACATGCCGTACGTGTTGACGCAGCGCCCGAACACGCACACGTTGTCGAACGTCGCGCACTCGTCCATGTCTGCAACCAATCAACACTTTCTTACTTCACGTCACCACAAAAAGTGAACGATAGCAACAGCGGATGTTTTGGACAGATTTTCACCATCTTTGAAATAACCATAGCTAATTCACGTGGACTATGTTCTTGTAACTGAGGAGACTTAGAGCATACTGAAATACGCAGCTGAAGCAGATTAATGGAGATGAGAACATTATCCATAACTTCTCCAGTTACACGTACCTATTAAAATAGTAACGTGTAACTGGAGAACTAGTAAAGTCGACCTTGAAGCTCATTTAGTTATGCTGAAACAAATGCTGGTTAATCCACAGATATTTATTTTACAGTAATTTTTTTTGCTTCTTGGTGTGTACGCACCGAGACAGGAGCGTCCGTCCGGCGACTTGGTGAAGCCGACGTCGCAGTCGCACTCGTACCCGCCGGGCGTGTTGGTGCAGTGCCCGTTCTCGCACAGCGTCGGGTCGTTCGCGCATTCGTCGATGTCCACACACGAGTATCTGTAAGTTGACGTCATCGTTACTGGACTCGGGTCTCTGATGACGTGGTAGATGACACTACACTAGACAAGTACGGGTTGGAAAATTTCATTCACATTTGAAATACTAAGTTAATGACAGAGTTTTCCGTAACTGAAGCAAGTTGATACATAAGTAAAAAACAGCTTCTTAAGAAAGCTGTGGGTAGGATTCAAATCCCGGCATCAGATCACAGGACGTCAAGTACACGACGCAATGCAGATGTTTTAAAGCGGATGGCTTGTTATATTAAAATAAAATACACATCAATTAACTTATATTGCTTCTCGCATTAGACAAAATAAATTCTGTTTTTTAGATTGCTAACATTTGACATGGTCATCAAGAGAAACACACAAGAAGCACGCGACATGTACGAGTATTATAACACTGACCCATCTCCCTTGTAGCCGGTGTCGCACAGACACACGAAGGAGCCGTCGGTGTTCTGGCAGGCGGCGCGCGGGTGGCAGCCGCCGTTGTTGGCCAAGCACTCGTCCACGTCCTCGCACTCCGCGCCGTCCCCGCGCCAGCCGTCGCGGCAGCGGCATTGGAATGAACCCTGCATGGGACAGTTACGGTTATTGCTTACCTCGGTAGGTAAGGGTACCTAGCCTTAACTTAGGTAGGTTAGCCTTTGCCGTTACCTTAGGTATTAGAACACCTCTTTGTAACCAACTTGGAAAAAGGAGGAGGTTCTCAATTAGGTTATTTTTTAAAATCTCACCTCAGAACTTCATCTTTAGTCAATAGATTTGAAAAATTATTTCCATGAAAATCAGGTCTCATGATGAGATCTATGAGGAATTGAGGGAAAGTAAATGGCTATTTTTATTTTTAGTGTAAAATTTATACAACTCTGTAATACCAAGGTCCATTCATAAAATTGACCGTTTCAATAAGAAAAATATTTTATCAAAGTCAAAGTCAAAGTCAAAATATTTTATTCATATAGGTATCATTGATACACTTATGCACGTCATTTTTTCCATATCTATCCATATCATTCATAACCTGGAGTTGGTATGAGGTCCTACCACAGGGTCCTACCTTCAAAGTGTTAAAGTATTACAACGGCTACAATAGATAAAACCTGGTCGCAGTGACCCTTGGACCACGTCCGATATCCCAAACAATAGGGTACTGGGTATTACAAAGAAAGCACCAACCGGCAAGTTGATACAGTCAGCAGCAGGATGACAGTCGCAGGTGCCGAGCTCGCACTCGTCGTCGTCAGTGCACGCGGGGCCCTGCTCCGGCTTCACGCTGTACCCGTCGGGGCAGCGGCACACGAAGCTGCCGATCGTGTTGCGGCACTCGCCCGCGCCGCACAGCTCCGGGATCTGGGACAGTGGAACATGTGAATAGTGAGGGGTTTTGAAGGCAGACTGGACGGAGTAGAACAATAAGGTGGCTAGAACTGATCTTGCATGAGACAAAAGTAGTGAACGAATAGTGTATTAGTTAATTGGACAAAACCGATCAAAGATGCATCTGACAAGTCACTCGCCAGTCAAATTCCTTGCGTGATGCCATAATATTTTCCATGACATGTAAGATGAAATGGTTTAGACTCCAATCGTCCTAACATCTCATTAACCTAAGATCCTATTCACAAAACACTCCATTAGCAAAAGCTCTCATTCATGAATATATTCCATTCGGAAAATGTTCGCAAAGGTCAACAAAGTGATGCAATCAATTTCAAAGACAACATACATCACTACACTCGTCGATATCCAGACAGGTGGGCTTAGCCTCATCCAGAGACGGCAGCAGTCCATCCCCGCACTCGCAGCGGTACCCGCCAGGCGTGTTCCGGCACGTGCCGCCGCCGCACACGCGCGCGCCGCCCGCGCACTCATCGATGTCGCGGCAGGTGCGCCCGTCCGCACGCAGGTGCCAGCCGTCGCTGCAACATGACGTTACCTTTATATGATATAGTCAGAGTCTCTGGAGAACGCAGTCACAAACTGAGTGAGCCCCATATAAGGAAAAATCAAAAGTGAATCTTCCAGTAAAATCAGTGATATTGGACCCCTAACATTTCGTGTAGGAAGGTGCGTTAAAATCCCCCAACATCACTAACTCCACGAGGGGCCCTGTTCCAGTAACTTGCTAGAATATCTTTGGACGTACTCAAATATAATTGAGTCCACATCTCATATCGTCATATCGTGCATTAGTCTTCGTAACCACTACTCCATCGTACCACAGACATCTCAATCGAAATCTAAAATTACAACTCTTCTACCTAAGGTAGACAAACGCCCCTTTTTTGACCTGAAAACATCTGGCTAAAAGCATTGTATACCAGTAGCACTGTCATTCCTCACTCACTTGCACTTGCAGTGGTAGGAGCCAGGTGTGTTGACGCACTGATGCTGGCAGCGTGACGCGTCCTCCGCGCACTCGTCGATGTCCTCGCAGTGAGACTTCACCGTCGACTGCGCGTAGCCCTCGTCACACACGCACTGGTACGTAAACATCAGGTTCTCACATGCACCGTTGCTGCATATACCTGAAACATATGGAATCTTAACTAATTTCTAGAGTGTATTTGGCTGGTAAACAAAAGAAAATCCCCCTGCACAGCCAGCAGGAATTTTACGTAATTTTGTAAAGTTAATGCTTCATAACAATCCCACCTGATGGAGTGAATGCATTAACTTACTGTTGTATATAATTTGTGCATCATCCTAAAGTCAGTTGCACAGCAAAAGTTTATGGATAGATAGGTTATTGAAAACAGCTGTATTGGACACTTGGTTGTCAGATACGCCACACCGAATTACCCGTACCAGGATAACACAAATCAAAGCTAGTCTCACTGCGTATCGTAAAAAATCAAAGTTACGAAGAATACAAGGTGGCAATATTCGGTACCAGCCTACCAGGATAACATAAACAGACACATCTTCTCACCCGAGGTGATGGAGCACTCGTCGATGTCCTTGCAGGAGAGGCGGTCTGGCGCGAGCTCCATGCCGGCGCCGCACTGGCAGTGGAACGAGCCCGGCACGTTGACGCAGCGCCCGCCGCGGCACAGCGCCCGGTTCTCTGCGCACTCGTCGATGTCTGGAAACCACAAACAAAATATTATACAAGGTTACTTTAACATTTCTGTATTTTATTCCGGTATTTTGACCCAGTCACATGGACCATGACCATGGCACCGTGACGAAAACGGGTTACAGTTAAAACGAAATACAAAATTGTGTAAACTTTTCCAATAAAATAACGTAACTTAATAACGTTAAGAAATAAAGTGTCTAATAAACTCTACGTCATTTGTGGTGAACCATGTGACAACAGTACAACGAGTTCTGAAGCCTCAAAAAAATCTGTAAATGTCTTTTACAATCCGAATGTCCGATAGAGAAGCTGTCATCCGTTTGCAAAAAAATGTTTTCATTAGATAAGTTACAAGTAGCGGTAGATTTCTGGAGATAGAAAGTAAAAGTAAAGGTTGTAGTACTCACCAACGCAGACCTTGGTGAGTTCGTCGGTGACGTACCCCGCGCGGCACACGCAGGTGAACCCACCCTCCGTGTTGCGGCACTCGCCCGCGCCGCACACGCCGTCCACGATCTCGCACTCGTTCACGTCCACGCATGTGTGGTTCTTGGAGTCCTGCCGCATGGAAACAACATAAATAACTACTGACAAACTTGACAGAAAGGCTAAATGGATTTGTTGGGAAGCCCAAGACAGAGGCAAGGCATAGCTCGAATCTCAACTGATTTAATATTCGCATAAAACATAGCTGACCTGCTCATATCCCGGGAAACAGTCACATATGAAGCTTCCCAGCATGTTCCTGCATCTGCCGTGTCCGCAAAGTCCGGGGAAGGCCGCGCACTCGTTGACCTCCATTTGTCCGGGCACCAGGCCTGGTCCACCCTGTGCCCCTGGTCCGCCTGGTCCGCCTGGTCCGACCGATCCATCTGGTCCTCCTGGGCCCCACTGGTCCCCGCTGCCATTCCCCCAGTGTCTGCCGGTCTCCGAGTCCCAGGGACTACCACCCGGCCCTCCGCCAGGCCCCTTGTGGCTCCAGATGTCCGTCGCGTTAGGCCCGCCAGCGTACGGTCGGTCCCAGGTCTCGACTGGGCCGTGTCCCTCCAGTATGCACAGGTTGCGGTGCGCATCAGTACCTAGTTTATATAAATAACTTTGTTACTACACGGGACAGGTGACATTAACTTCAAAATTTAGAAAAAAGAATGTGGTATACGGCCGTGACTTCAATTTATAACAATTAATTTGAGCTTTACTTAGGGCTTTAGGAAATTGTTAGATTACAACAAATAAAAAAGTCACCTAAGATTTGCTTGAGTATTAACATTGGTATTTCAAAATTAATTTTAAAGAACCTAAAGAAATGGATAATCATTCAGGACATTTTAATATTTAACACATGCACTGCGCATGTAAGCATACAGGTCCAATTACAACGGATCGTAGTGACGACAGTTTTCATATCGCTGTTGGTCCCATTGGCTTACCCTTCTTGGGGCAGGGCTCGCAGCGGCTATCGCCCCAGGCCTTGCCGAGCGAGGAGCAGCAGCACACGGCGCGGTGCACCTCGTGCGCCAGCGGCTGCGAGCAGCGCCCGCCCATGTACTCCATGTAGCAGTACTCGCGCCGCGTGTCCACGCAGCGGTTGCCTGCCGTGACACATCGCCACATATCATTTTAAACTTATATCATCGCGACATCGCGGACACTGAACATTTTAGTGCAAAGGGTACTCACGATTCGTATTTTATAACACCGATATTTCGACCCAACATTTCATATCGCCAGCATTTCATTAGATATAACAGAGTTTGTTATGGTATACTGGTACATTAGAAGCGCTCATAGCCCAGCGGCTTTTGTCGATCTTAAGCGGTCGACAAAGTTAAGCAACAGCGGGCGCCGTCGGTTGTTGGATAGGTGACCGCTAGTGGCAAAAAATTCTTCAGCGTTTCGGTTTCTTTGGAGGGCACGTTAAGCTGTTGGTCCCGGTTGTTATCATAAGAGTCGTAAAGCCATGTCGGAGTCCCTCGGGCGGTTTGAAAACTTCTAATACTTAGGTTGGCCGCTAACCCCTCCATCAATGCGCACTGGAGCAGCGTGGTAGAATATGCTCTAGGCCTCCTCAAGAGGAGAGACCCGTGCTCAGTAGTAGGCCATTAACGGGTTGAAGCCAATACTGGAACATACAATAATTAGGCCCAGTGCCCTTCTAAGCACTATGATCCTTGATCCGACAAGTAATCTGGCCTGTAGCTACCAATATTATTCAATGTGTGTGGGGTGGGGTAAGCATAGATTAATATATGTATGTGGAATCACGTTTCTGTCACGTTACTCAGGTGGACACAAAATAAGTTAATGCTTCACCACAATCCCACCTAATGGTATGTGGGGATGTGGTCCATGATGGTGAGCGTACTACCTATTAAAAGACTATTCACTTTTTTTTAATCACAACCAAAAGATGAAATAACTGTAATAAATGTAAATAATATCACAAAATTTTATACTATGTCGTGAAGCTGAGCATGCGATAGGAAAAAGTTGTGCTACGAGTGGAGGTTTAGTCTGCCTCAACAAATCCATTGGCACATATTGATGTATGAGTAAACGTGAAGACGTCAATGACGTGAGCGCTACGTGCTGTATTTGTCGTAGCTTCTATAGTACGACAATCTTTTTAACAATGCTCATTATAAGAAGGTCCGTTGAAGGTACGGCGTGACATACCAGCGGCGTCAAGGGTGAGTCCAGGTGGGCACTCGCAGCGGTAGGAGCCGTCCGTGTTGACGCACGCGCCGCCCGCGCACAACTCGGGGTCCAGCGCGCACTCGTCCACGTCGCGGCACGTCGCGCCGTCCAGCTGGAACATGCACTAGTTACTAATGCTGTTCAGCTTCTTTCTTTTTGTGTAAATCGGCAACAAAGGAGGAGGCAAACCGTCCGTGGTGATAAGTGGTCAAGGTCGTTCATAGATATCGATAAGTCCCCGATTAATATGTCCCCGATTTGTTGCCGGCCAAGAAAAATAGGATACTCTATACTGGTCTAAGTTATTTTTTATGACCTTTACGGAACTTATTCACTCTAAGATGTCCCGTCACTCTTACACTAAATTATATTTTCCATCCCTCAGTTAAATTATTGGTGGAGTCTCATAATTTTTATAGTTTTACTACATCATTGTATGATGTTTCACGCCTACTAATTATTCATTCATATGTCTACCAATGAGATAATATAGCTCAACATTAACTTACAACAACGTAAAACTTATGTCATCATCTTCTGTTGAAACAAGGAAGAAGGAACTCCAGCAACAAGGATTCTTTAAGGTTAGCCAATAAAATAACCAGCTTACAGCACAAGCACCGTTACCTTAGCGAAGCCCTTTTCGCAAGGGCAGGTGTCGGGCTCGCAGGGCTCACAGGGCGACCCCCAGGCGAGCCCCACGCTGCAGCAGCACTCCTGACGCAGCAGCGTGCGTGGCGCCGCCGCCTCGCACTGCCCGTCCACCACGCGCCGCCAGCACGAGCCGCGCCGGTTGTCTGACACACACACATAAAATACAGTGGTGTACTAATTCCACATTTACATCTTAATTTAGAAACACCTAGTAGAGATTACTTTCGGTAAATCCCCACCAGATGTTGCCAAATGTCCCCATTAGACTACCATTGTGCTAATTGGGCTAGTGGAGATTTCTGAAAGAAAATTAGAAAATATCCACCAGTGACGACATCTTGATAGAAATATTTGCAATAAATATGTCGTTCCTAATAGCATACCGTTTCTGCAGAGAGTTTAAAATGAAACATACTCGATTCATACAATAGACTTATTTCTCATAACAACAACAAGATCCAAGTGGTGCCATGGAACGAGTATCACTCACCAACACAGTGCTGCGCCGTAGCATCCAAAACAAATCCATGTTCGCATTCACATTCGTAGCTGCCGTGCGTGTTGATACAACGGCCGTTATCACAAGGGTTCGATTGTTCTGAAATTACATAACTAAACAATTATTATACTACAATAACAAGCCTTTAACAATATCAGGTAAAGTTTTCTCTAAAGAAGGATTTCGAATTAAACGAGGCTTTCGATATAGATGTAGTAATAACATCCAAAGATTACTTTTTAATTTAATATAAAGCTGTCACTGAAGTGTTTGACAAGCTGGGTATTCCTTTAAGGTTTTTCTTCTGACCTTTCCAGTGCATGTATTTTATCTTTTTTCCTATTACATAAGGGTATTATACAAGGTGGAATATTGGGGCCACACTTAATACTGCATCAACTTTAGTACCAATTAGATAATTTGCTATTAATAAATTAGAATTTTGTTAATTAAGTAATTTATTTATCTATGATAGTTTGATAAAGCAGTGCAATGATATCGATTGCGTGACAAATGTAAGTTAAAAGAGATCGCTAAAATTTTTATTGTTTTACAAAACCTTTAAATATCAGAAGATAAGAAAATTTATGTATGCTTAAGCCAATCTGAAATCGTTTAGTGTATGTAAATGTCGATAAAGATATGACTTACAGTCGAAGTGCAAATCGAAAATTATAATTCAGAGATATGGAGACTCGGTAGTTAGAATGCCAATGAGGGTCAGTGTGAGGCATATGCGAGTCACACAAGTAGATAACCTGCGGGTATACGGAACAAGGGCGGGATGTCGCCGCGTTCGTTATCCTTTTCGATGAAAAGAACCTCACCCTCGCACTCGTCGATGTCGCGGCAGAGCTGCTCGTCCGGCTCGTAGCGCGTGCCGGGCGGGCACACGCACGTGAAGCTGCCCAGCGTGTTGCGACACTGCCCCCCAGTGCAATACTGGAACAACATTACGTCTACAGCGTCTACTGCATGAGACACTAGAGATATATCCACAGACATTTTACTATCTATGTCTGTGGATATATCAGACCAATGACAAGAAAACGATAACTAGGTTATGATTTCCACGTTTACCCACATTTGTGATTAAAATTTGATCTCATTCAGATCAAATTACAAAATGGGTTCACTTAGCTTCCTAATCTATTCTGAAATTGTTAGTAATTTCTTTTAAAAACAATGATTAATATTTAGGTATGTTAGAAAAACAATAGACTACTGAAAGAAGAAAAATTTAAAAACAATTATTATGATAGTATCCTATCCTACTACCTACAAATATTTTAAATTTGAACGTTTATGACGATGTCTCGATATTTGTCTTTTCATCACCCGATAACCGATAAAACTTAGCAGACGGATAGTCCATGACCAAGTTAAAACAATAGAGTAGCCTGTTAATCCTGGTTATATGTTTGAACATTTATATGTGTGAGTTCGTGATATTTGAAACTAAATATAAATGTAATACGTGCGTCAATAGCAATGGAATCTTACCGACTGATGCATATCGCACTCATCTATGTCCCTGCAGATACCATCAGCGTCGGGATGGTAGCCAGGGTCGCAGATGCACTTGTACCCCGGCTCCAGGTTCTCGCAGGTGCCGTGGGGGCACACGCCGGGGATCATGGTGCACTCGTTGATGTCCACGCCGCCGTTGTCCTTGCTGGACCCCTCGGGGCACAGGATGTCGTATTCCTTGCTGCCGGATTTGGGGCATGGCTTACAGGATACACCCCAGCCCAAACTTAAACCTGAATAATCGAATACATGCTTTACGTTTACATAAGAAATATATTTTTTTAAACAAAGTTAAGCTAATGAAAACTCGAAAATGTCTGTAAGCAGTAAAACTATTTTAGGGAATTCTACGTGCATTGACAACGGTGGTCACTGACCGGGATAATCCTATATTCAGAATACATAATACAGTGAACGAATATGTACGTTAGTATATTAGTTCACTGACATAATAGTACCTATACCATTTTCTAATAATAAGCAAATATTACCTTTGCTAGAACTGCAACAGCACTGCGACCTAGTAACGGGGGTGGTGCCGGGGCCACTGCAATGATCTTCTTCGTATTTCTCATAACATAAATCTTGCACTTCATCTGCAAAAGACGAAATAAATTACCATTAACATGGTATTTTATAAAGGCTTTGTACGGGCCCCTTATATGAAGACACGAGTCAATATGTATATATATATACATGTAAGTTCGTACGGTTTCTTGGTATGTTCAGTTGCTTTAAGCACCGTAATATTAGATTTATGTTTATGAATGATGTAAAACCAGTTCGTTACCGAGACAAGTCCTGCCGTCGTTGCTGAGCGAGAAGCCGGGCAGGCACTCGCAGCGGAAGGAGCCGGGCGTGTTGTGGCAGCGGCCGTTGCGGCACACGCGCAGCTCGGCGCACTCGTCCACGTCGACGCACGCGCCGCGGTCGGGCGCCGGCCGGTAGCCCGCCTCGCACACGCACTGGAACGAGCCCTCGCCGTTCACGCACCGACCGCCCTGCAACATGATTACACCAATATACACATTGTTCACGGCATATACCTACATATACATCTCATAAACATTCAAATGAAATACCACATATATTTCAGAAAACGTACAAAGCATTTAATTTTTAACCCCCGATGCAAAAACAGGGATGTGTGTGTGTGTGTGGGTATGTATGTGTGTGTGTGTGTGTGTGTTTGCGGAATCGTAGCTTCTAAACAAATAGACCTATTATAATGCAGCTTTTTTGTTTAAAAGCTAACGTGAATAAGATGGTTTCCATCTACACTTTATGAAGATCTGTTCAGGCGCGACATCCAGGCGTTTCAAAGTTATCAGCTCTTTTCTGGTAAAAATAAAAGTGTCGAGTGATTTGTAAATTTCAAAATGTACAGTTATTAAGTTAATTTAATGTATTACTGAAAATGCATCATTGGAGTGTTAACACAAAGAAAAGACATTATCCTGTCAATCAGTAAACTATAAGTGACCTGGCACAGCGAGCGGTCCGCGCACTCGTCAACGTCAGCGCAGTACCCGCCGGCCGAGGGCGCGAAGCCGGGCTCGCAGCTGCACTCGTACGCGCCGGGCGTGTTGCGACAGCGGCCGCGCCGGCACACGCGCGGGTTGTCCGCGCACTCGTCCACGTCGCGGCACGCCTGCCCCGTCGCCGTCGGCTCGTAGCCCGCGTTGCACGTGCACTGGTACCTGGGGGAACGGTGAGGGGTGAGGTCAAGTCACAGCTTCCCATATTTTGGTAGGTACATAATTTGGAAGATATTAGGCAAGTAACTACAACAGTAAACAAACGAGCTAACGCTCCAGCTCATGGTAAGGCCACCGTCACCCATGGACATCAGTAACATTAAAAGTATCACCGATATATTACCGACCGGCCAAGAAAGGAAGAGATAAAGAATGAACTGACTCCCGAGCCCAAAATAAGATAAAACACAGTCGTTTTCAATCTGGATAAATTAGTAGATAAAGTTAATAACCAAAACGTTTCTAGGCATCTGAATTAAGGATATTGAAACATTTTGACGAACACGGACCTCCAAATATCGTTGAAAGGTAAAAGTAACAAAACTTACCCTCCGTCGATATTAGTGCAGACTCCGTTAGTGCACATGCCGCCGTTGGTCATCTCACACTCGTTCTTGTCGCTGCAGCGCAACCCGTTCTCCACCGGGTCGAATCCAGGAGGACATCTAAGGAGACAGTATAAAAATCAACTATTATCTTCCATCCATCAGACTTTACAAATCCACTGCTTCCGCTAACATGTACCACTCTGGCCTTCTGAATCCAGTTGATATCCGCTGTCTTCTTCAGGTCATCAGTCCTCCTGGTGGGGGGCGCTGGTTACCGATGCGAGGTCTTCATTAGAGAATATTTCAATCAAGTACACATAATTGAAATACGTGATGAGAAAACTGGTACTATTTACTCTCACTGGTCCCATGGTACTAGTCCACGTGTCCACTGACTGCTGCCTAGCGACTGACCTGCACTCGAAGCCGCCGGGCTTGTTGACGCAGGTGCCGCCGCGGCAGTACTGCAGCGCGCACTCGTCGATGTCGATGCAGGTGGGGTTGCCGTCCTGCTCCGTCAGCTCCGCGCCGTCCCAGCACTCGCACTGGTACCTGCACCACCACACACCACGTCACACACACACACATACAAGACATACACATATACATTATACTGTCAATCATACAGAAGGACAAAGACGCTTCGTATGCAGTTTTTCTGTAAACGTAGCTTACACATCCGTAGGTACTGTTACCCCAAACTGTGCCATACAGAGCCAAGCTTGAACGTATTGCGGGTGTTATGTCCGCCCATTATTGATACTTTATTGTAGCAATTAAAAATATTATTATCAATATATTAAAGCGAAGCAGTAGCAAAGAAGCTAATGCTGTTGCGGAGTGGATTTTTCAACCTACAGACCTCATCAACTCTTACTTCACTTACATAAAATAATTGTATTCAGTCCATAAGCGACTAGTAATGATCGTCAGTTCTAAGCGAGCCTCACCCATTGTCCTTGTCGGTACAATCTCCCAGTCCGCAGATCCCGTTCCGCAGCATACACTCGTTGATCTTGGCTATGGGCGCCGGCTCCAGCCCGCGGCCCCCGTCGCCCCCCACACCCCCACCACCCCCGCCGCCACCGCCCCCGTCCTTGCGCGGCCAGTCCGCCGGGATGATCCCCCCGCCGCCGCACAGGTGGCTCCATTCCGCTGTACATTCATATTACTCATCAGGTAGATGTTTTATAAAGTAGGACAATGATTATTTTGTACCTTACAAAATTGTCTGCCTAAATAGAAATAGGTATACATTAGCAGAAGTAAATCTTTTGGTTCACTGTTAAACAGACAACCTGGTATTTGCCAGACCTGCACTTTGATTTTTCAGGATATTTTTCTCCAGGTCAGTTATTTAATTACCTGCGTTTTTTTCTTCTTTACATTAAGATAATGAAAATTTAACGTCCCCTAAAACATTTTAAAGGACCCAATGCAGATTCTTTGCATGTCCATGGAAGGCAGAAAATGGAGACACTGCAAGTGCATGTGCTATCCTCATCATAAAAAACCTTAGATATGGTTTGTCGAGTTTACCATCTGAAAACAATACGTACTGGATCCCCTGGGGGGACAAGGCGTGCACAGGTCACCCCAGGCGCGGCCGATGTTGTGTCCGCAGCAGCAGTCGCGGTTGGACAGCGGCATGGGCAGCCGGTCGCTGCACTCGCCCGTCTCGCCCAGGTACGCGAAGCAGCTGCCCACGCGCCCGTCTGGAATACAACACATAGCTTGAAGAATTTGCAGTTTTCAGTATAATCAGATAGGATTTAAAGTAGTAAGGAGTAGGAACAGTCAAGACTGGTGTCGATTTTCAGTTATCGAACGCGGATCGTGGGTGATCACTAGCGGGGCAAATTCCTCCGTGATTTGGATGCCGACCTATCACAATGGAGCAGTATCGTGGAGTACGATAAGACTTTTTAAGAAGAGAGACCCGCATACTGGCCATCAATGAAACATTAAAAGTGAGATTCAAAGCTGCGTAGCACCTGACATTACTTAGCAGACTTTCAGCAGCACAGGCTGAAATTACATTGGAATTACACTGTACTATAATAATTAATCTAAATGTTGGTAATAATAACAGAATAAGCAGATTGTTCAAAGGACCGGAGATAAACTAACCGTTATTCAAACTGAGACTTACCAATACAAATCTTCTTGTCAGGACTGGGTATGAAATGTGGGTTGCAGAGACAGTAATAGTCGCCCTCTGTATTAACGCATTTCCCATTCTGAAATGTACAAGTATATAAATTTATAATTTTTACACAAACGTGCATAATATCAATGAGTCACAGATGGAATTAATCAATAAGCACGAGACTCATTCAAGGTCTGTAATAAAATTGTGGGTATTCAGAAATTCCGCGTAAAATCCTGAGTTTATTATAAGTTAGGATAAGTGATGGTTTACAGTCAGAGCGTATGAGAATCGGTAAAGCATAGAAGTAAAGATCTAGTGACAGATGCCGACACCTTTTTAAACATGTGTCAAAACACCTTAAACCGATTCTTCTTCTTGACAACCAATAAAGAAATTACCCTCTTAGGGATATTCCCCACCCCACAATCTGATAATTACAGCACAAACCTTTAGCCATTCCTTTCTACTAACTACCATCTGCGATTACTCACGGGACAGATATCGGGGTCTTCGCATTCGTCAATGTCCTCGCAGTTGTTGGAGACGCGGTGCCGCCGCTGGCCGGGAGGACACTCGCACGCGAACGAGCCCACCGAGTTGACGCACTTGCCGCCCTCGCACAGCCCCGGCACTGCCGCACACTCGTCTATATCCTGTGGAAGAGGACCGTTAGAAGATTATTCGTAATTTTTATCAGAGTAAGCGTATTATGTTTCGGATTTGTCTGAGACCAGAACAATTACTGGGATAATAGACCATAGATACCACAGGTCAAATAAATCATGAAAAAGCTGTAATTAATTTCCCTAGAACAGTCTAGCACCCTACAAATGCCAGAATTTTTATTATTGGAGCAGTTCAAAGAAAAGTTACGGTTCAAGAGATACTACTAGGTTCCTTCTTCAGTCAGAAAGATAAGACGGTGCCCTCTTACCTGACACTCCTTAGTAGCCAGATTCCGCAGATGCCCCGTGGGGCAGTCGAGGTCCCCGCAGCGCTCGCACGGATGCCCCCACGCCACGCCCACGGTGGCGCAGCACAGCTGCTTGGTGCACACCACGCCCTCCAGCGCGCCCGTGCACAGCGCACCGCGCGTGTCCGTGTAGCAGGGGCCTGGGAGTATGTCGGATCAAATGATAACAACAAACAACAAAATTAACAGAGAAACAGGAACAATATCATTTATGGTATGAGATCTAACAATAACTCGTTCATTGTCTTGCAGAATAGCAGAGGCGGAGTATGTCGTTTAACACTTGACAAGGGATTGCACCAAATTGTTATAACAAGAGAAATACAACCATTTTATTCAAATTCAAATTCATAATAATTTATTCATATAGGTATTACTGATACACTTATGCACGTCATTTTTTGGCTTGTCGTGGGGGAGAAGAAAAGCCTAAAGAAACTCCTCAGCACATCTTTTAAAATAATGAAAAGTTACATAATATTATGGTATGAGATTCAATGTAATAAAGGCCTAGCTACACATATATTTTTTCATAGAACAAGGAGATACTTCAGTCAGGTTAGAAGAAAGTTCCATTGTCTCCATACCTTAATTTAATATATCTTAATTATTATAAGACGGCCGATATTATCAGCCTATAACTAAGGCCATACCCGACCACAGCAGTTCCAATCCAACTCACCTGTCCTCCTGTCGATCTCGCAGCGGGGCCCCGAGAGCCCGTGGAAGCACACACACCGGTCCGGAGCTATGCATCTACCGCCGTGCAGACATGGCTCCCGACATATCGCTGTAATGTAACGTTTTATTACAACAATATGCCATTAATCGACAGGGTATTTACTAAAAGATAGCCTTTAAAATTCAAAGGACTGATGCATTGTATTTTGTGGTTATTACGGATTTAATAACCACAAAATACCGGATTTAAACCTATACCTATTGACCGGTGAAGAAACAAACCGTAAACTTCCATTATCAGCATCTACCACACAAGCTATCCATGTTGATTATAATTAATATTACAAACTTACAAATTAAATGAATGTTTAATGGAGATGGAGTACTCACGTTCTGTGCAGAACTCGCCGCTCCAGCCGGGAGCGCACGCGCAGGTACTGTTGGTGCAGGTTCCGCCGTTCATACAAATCCGACGGCACCCGCCGAGCGTGCGACCTGACCATTATAATTATCATTAAATAGTATAATAACATTAAACTTTATTATAGTTTAATTTTTTATTAGGGTCCTAATAGCTTAACAATCTTACAGTGTCTGAAAAAGAGGCGTAGTATTATCTACTTTATAAATAAGGCTAACACAAATGAAAATAATTTAAAGGCAAATAAATAATAATTTATTAAAAAATAATCTCTGTTTACTGTTAATTATATTATTGTTTAAAACTAATTTCAACTAATATTTCATTAAAAAGTGGTGTCAAGATTGTGTACCGAATAAGACTCACCAGAGTAAGGGTATCGGGCGCCCCCGGGCCCGCACGAGGGCGCCTCCACGCCGCCCGGGCAGCGGCACATGTTGGGCGCGATGCAGTCGCCCGGCCCGCCGCAGTCCGGCCGGCATAACGCTGACAAACAACATTACAATTATTGTAACTATATTTATAAAAAAACATGAGAGGTGTCAAGGGACACTCGGATGGAACGAAGTTCCTTTCGATTTAAGTATTGTTGAATCACGCTAGTAGCGCCATCTCTGTAAAACTCTCTGAATCACTTCAAAAAAAGTGTCTTCATTCGTAAGAATCAAAAAGTGTCGTATTTTTCCGTCTAGCCCCCTTTCACAACGCGCGATAAGGAACTTCGTTCCAATAAAGAATCACACACCAACTCACGCTTTCGCACAGGATTCCCTGGGTGGGTGCCATGAACTGTTTGTATAAAAATTATTAAACAAACGACAAAGACAAGAACAAACATCCAGACCGAGAACAGAAATTCAAACTCATCATTCTAATTTCCGCCTCGCTGGGAATCAAACCCGGGACCCTTGACACGTCGATTCCCAGTGTCGCTGGTGGCATGAACAAATGTGACATCACAAAATACCCTTGCTCACTTACTTATCTGTCACTGGAAATCTACACCTGGGATCTCTTCCTATAGTGCGTTTCACGAGTTCCCTTCCCTGTCATACTAATGGCATATAGTATATTATCTGTTATAATAATACTTATATTTAGTTAGATAATAGGAAACAGCAGTGATAGCAGTGGCGTGCCTAGGCTGTCAGAAAAAGGCAAGCCCAGTTGTGTCGTACAACCCAGGATCTCGGGATATTTGACCGACAACACAGAACACTCCATTCTATATGTATAATATTTACCAACAAATAATATGAGTGTTAACAGCTGCAGAGTGATGATAGTAAAGCAATGATAGTAAGCTGGGCTTTTCGGCTTGTATGGCTGTACCGCCACTGAGTGATAGCCTAGCGGTTAGAACGTTGGTCTCCCGAACGCGGGGCCGAATTCAAATCCTGGCACCTCTGATTTTCAAATATGTGCGACTGTGCGTATTATAATTTAATTATCACTTGCTTCGTTGAAAGAAAAGGAAAACATCGTGAGGAAACCTACACACCAGAGAGTTCTCCATAAAGTTCTCAAAGGTGAGTGAAGTCTACCAATTCGCATTTGGCCAGCGTGGCGGACTAAGGCCTATACCCCTGTGAGAGGAGACCCCGAGCCCAGCAGTGGGACAATTACGGGTTGTTGCTTTGCATTAATAGGAAAACAGTATACTCACGGACTATACACAGCAAGGAGTTGGGACGCGAGGTCCAGCCGGGGCAGCAATGGGTGCTGTTCCTGCTGCGGCACACGTGGGGCCTGCAACCACATTCACAACAGTAGGTACAAGAACGATACGAAATCACATCCTTTTTTGAATCGTCAGGAAATATTTTCTTGTGCAGGAAATATTTTCGAACGACGTGTTTTTTTTCATTACATTTTTAGTAAAAAGCTGCCAATGCCTCGTAAAATATCTGTAAACTATAGTTAGACTGTACTTCTATCAAAAATGACGCTACAGGTAGGTGACAAAATCAAAATCAAAATCAAAATATTTTATTGTGGACTGTAGGTATACAAATGTGGTACAGTGTTGGTACAGTGTTGGTGCGATGACAGTGTCGCGAGCAGATTGGCTTTATCCCACCTCAAAAACGCGCCTGAAGAATTTTTCACTTCAAAAATCCTCATCATTACGTACGAGAATGATACAGAATCACCAAACAAAATGGAGGCGACCGGCCCCGGTCGAACACACAAAATGTTCGTTCACATAGATTCCAAACTCAAAAGTTCGTGCTGATTGGTTTACGTCAAACCGAGTGGTATTCCCATTTGTCCCCACCATGTTTGTCCCCACTGGTGACAAATGGGAACAAATCAACAAATGCGACCAGCTTCAATTACTTCAACCAGATTAAAATTTTTATACATTCTGTGTTAGACCTGTAAACCACGTGTAATCATATTTTTTATTTGAATTCCGTGATAAAGAGATGGAAACTTCACGGAGTATGGAAAGGAAAATCTTCGTTTAAACTATTTAAAATATTGTTTAATTATTATAAATATTCATGAATTTCAAAAATTACTGGATAGTTGCATAATATTATACGTATTTAGATGTAATAGGTAGGAACACTGTTTCAGAGCGAGATTTATTAACCGGATAAACGGTATCCCATAAATTAAGATTAGTAGTTACTGTAGTTACTCATACAGTTAATTGTAAGGAACTCCTAACAAGGTTTTAAAGATTTTGTTACGAGCATAAAATTAATTGAGTGATTATTGGTGCCTTCATTCCACACCTACATCTCAGTTGGATCAAAGTGAGCCGCGAAGCAAACTATTATTTATTCGAATAGTCAGCAGAATTAATTATCAGCCGGTGACGGATGTCTTTTGTTGTCCTCCGTGAGTGATGGCATTTCCATAATTCAAAGCGGGTTCCGAGCTGTGATTACGTGATGGCTATAACGAGACCAATATTATGTAATGTACTTATTGATGTATGTAAACGATGTTATGATTCATACACACCACACGCCATGGTCATGGTCTTAGGTACACAGAACATTGTTCGATGAACGAAGTTGCTAACACTTGCCTTTTCTCAGGTACAGAATTTTGGAGATTTGGGATATCAGTTTCATGAGGAACTAGCAGCACCAAATAGTCTGCAGTATAATTATCCTTTTCTTCCCCAAAAGTCCTATATGGAGCTGGAACTATGCATCAGCCCCAAGTGATTGCGCTCAAGGTGTCAGTTTCCTAGTAGAGCACAAGCAATCAACTCCGGAGCTTCACGTGTAATGATAGTTTAACTAGTTCCCACAGGCTTAATGGCTGTATCCTTGTAATTGTCAGCTGACCATTGGAACGATTTGTCAAGCCTTTTAAACCAACGTTCCGTTTTTAGGTCAGAGGTCTGCGATGCACTTAACACCTTCCGTTTAATGGAATTGGATTCGACAATTGTTTTAAGGTTGTATTTGATTATGGTGACGTCAGAATTTTTTGGGATGATGTGCGATTTCACAGTCGTAGCGAAATGTGGCTATAGTTGTACACTGCCAAGTGCAGTTTCGGATCTTCCTTTACGAGCTGGTTTACCTTTTTTCCCGACTAATGCAACGACAGTTCTTCGAAACATTAACAGAATCAAAAAGGTAGGTACATGATTAACCACGAGTATGTCTTTTATCGTCTACATTCCTACATTTATTTATTTATTTACACTTTATTAAAGCCTTATTACCCTTAAAGCTAAGTGGACTTAATGCTATAAGCATTTTCTGCTCAGTCTTTTTTTCTTTTTTTTTTCACCATTTCTTGGCCGGCAACATATCAGTGGTGCTTTTGGTGTTACTGATGTTCATGGGTGACGATAGCAACTTACCATGAGGTGGATTGTCAGCTCGTGGATTGCCGTCTATATTCATAAAAAAGTCGACCTTTGGTTTAAACAGAGTACAGCGAAGGCGGTACAAAATGGAATGTAAAGTAAAAATAAAAGAAGAAAATAGAATACGGAAAATGCATGCGGAAAATGCGATATAATGTAACCATAATGAAATGTAATATAAGTACAAATAATAATAAATGAGCGTGAAAATAAATGACAATGCAAAATTTTACAGACATATTCATATAGAGTATTATAGAATACATAAAGTAAGGTAAATATATACAACCTAATTGTTTGCACTGCGAGTTACAGACAAAACCAGAGCAGTGACAATACAAGAGAATCAGTGGAAATACAAGGTAATCAGGAGAGAGAGGTTCGTAGAGAGCAGCATATAGAGTTTTGAGTAATCTAATCAATATACAATCCAAGTTCTTTAACGGAAGATATAACGGGATAACAGAAACACACATTATGATTTTGTATTTCCTTTACAAAGAGCTTTGACACCTTTCGATACTTATCCACTTTACCGCACACAAAATTGTAATGTGCATAAAGGAAACAAATTTAATCGCGCTAAAAAAACTGAATCCTTAGTACCAAGCCTCAATGATTTCAATCAAAAAATATTATCGGGACTAACTACGTGCTTCAAATTTTATTTTATTTATTTATCTTTTATTTTATTTATTTATTTATTTTTAATTACAGAACCTGTTAAAAAATTTGCCTCCAGTTCTCCAGTATCGAAGCGCTTTTTAGCTACAATAATTTCAATAGAAGCTGTTCTACAGAAGCTGTTAAATTTGCCTGCAGTTCTCCAGTATCGAAGCGCCTTTAGTTACAATAATTTGTATAGAAGCTCTAAATTAGCATTATCAGGAAATGCAGTGAGTCGTCCTTGGCGTCACGTAGCACGCTCGGGCCGAGCCTGACCAAATTTCTCTCCCGAATAACAGGCGTGAAACTCATGAAGGCGTAACCGCCCACACAATAGTGTCACGTTCCGCAGTTCCCAGCCGATGGTGTCGGGTTTGCCAAAATTGAATGGGTTAGCTGCATGGCAGACGGGGTCATGGATTCAAAGGGTCCATTGACATCTTTTTGTGTTGCCGAGGGAGCAGGTGCTTTACTTAATTGTCTGTTGGTTTAAATATGATGCTTAATATTTGGTTGTGACGAAAGTTAAGCTTTCTACTCTACTCAGTTATTCATAATGGTTGCGTATAAGACTACTCAAACTACATCAAACGAAAATCCACTATTCAGCGGATTCGAATTTAATTACTAATGAATTTTAATTTATACGCGTCTATCAGTTGTGTTAGCGCTAACAGATACTCCATTAAAATGGTACATGGAAACTTGTAAGAAAACATACACTATTTTTCACTTTGAGAAAACATATTCCTGTGATCGGACTAGAGCAAAATAGATTTACCACTTACTTTTCTGCTTATACCATA
This sequence comes from Thymelicus lineola, assembly GCA_963932265.1. Lineage (NCBI taxonomy): Eukaryota > Metazoa > Arthropoda > Insecta > Lepidoptera > Hesperiidae > Thymelicus > Thymelicus lineola. Next base: position 15,315,848 of record OZ010696.1, on the reverse strand, counting down.
CCAGTACTGAACACTAAATGGCTCATAACTTGATACCCGTACTTACCGGTGCTTAGTGTCAATCATAAGCGATCGACCTAATTCAGTCGCGGCTCCGAGAATTGCATGTTGATGCAGATTTCACAATAGTTTCCTTCTCAATTGAAACTGATAAAATTAATAATTTTGATAAATGAAGTATTGAACTCTTTTTTATCAGCTTTCTTACTCTGCTATAACAGCTTGTCAGGAGTTTTCTACATGGCTTCAACCCATTAATGGTCCACTACTAAACACGGGTCTAACCTCTTGAGGTGGCCTAGAGCTTATTCCACCATGGTCCACACTGCTCCGGTGTAGATTGGTGTTAGGTCTGTTAAAATGGTTAATTGAATGAAAGAAGGAAAACATTTATTATTTTATTTAGAACGCCATATTAATACATATTCGTTTTACAAGCAATTAGTAACAATTACGTTGCCATGGGGATGCAACAACGAACTTGCGCAGACAGATTATAGATTATAAATTTATCTTATTACAACACGCCTCCTTAAATTTATAATCTCAATCTTTAACATAATAAATATTCTAAACAAATCTAACATAAATATACTAAATTAATCTCAACTCTAATCTGTTTTTCAAAAATTTTGTTTTATCTACACTTTTAGTTAACATGTCTGCTAAGTTAAATTTTGTATCAATTTTCACAATATCAATTATTCCCTGATCATAGTTCTCCTTTATATAATGATACTGCACTTCAATGTGCTTTGAATTTTTTGTAAAGTTACCGAATTTAGCAATCGCAACTGCACCTGAATTGTCTTCATACAATTTTATTGGTTCACAAAATTTTATATCAAACGATTCACTTAGCAAGTTTCTAATAAAAAGTACTTCTGTCACTGCCTCTGACATAGCAATATACTCTGCAAAAGTTGAACATTTAGTTACTGTATTTTGTTTACGTGTTTTCCAGAAAATTAAGTTTCCAAATAATCTAATTATAAAACCTGATGTAGACTTTCGATCCACATTATCTCCGGCATAGTCAGAATCTACCATACAATCTAATACTTCAGTATCTACATTATCATAGTATGTTAACTTTAAATCCTTAGTCTTATACAAATATTTTAAGACTCTCATTGCATATTTATAATGTGTTCGGTTGTAACAACTCTGATATCTACTCAAATAATTAACACTGTACGCTACATCTGGCCTTGTACCTGAACTAATATACAATAATTCACCTATTATATTTCTGTACTTTATACTTTCATCTACTTCTGTAGCTTGTTCTAATTTTAAATTTGTTTCCATTGGAGTATCATATAACTTATTAGTATTTTCCAGATCATATTTTGCAGCCAAAGATTCAATATATTTTGTTTGATTTAAAGTCATTATATTTCTACCATCATTATAATCAACATCTATGCCAATATAGCTTTTAATTCTTCCCAAATCTTTCATTGCAAATCTTTTCATTAAACTAGTTTTTACCTCATCTATTTTATTTTTATCTTTACAGCAAATTAAAAAGTCATCAACAAATATTAATATATAAATTGGATCTTTGCTTGCTCTATTTACATATAAACAATAATCGTAGTTACTTCTAACAAAATTCAACGTTTTGATAAATTCATCGAAACAATCATACCATACTCTAGGACTTTCTTTGAGACCATAGAGAGCCTTTTTCAATTTATAAACTTTATTGTCTCCAGTGTCATAACCTTTCGGTTGATTAACATAAACTTCTGACTTTACATAACCATTTAAAAAAGCTGTCTCGACATCCATTTGTTCTATAAATAAATTATTTTTACAACTGTATGACAATAAAATTTTCAATGTTTGCATTCTACTTACTGGTGAATAAACATTTTCAATGTATTCCTTTTGCTGGAACCCTCTTGCAACTAATCTAGCTTTATAAACATTATTGCTTTTCTTTCTAAAAACCCACTTAACATCTATAACCTTTTTATCTTTTGGCCTTTCAACTATTTGCCAAGTATTATTTTTATTTAAGCTATTTATTTCTGAGTCCATTGCTACTTGCCATTGCTTATGTTCATGGGAGTTCATCGCCTCCTCAAATGTATTTGGTACATTTGCATCAATATAGTTCACATATATATAATGCGAAACTGGATTACCGTATCTAGAAACTGGAGTTCTCTTTCTTTTTGGCGTTCCTACTGCTACATACTTGTCTCTATTATCATTTAAACTATCATTATTCACAAGATCTTTCATACCATTATTAGAATTAGTCTCACTTGCATCTACATAGTTTTCATCACTTTCGTAATCAGTTTTTAATATTTCATTAGACACATTTGAAGTTGGGTCAATTTCTAAATCTTTATCTTTTTCTGTTTGATCATCAAGTTTTTCTAGGCAAATTAATTCAGTATTCTCTTCAACTACCTGCACATGCCTAGCATTAATTATTCTGTTATTTAATAATACTCTATAACTATTTTCATTATAACCCACCAAAACTCCTTGTTCGGCTTTATCATCCCATTTACTTTTTCTTAAAACTTCAGGAACCCTGACAAAGACTCTACTTCCATAAATTTTTAAATGCTCTACATTTGGTTTTATCCCGAAAAATATCTCATACGGAGTTTTATTTTCTACTGTATTTGCAATTGTTCGATTTTTTAGATATGCTGCTGTTTTTACTACTTCTGGCCAATACCTTCTATGAATTTTAGCTTCTCTCATTAAGCACCTACCAATATCCATAACAGATCTATTATATCTTTCCGCTACTCCATTTAATTCATGGACATAGGGTGGACATGGTAATAACTCTATACCCTTTTGCCTTATAAAATTATAAATATCCTTATTTAAATATTCTTTGCCATTATCGCACTGTAATTTCTTAACTCTTTTATTAAATTTATTTTCTACCAAATTCACAAATTCTATAAAACAAGCAGCAGTTTCAGCTTTACTTTTAATACAAAAAATTCTTGTACATTTACTATAGTCATCGATAAATGTCAAAAAATATTTTTCTCCACCATAACCAGTTGTGTTATGTGGACCATTCAAATCAGTATGAATTATTTCTAAAATTTCAGTAGTCTTTGTTCTATTATTTTCAAAACGTACATTAGTCATTTTACTTTTTATACAATTTGAACATTTCATATCCGTGCTTTCAATCTTGTCTGGCAAACCATCTACTAATTTATTATTTATTAACTTATTTAAATATTGAAAATTTACATGACCAAGAGCCCTATGCCATTTCTCTTTATTAGTTAATTTTACTGAATGTGCATACATTTCATTTCTATAGTTATTCAATACAAAACTCTTTAAACAATACAAATCTTTTATTTTTTCAGCAACAGCTATTAATTCTCTGGACTGATTATAAATTTTTGCATTTTCATTTTTAGCTATTATTGTGCAATTTCTGGTTATCTTAGAAAAACTTAACAAATTTTGCTTAATTCCTTTCACAAAATAAACATTGTTTAAATCTACATGTTTTTCATTATAATAGTTTTTGAAATAAATTTTGACAGTACCTAGTTTAGTTGCTTTTAACATTTTGCCGTCTGGTAGTTTAACGTCGACAGGAACTTTCAAATCTACAGAGTGATAAAAATAGGCATCATTATTTATTATATGGTCTGTACACCCACTATCTAAAAGCCAGTTAATTTCATTGTTATTATTACATTCTTCCTTTTCAATACAACCAAATACCTGTTTTATTTCCGGATTACATACCTCAGCTGTCCATGACTGGGATGAAAAATTGTTTGATGATTCACCTCTGGAATGACTTTGACCTCTGCCTCGGCTGCGACCTCTGTAGAATCCACCTTTGTTGTAACCTCTCTGATCTTGACTAGATTGATATCTTCCTTGGTAGCTTTGTTGCCTTTGGTTATTACTCTGTGCGTGCCAACAATCCTTCTTGAAATGGCCGGTCTTTCCGCAGATAAAGCATTGGGATTTAGTTTTAGTTGCAAATGTACTCACGTTGTTTTTCTTATCCAAGTCACTAATAGTCATATTTTTCTCTTTTATTTTAGACTGTACATAATCAACTGTTCTTTGTTCTTCTGGAATTACATCAAGAAAATCTCCAATATAACTGTAGCTTGGCGGAAGCGCTCTGAGCAGGTATCTCAACTTCTCGGATTCATCTATCTTTCCACCAGCCCCTTTAAACTCATTTATTGTTTTCTCAAACTCAACAAAAAAATCTTCTACTGTACTATAATTACTAAGTCTAATCTCTTCAATTTTCCCTCTACATATAATTTGCATAGCTGTAGACTGTGTTAAATACATCTTGTCAAACTTTTGTATCATTTCATATGCTGTTTTACATTTGCTAATATATTCTAGTTGTTTATCTGAGATCGTACTCATTATTATAGTCCTTGCTTTTAAATCCTTCTTTTTCCATTCCGCTTCTGCATTTTCCTTTTTACTAGATACAGGCATCACGCCAATTGCTGGCTCGTTGCATTCTTTATATTCCAATAAAGTTACTAACCTTAATTTCCAGCTTGAATAATTTGCACCATCAAAAATAGGTAACATTATATCTTCTATTCTTGCTTGTTTAGCCATTTTTCCGTTTCATATGTCACAATGTATGTAGACGATAATCGTAACTTTATATGATGCCGTATCTTGATATTTTACATATCAAACTATATTTTACTTATTAACCACGCTCTGCTACCATGTTAAAATGGTTAATTGAATGAAAGAAGGAAAACATTTATTATTTTATTTAGAACGCCATATTAATACATATTCGTTTTACAAGCAATTAGTAACAATTACGTTGCCATGGGGATGCAACAACGAACTTGCGCAGACAGATTATAGATTATAAATTTATCTTATTACAACAAGGTCAAACCAGCCTAAGCGTCAAAAGTTTTCATGTCATCATGTAAAATTTTTGACGCTAGCAATCCATACAACTACCGAACCCACCATTGCTTAACTTGATTGATCACGTATGATCGACACAAGGCGCCAGGCAATGAGCGCTTCTCCACATATCCTTATGCTATTCTTACGATTCCCCGTAAAGCCCACCTGAGCACAATTTGTACATCAATGGAGCCGGGCATGTAAATGCGATGTGTTAGCATGCATCGCGCGGCGCGAGCGATGCACTCGCGATTAGGCCTGAGCGCAGCCCGCACGCACGCATTATCCTTTTGAATTGTTGGCATTCCGACATTCCTCTTTTCTCCTTTCGCAGTAAGAAAACCCTCTAAATACTTATTTGGTCCTTGGAACTGATTTGGATGTTAGCAAATTGACCTCATTCCAATGAATTGTATCTCTCTGTTGAAATTACAAGAAGTCAATAACAAATTTTATTTCTGAAACTTTTTAAGCAAAACTGTCTAGAAAAATATTGTACAATTTTTGTATTGTTTGTTTTCACAGAATTAATAAGAAATAGTTTATATACCTACTAACATAATTAAGTAGTGATGTGATATGAATCCTATTAAACCCATTACCCGATCCGATACGTAAGATATTTTTCCTTGTTAAGGAAATTACATATCGCTTGGAATGTAGTGGACCAACCACAGTACCCATGTCAGTACCAATCTCCAACAGGATCCCCATTCAACTTAGCCTACCTGATCTAATCATACACTCGAGTAATAATTGCAATAGATTGACGAATGATTGACATAGTAAATACGTACTATGAGGATAGCTGCAGGTACTATAGTTGCAACTTACAACGTAACGTAAGGCAACGTTTGTTGAATAGCCGACAATCAAGCAAACGAGTCAACAAATTGGTCACCATTAGTGACAACAAACACCAAAGGCATCACTGATACGTTGCCGACCAAGAAAAAAATGAGAACTAGGAAAGCACTAATTCTCAAGTCGCTGTGTTTATCTATAAGTGACATTACTTTTTATTTTGATTTAAGAAAGTCTACCTGATATACTTACCTAAATATACAATGTAATTTTGTTGATAAAACTAAATGAATAAATAAATAAAAGCCTCCAGCCGGAACAAGTCGTTTGGTGGCTGACTCCAGCAAGTTGCAGCTGTATAGAGAGCTAGGCAAAATATAAAAATAGTATTGATAGCTTAATTCTTACGTGGAACCCAACCACCAAGCCGGTGGCTTCTGTCTCTACTTACGACACCCTGGTCTGATTGCCGGCCACAGCCATTCATTTTTAACGTGTTAAAACGCAGGTGGATTAGGGACATTAGTCAAACCTTACCAACGAGGCCACTTGCTGGCTAACTTTCTAGAGAAGGAGAACCTCTATAATGATAATTCCTTCTTCAAGAAGAAGTCTCAGTGCAAGTGGACTTGGATTAGCCCTGGCGGTTCCACAAAGAGTGAGATAGTTGTATCAGTGATTAATAGGTTTAAATCTGATAGCGATCACCGAATGGTACGAGGCACATTAAATATCAACGTCAAGCTCGAGCGGTCCCTCCTAATGAAATCTACTCTCCGCCCAACATCTGTCCAGATCCAAGACTCCGAGAACTTTCAGTTAGAGTTGCAGAATATGCCACTATTGTCTGTCTTGTCTGAGGTTATTCACAGGCTTGGACGGAATTCCAAGGGTCGCTGAGGTTCTTGTAGGTAACTCAGTGATGAAGCGAGCAGTGGCAACTCTGTCCCGGTTACCAGTAGCTTAGTCACCTTTAAGGTGCCAGTTACATAAAAAAAATTTTGTCTTTAAAGTCGGTTTACAGACGGTAGTTTAACGTGACAACGTCATGACAAGACATTAATGAAGTAGTGCTCGAATATAATATTATCTCTGGAAATTAACTTAAAATTAGAAACTTTTATCTTTATACTACAACGCCATCTAGAACTCCTGAACTAAACTATTTTTTCAGCAAGTTCCTTTCTGACTTAATTGTGTATATAGTTTTGTTCATAGATGGCGCATTCTCCATTGTTCGCTCGCTCGTGTAACGCGACAGATGAGTCATGCATTTTCATGCGTGTGGCCGGCATCGTTTTAATAGACGTTATCACGTCAAAAATTTTGAATGTTTCGAGGTAATCTCGAGTACTGACCCGACGAACTGCGTGGGCGATCTGTCTGCGAGCGTGCGTACGCCGCGCTGCCAGTGCCGCGCGCGCGTGCCGTTGAGCCGCGGGTCCGCCGCCGCCGCCGCCAGCAGCGCGCCCAGCAGCAGGGCCAGCGTCACCAGCCGCGGCATCGCGACACCATCACCCTGGACAAACACCACTCGTTCATTACTAGTTCGGTCAACTTAAGGACAAGATGTAACTCTTAAAATGGGTCGAAAAAGTTTTTTTTTAAATGAAATGAAATTAAATAATCTTTTATTCATGTAGGTATCACTGATACATATATGCAAGTCATTTTTTTAATCTACCAGCTTTTCGGAAAGGTACTTTAATTGTCATGGAGGAAAAGAAACACCTCAGCACATCTGTTAATAGTAAAAGTTATTTCTCCCGCGGCATTGCCGATGTAGAAGAACTTTAAACTGATGTTTAATCAAGCTTTAAACCTACTTATGAAAGAAATTTATCAAAAAAAATTTTCCTTAGTCTTATTTATTTATTTATTTATTTAGTACACACAAATAATTTAAAGAATAATTACAAAAGTAAATTTAGTACTAGGGCACTGCTTATTCCATGGAGGAATCTCTTCCAGCAGACCCATAAAGAGGAGAATTGCATTAGTCAGGCAAACTCAGTGTGCACTTTGTAAATATTAAGTAATGTAAAAAGACAAAAAGAATTATATATATATATATATATATTATAATAATAAATAATAGATATTTATAATAATAAATATATTATATAAATAAATAATACAGTCTTCTTAGTTGCTTAAAATAAAAGGAACCCATTGTCCATATGTTTTCATGTTTCTATCTTCAGTAGTTTAAGCTCTGCGATGATGAATCAGTCAGTTTATAATTTCACCAAAAACCCTAATACCGAATACGATCTCTAATTTAATCCAATGTTTAAGTTTGAGATGAATCACCTGGGAGGAACGTACTGTCTAGGAAATTAATTAACGGAGTTCTGTATTAACTAATTCTGCCTATTTAGTATCGCTGCTATAACACGCTTCTCAAATGGTCGTAGCGCACATATCAACTCGGAAAGGGATCGGCACCGGATCGCCTCGCCGTCAACCTAACGTAAGCGCGTTACCAACCGACCAACAGCTCCAAATCGACTCGGCTACGGCTAGGCGACGCCGCGCTTACGGCATGACAGCATGACAGCAGTTCGCCGACGCAGCGGTAGCCGCGGCGCGGGGCGTGCACGAGGAAACGGAAAGTCGAAGGATAGCGTACGGTGAGACGTAAGCGCGGGTACGGCAAGTCGTCCACGCACCGTACCGCGGAGCTTGTCTCGAGGCGAGGCGATTATGTTACGAATCCGATAAGTGTGCTTTACAGTAGGGAGTTTCATACAAAGAATACTGACATGCAAGAGTTGATACGTTTACGTTCCGTTTACGAGTTGATATGTGTGCTATGACCATAAAGTTGTTTGAATGTTACGTAATGTGCTTATGTGTTACCACGAGCCATACAATGATAATGCCAAGTGCAATCAATATAGTCGGTTCCCGTTGCACAAATCATTACATTACAAGAAGAGCCCAATTACGCCCACTATCTCAAGACGCGAAACTCAAACACGTCTATGGACCGCTCTACAAATACTATTTACGAAGCTTTGTTTGGGTGAATAAAAACGTTGGAACAACCTTATTCCTATCATACATGGCGTAGTTAAAGGTCTCCTATACCGAGAAGAACATCAAGTATCATCAAGTAATTAGTAGTCATCAGAAATGGGATGATACATATAATATGTAAAAGGTTTGCTAGAGGAAGCAGAATGACAACACATGTAAAAATCATCAGAAATGGGATAAAATAGACAAAAAGTTTCCTGGAGCGAGAACAATAACTACACCGGCAATAATCATCAGAAATGGGATGATATGAAAGGTTTCCTAGAGCGAAAAGAATGACAACTAATCTACGAATCATCACAAATGGGATGATATTTTCGTTAATAGTTTCCTGCAGTGGTTTTAGTTTTTATGCGATTGTTTACTAAATATAGTGACTGATCGTCCGTTGGCTGGCGTACGGGTCGTCGGCCGTCGTTATCATTTCGGCACAGATTGCTTGAACCCTGCCTCCTCGCACCGCGGCACGGCTCGCTCCAGCTTCAATAGCTTTGTTGCATTGATTTCTATCTTTATTATTATTTTATTGAGATGAGACGCACTTTACAGAATAGTGAGTAATAGCGACGTCATGAGTGACGTCGCCTGTCCAACTCCTTAGTGTTTTACAATCACGCCGGTGTTAGCACTAGTAGCGGATTTATATTTTTTATGAGTGTAGGCCAATTTATTTCCGCCGCCCCATCTACCTTTCTAAACTAATAATTTTCCATTCATAGTAAGGTAGGCACTGAATTAGTCACTAAGAAAGTGCTTAAAAAAGCAAGATTTACGATTTTTGCGACACTTTTTATTAGCAAAATCATCTATAATATATTATCTTCTTAAATCTGCCGCCCCTAGGACGCTGCCGCCCCTAGGCCGTGGCCTATACGGCCTATTGACAAATCCAGGACTGGTTAGCACTTAAACTTTCTGCGCACAGTAAAATAGTGAAGAACCTTTTTTAAGAACAATTTTAAATAATTGATTTTTTACGTGTTATTTTATTAATTTTATTCTATGTCTAAACTATTTTGTTAAACAATAACCTTAAATTAAAATTTAAAACCGGGTAAGTGCGAGTCAGGCCACGCGCAATGTACGGTTCCGTAGTTGTAAGTATAACGAGTTATGCTAACATAGCCGGAATAGTTTTCCTTGTTAATTCATCATAATAATATAAACTATTTTTGCACTTGTCCAACTCCAACCGTTTAGCCGGCAGGGGTGGGACACTTGACTGTAACCAAAATTAGTATTTTAAAACCAAATATTTCGCAAAAGAACCCGTGAATCCAAAAATGGACAGACGGACCGACGGACGGACGGACGGACATGACGAAACTATAAGGGTTCCGATTTACTTTGGAACTCTAAAAAAACCACCGTCAGTTTTATTTCCACTAAACATATCTAAGAAAACTCTATTAAGTCACCTTTCAAACAAAAAAAAACTAGATCAAAATCGAATCATCTGTTTGGGAGCTACGATGCCACAGACAGACATACAGACACACAGATACACAGACGCGTCAAACTATAACACCTAAAAATTATAACCTCTACTACTACACTATAAACTATAACCTCTTTTTTCTTCGGGTATTAAAAATTTCTACAAAACGTGAAAAAATTAATGATGACACATTAACTTCATTTTTTTTATTAACCATCAAAGGCACCGCAAATAGTCGCTCCATGGTTTTGATTTGAATTTTTTATTCATAGTTGTGCAATATCTTTATGTAGAGCAATACTAGAGCCGCGGTGGTCAGCAGCGACGGTGAGTCACGCCGCCCACCGTCCGTCCTACCACACAGTTCCTGGACTATACAGTCGGTCAACGAAGCCCTCTAGTCAAAGCAATCGTATAAACATAATCTAAAATTTTAACAAAAAAAACCGGCTTCAAATGAGATACCTTTCCAATAACAATAAAAAAAAGAATAATCGAAATCGGTTAGTCGGTCGGGAGTTATTCGTCCATTTGTCGCGCACATACTTAATGCAAAAAGACTTATATGGATTTCTCATGGATGCCATTGTCAGATTTCGCTCAAATTTATGTGAGATTACATGACAAGCACCAGCTTTCGATTAGAAAAAGAGTCATCAAAATCGGTCCACCCAGTCGAAAGTTCTGAGGTAACAAACATAAAAAAATACAGTCGAATTGAGAACCTCCTCCTTTTTTTGAAGTCGGTGCGGTGAGGCGAGTTGTACAGTAGCACAGAGCTGTATACTCGCGATAGTTAACAAAGTATTTAATGGAAGTAACCAGCAAACAAGCTACCATCACCTCCTGATGGTAAGTGGCTATCGACGGCATCGTCACCCATGGACATCAGCAGCACAAAGAGAGAAAAAAAAACTATTCGACTTGCGGTGCAATATTGCCCAAGGGCGTTGGTCCACTGTATTATTGTACACTATGGTCCTAGCAACACCGGCTTACCGATCGCGGTAACGAGCTGCATTACCTTATCAAACATTGGAATACCCACCAATACAATATGCACGAGAACTCGATCATACTGTCATATTTTATAAAAAAAAAACCTTTGAAAGTGAAATAGCCGATCAAAGAATTAAGATTTTTATGGATTCGGCTACCGAAATAGCTTAGATAATTATCTGTAACCAACAACTTAACCTGCGGTACATTTTGGTAATACTCGTAGTTAAATTATAAATGGGAATTTGTGTGAGGATGGATGTTTGAATGTCTGTTACACTTTTACGCAAAAACTACTGAATGAATTTTCATGTAATTAACAGGTAGTTCATGATGTGGAATAAGACATGGGGTACTTAGGTATTATCCCAAAAAAGCGTGGACAGAGCTTAGCTTAGCGCTAGTATTTAAATAAGCATGCAACGATAAAATGAGTTCGAATCTAAATTCCTCATCGGTCCGCCTCCAGCGCATTCCTCACTCGCGAGGATATGACTGTACTCTTTGTATCCGTATCCGAAAATTACTACAGTAATAGGACATACTCATAAATAGGAGGCTAGCCTTAACCCACTGACTCACAAGTCACGCCGCGGCGCCGCCCAGATGAAAGTGTGACCCACCGATATGAATAACCCGCATTCGTAACCCGACTAACCCGGTGATACAAAACCACACACATATTAACTAACTTACTAACTACTACATATGTTTACATACACGTAAAAATATTATAACAAAAAATGTATTGAGGAACCAACCCGATATCTTTCATTTGGCGCTTGCCAAACCTCACCTAGACTACCTGGCCTCACTAAATGAACAACAGGTTTCGAAATAATTTAAAAAATTATTGTTATTGAGCAGCAATATACAGCAGCAATAAACATTTTCCTTAAGTTTGTATGTCATTACTTCCCAGAATTTTATCCTTTTCAGTGACACTATCGAATGGTGTAATAATACAGGATGTGGTTTTTTTTCAAAATCAACGGTTTCGATTCCCGGCTAGGAATATTGATTTTTCAAAAATGTAATGATGCAGTTTTAGTTTTAACCAAAATCGGCCCCGAGACACCTTTGAGCATTTTTCGATATTCCTCATAGTTTCGGATTTGGCCATCCATGCACACTTGAAAAATTCACCCTGTATACACACATAACCAAATATAAAATAAATCTAAGGCTCTGTTATCTAAATAATCAACTTAAAGATTATTTTGATGTCCGTGTCCTAAACAAATAAACAAGGAGGCAGTATTGGAATGGAGTGGGCAATAATGGATCCTAACGAACTTTCCCCCCTAACGAGCCACCACGAGCCTCGAGGGCCGCGAGAGGGCACGGCCACGGGACTCCACACTCCTCGCGTTGAACAAACAGCTAATGGACACGCCACATAGCGACCGGTCGACCATACGCCATATTCTGGGTGTCATGTTAATAGCTAGAACTCCGAACTCAATCAAACTAATTGCATACAAATATTATAAACTTAGTTGCTATGCCTATGCATACTATACTATGCTATATGCTATACGGAATACATGTTTCTTCTTCTTTTTCTGCTTTTTCTAGATAGCTGTAACGAGTCAATGGATCGATCTCAGCCGAGGTATAAATTAGTACACTCGCCGCTTTTGTTTGAAACATCCTGAGTAAAATGACATGTTTGTAGCTTGCGTTCTAGAAAATAGGGATTATTTTGTGTCTTGTTAAGGATGCAATATTCATACTAAGTAATTAAAAATATCTAATTTAAAAGGTGCAACTTGGATGATTGACCGATACCCACTGACCTAATGCAAAAAGATGGAATTTGGATGATTGACCCACTGACCTAATGCATCTTTGTAGTTCTTAAAAATTAAACGTGAAATCTTTAAAATAAATTGAAATATTTTATTATTAATACTGGCTATCTTAGCAGCAACGAGAAAACTTTAAAAATAGATACATAATAGGCTGCATAGGTATAGGCTGCATTGTATTGTTCAATATTCATATTGAATATGATTCATCATACGTAATAACTTAGAAAGATTATCAAAAACAAAAGAAATAAATTAAATTACTGAACCGTCGAATCGAACGCGCGATAATTCATTTTATCTGTCCCGCCACATGTGGTCCTACCCCAATACTGAGCACGCACGTCGTTCCCGCTGTAGCAACAAATCTTATTTTCTTTAATATTATGACATTTTAAATGATCTGTCTCGACTTTAAAAAGTTGTCGGAATTTATGTTTTTTTAATCATAATATGAAAATGTTAAACGAATATTCAGTCAACACCGTTGGGTTTTATGATTCGAACTCAATTCAAACTTGATTCGAAAACGAAATTATACAAAACTGTAAGAAGAAAACAGGAAATCGTAGATGAAAAAGCATAAAGCGGCAATAATTTTTCACAACCGTTGTAGCTAAAACAGCATTTCCAAATTCAAAAAATCTGTCCGATCCCAAAAGCGGCAATATTGAGGACATGTCGCATGATTCGTAAATTTCTAATGACAATAAAACATACAATCGTTCCGACTGACAATGTCTAATCTCCTAGATTTTTCATAAAAAAAGTCTGAAATGTTGAAGGGTCCAGTGTAAAATCCCAAATTACTGAAAACTAATTAACATTTGATTTTTTTTTGTATATCCATCCAAAGCAAATTAAATGTTAGAAATATAAAAATAACAGTACATAACAAAAGCACTTCATGATCAAAACTTACTAAATAATATTAACATAGGTAGGTACCTGACGTAATTTCACGAGCAAATGACATAACACTGAGAAATATTGTGTATTGTCGTTGTCACGCTAGTCCTGTAGAAATAGGAATCGTGTATACTTTGTGATCGACCTCAGGTGGAATACGATGGTCTCTTGTTTGCTTCGACAAAGAAAACGGTCATACATTTTGAATGTACTTTGTTCCGCTCGTCCAAACACTCCCGCCCCCCTTGATATGGACAAAATCGTTCATTCATAAACGTTACATGAATAAAGAAATTAAAAATGTTCTCGTAATCTCCAAACAGTTGGGCAGTGGCCTACATCGGCGGGTCAGGAGGAGGCATCGGCGTCGTGTAAACTCGTGTTCGTAAATCTTATCAGAGGCCACTGTGTACCGAGTATCGCGGTATTTTCGGTTATCATCGTTGAATAAAACGAGCTAAAACTGTACGAATTGTATCTCATAAAAAAATTAATAATAGTTGATTGTGTTCCGCTCTTGTACTCACTTACTTTGTTAAATAATAGCGACTTTGATATTACAAGCATAAGAGATAGCAATTTGATATTAGAGATGGAATTTTAATAGGTCGAGTCTATTTTGAGAATTAGAGAAGTTAATTGACATTAACCACAGACATAGATACATTAACCATTAACTATAGCTAGTGTACTGTAGTGTATACTGGCTTAAACGTGCATTCCACTTAAACCATGCTTGAACCTCATAGGGATCAACCACATGGGGGTCCTCTTGGAAGAATACTACTATACCGATTAACAGACTTCACATACCTTTGAAAACATTGTGAAAAATGTCCAGTTTGCAATTTGTTTTCCTTCACCGAAGCTCGTGTTATAGCAACCTATCCCTACATTATTTACCGCGTAAAATATACTGTAAGAGGTATGTCTAGAGGCTGAACTGAATTGGCCGTAATACTGGAATCGTGATTAGCGGAAGTCCGCAGCCGCAATACATCACCGCGGACCAATTTTCTTGACAGAGACACTGCTGTTCTGCAGAGTGCAGGCCACGACAACAATCGCAACAATTGGACAACGATCGCACTCGATCTGGGACTGCATTTTGTTCCTGTTGTTTGCTCTGTTTACAGTTTGAAATGCCTTATAGCCTTAAGGTAACCTGGTTTAATTACATAAGGTTGGTAGTTTGGTCTCTTGCGCATTTTGCCGACTCTTTCATTAAAGTACTCTGAATGGCAACTAGGCCTCTGCTGATCAGGATGAAATACGAAAGTCAAAAAGTTAGTCAGATTCATAAAGAGCAGGAGCAGGACTTCAAAAAGAAAGCGTAATATACATAATTATGTAACATTAACTTAATTAAGTTATCCCGGCAATCTTACTAAAATTCGATCCCCTATTAACAACCACTGATACTACAAAATCGGGCCATTTATTTAATTTCTTCACCTATTTATTAAAATCGATGTGTAGGAATTACGGTCAGTGTATTTAATTATGAGTTAATTCTCTCGTACTCATGATGACTCTTACAGGAACCATAGAATACTCGTTAATTTGTGAACGTTCAAAAATATTAGTATCTGTAGATACGTTTGTTTTTTACAGCAAGATCCCGAAGGGCCATTCACCTGCACATGTAAAAAATCATGTATTAAAAAACAAACAAGCAACCAGCTTCATTTAAAACGTTGCCGCCCGATATTGTAGAACAATAATTAATCTAAGCTATTAACGTAAACGCTTTGGTGGCAATTAATAACGCGGTCTTTAATGAGAATCTTAATAAGTATCAAATGTTCAGTTGTGATGCCGGAAAGGCGCCGAGATTAGGGGGTAGGAGTTCGAAACCGGTTCCTCGAATTATGACCCTGTAGCATAGTTAGTAGCGGTCCTTCAGCAGAACAGGCTCCTAGGTTCGGTTCCGGTTGCCAGAGCAATGCCTGGTGAGGTGACTCAACTGAAAAAGTGGATCTCTTCTGATTGTCAAAGTAGTAGTTTGGCCTGTACCGTATGTTATTTTTTTGACGAATCGTTTAACAGGTATGATGATACAAAATAGGTCATGTTTTAAGGAAAGCTCTGTATTTTTCTTTATTCTCTTTTAAGGTACCAGATGAATTTATTCTTTACTTCTACACGCGCCTTCGTCTTCGAGAATTTAGAATTGGATCCAGATCCTTCTAAAATTTAGATGATTGAAATTTTAGGTTAAAATTTTTTGATGTTTAGTTTTAAAAAAATTCACACTTTGTATTATAAAAAATATTAGACATATTGCTACTTAAAACGCTTTTTACATTATATTTTTTAAGAAGTAGGTATACTCATCTACGCAAAGTTACGTAATTTTATTGGTCACTATAAACACAGGCCGATGCATTATGAGCACAAGAGGAGTGTGCAGTCGTAAATCAAAAAATAATAAAAAAACATAAACAAAAGTTTGGGGAGTCAATGAACTTTAACATAAATGTAGACAGCTAGGCGCCGCACGGTCGACATTTTGACATTGACATCAGTGATTGATGGACCGATAATCCGATGATCCGTCGGGTGTTGGAACCGGTCGCGGGCCACCACTAGCCGAGCTGATGTAATAGCACGGCATGACGGTATTGATCGAAAAGAAAATGTAAGATTCGGTAATGCTGTCGTAACATGCGTTCGGCTTAACAATTACCGTTTGGAAACAACTCTACAGAAGGTTTCGCTTTATCAATATAATATTTTCACATCCCATTGATCAATGAAACATTAGGGTAAGCTAGAAGCGAGCTGGAGAAAATTGACCAGGCAGTTCAG
The DNA here is from genome assembly GCA_963932265.1 of Thymelicus lineola. NCBI lineage: Eukaryota > Metazoa > Arthropoda > Insecta > Lepidoptera > Hesperiidae > Thymelicus > Thymelicus lineola. The sequence goes on along the minus strand of OZ010696.1, from coordinate 15,299,105 downwards.
ATACTGATAGAATTTTAAATAAATATCTTGCTCAAGGTATCTGAACTTTAATCTTGCACGCGCTATTATTTAAAGCTATAAATGTAGGATGTAAAATTTACTAACGTGGTAGGCTTACTGCTCTCAATGTGAGTGGAAAAACTAATGTAACAGTGGAACAATTACTTAGATGAATAGTTTTGAGAAAACTCATAATTAAACATCACATAAGAACATAAGAACACTCAATGTTATCTTATTACAAATGTCACTTGTGATAAAATATCCCTTAGACTAGTTAAACTGGGTAGCAAAGAGCACCTTGACGCAGAGACTCCGCAACATGATTATGATAAAACTAATTTAACCTCATTAGATTGCAAAATAAAAGTGAAAAAGTGTCGCGCAAACGTCAATCAACAAGATTGATAGCAGGTTATGTATACACCCTGTCGGTAAACAGGTGACTCTACTGGTGCAATAACCCTGGTCACGCTGTATTAGAAGACAATGTACTTTATTTTACTACTAATAGGTATTATTATGTCTTCTGTCATTTTACTAGAGCAGAAAATAAAAATAAAATTTAATTAAAGTTTGTGTAATGCTGAACGCACATATTATCCGCACCGTACGCGCCGAAACGTGTGCGGCCGCATACAAATGCGGCGCGTTCGGCGCGTACGGTGCGGATATATGTGCGTTCAGCAATCAGCATTAGTCTCAGCCGTGAGCAGTTTCTATACCGTTTTAAGACCCGATGTTCTAACCCGATGTAGGTACGTATATGGTGATATTAACGTTGTATGACGAGATCTATCTAACGTTATCAATAGTTATTAAGTTAGTCAATAGTCACCACAATATCACCGATACGTGCCCTATGAAGCACGTTAGCGCTACAGTTATGAAAATCCAATCCCAGAAAACACTCACCGAGCTTATACGAGCCATCAGCCTAATAAAAACGTAAAATTTTATCGTTAAGCATAAATATGTAGGAACGGTTTAAGTATGGTCAGCAATGAACTAATAATACCTACTGATGCACAACAATCAGTGTATAATACTTCATAATTATGCAATTTTGGGGTTATCACTTGTCACCCGATGCAGTATCAAGGATAGGCGTTGATCCAAATACAACTATCGTAGCGTAAGTACCGTCTTATCAATAAGCTCCAATTCACAATGCACCAAATTGTGTCACGGTTAATTAAATTTTAACGAATATCGTTTTCTAGAAATGCCCCGAAAAAAATTTTACATTGAATTACTGTGTTTATTTCTCACTCGCTTCTGTTAAAACGGCCTAATACATCTCTTAGAAAAGTAAGAACGAACTAACGTTAAAAATAATGAAAAATACAAATACTTTTTACAGCACGTATATATTGTTATTTTTCCGTATTAGTAGTAATTTACTGACTACATAAGTTATCAGAACTCCTAAATTATTATTATGTAAATGTTACGCAAGTAAGTACCACTAAGTATCTACGAGTAAAACTTCACAGCTAGCTTTAAACGCCCGTGACACCGCAGCCGAAGCCATGAAGAACGCATTGACGGCCAAGATGTAAGCGGGGATTTACTTATTACTGACTAAGAGACTGCTATCGACACCATGTAAAAAACATAGTTGGTTGGAAACAGAATAATTGCCAGGCAAGGGAGTCAAACTCTATACGAGTATCATCGTGATACTAGATGGTACCTAAAGGGTTCAGTCACTTCTAATACCTACCTAAGAAGGACCGGCACAAGTCTTGATTATCTAGGCTGTTCAGCAGGCTGCAGCATGAGAAGATGTTGACTCAGACTCAATGGATGAACTCATTACACCCTAGTCAATCAAAATTAGACATCGCAACTACTCATAATATCCCCAGAAAATATAACGCAGAAAATGCACTTACTTTTTTTATAAACCATCCATTCTTCTATTGATGAATAGTTTATTATATTTATGATTCCCGAAAAACTTTAACTCAAAGTACTGTGACACAGTTAATTTAATTTGAGTCGTTAATTTGAGACTTGCAGTTAAGAATCCACTTCTTGATCACAAAATGTTAAGACGACTAAACAGAAGGACAGACGATGGGCGATTGTAAGAAGACGTTATATAAATCGAAGCACGATTGGATGGATACACACGCAACACGCAACACGGCAATCGTAATATCGGCTATCGGTAATATCGGTAATACCGGTGCGAGCGAAGCAGAGTTTAACGTTGATTTCGTTTGTACGGATTCCCGTCGGCGGCGCGCGAGACAGAGGTCAATCCCGATCGGCTCTAATACCTCACCCTCACCCTCGACCCAGGATTCCGTACAAATAGATATCATTACCTGGCTCAACGAAAGTTATTCACTTCCATGGAACTAATTAAACAATCCTCTACTATGGATCACCATCATGACATCTTTCATTTATTCAGATAAAAGTACTCATAGTAAATGCACAGAGCTCCGAAGTTATGGATAGCTAATATTACGGTTAAATTAGCAAAGGAAATATTCAACTGTAATAAAAAAATAGAAATCTTGACTTTGATGACTAAAAAAAGCATAACATAATTATGATAACAAAGGGTGGCTTCTGTAAATCCAAGAATACCTTACCTTATCCCTAAAGCCCTAATGATCGAAAAACTAACTAACTGGATCACTCTAAAAATCCCGAAAGAACTTTCTCGCCAAAAAACCTCGTGATGAACTTCATGTTACCAATATCTTTTAGAGATGGTGCCCATGTCGCCCTACTGCTAGGGCTACATAAACAAATACTAATCCCATATTACTGATGCAACATCAGAAACAAAGGTAGCCTTAAAACAGGTATTCCTTCAGTGCACATCAAGGAACTAGGAGCTACGAGTATAATAGAGCAATATTGATGGCGTATCGCATATCATAACAGGCGCAGAGACGCCTCAACAGAGCAAGCATTGTGGAACGAGGAAGCGCTGCGTCAGATCAAAGGGCTACTTAGTGGATGCACCGTATCGCCGCAGCCGACAGACAACACGCGATGCAATAGAAATGGTCTGCAACTTGTTATGAAAAATGACTTGATATGCGTAGATTGTTATTGTAATCGCCTCACCAGCTTTTGATCATGACTCTGTTTATAAGGAGATTACCGCTTTGATGTCATCTGCAGGGAAATATGTAAGTTGTATTATTGATTACATTTCTAATTTTGATTGTGTGATAGTCAAATTTTATCGTAAATAATAATCGAACGAAATGAAATTGTATTCGAATGAGCCCCACTAAAATATCGCTGAACATAATATCAAAATTGCAATGAATATTGAGTATACATACTATCGTATTATTGATATTTGAAAAGTCTCTTCAAACTTCAAAGTCTCTCAATTCCTCATAGATCCAGATTTTACCAAATTGGTTCAGAGTTCTGAGAAAATAAATATGACTAAATTGAGAATCTCTCCTTTTTATGAAGTCGTCTAAAAAGTGACAATATTTTACGCTTCATTACTGTTCTTTTTTGTTACCTATGGTAATTGTTATCATAAAAAGTTTTGATGTTTTAATGGATAATGAAAATGTAGACGTTATCAAAGAATGTGTGAAACATTAACATAAAACTCCATCAAACCTACAATCATTTACCATCTGACGTAATGAGAATAGAATTCATGTTTTGTTATTTGCAACTCAAACAGTGATAAGTGCCGCTATCACACAAGTGTGTAAATATGATACTTGAACATCATAAAATCTCTCTTAAGCTAAGAACATCATAAAATCTCTTAGAAATCACGTGTCTAATAATAACGGTGTCTTACAATAGTTACAATACTAAGTGAGCTAAGTCTAAAACTCAAGGTTTTAGCTTCGTGGAGAAGAAACCAGGTGATCTTTTAATTTAGAAAAACTTTTTTCAGTTTGACAAAAAATCACTAAAGTCAAAACACGTAATATTTAAAGAAGAACAAATTGTGTAGCCACAAATAAAACCTGACAAAATTATTTTTATAATCAATTCGTGCATTTCTATTAAGTTCGCCATTTGTTTGTTATTTTTTATTGAAATCAATAAAGTTAAATAAACCAATAAATCAATCCCAGTCATTTATCATTTGCATTTTCAATGTAGGAAATCCCAACCACGGCAACTTAAAACTGATGAAAAAATCAAGTATGAGAAAATCAGACATTGAAATGAAATATAAGAATTGAACATAGCCTTTGGCTTATGTCGTAATTCTAGGACCTTCGCAATTCTTAAAATTTATACTATACTGGTAATACAACTAGTGACAATTTTAACGACAAGCTGTAATTCATAACTACAACAGCTAAGTCTATAAAATAGCAAGTCGTATCTAAGAAATTTGTGCCAAAATAAAATAAGCTTCCCACGTCCACGCATAAGATTCACATTTCAAACTCAACGGTTTTGCAAATAAGTCAAATATGTCAACTGAGCTAGTGTAATTATGAATACAATAGCGAATTAGGTTTCTCTGAATGGCATTAAGGGCCAATGAGAACATTCCTATTTAACTAGATCTAGGCACTAAAAGTTAAACACTGCACGACCTATGTATTTATGGAACATGGGGTGCATATAAAATATAAAATTTTAATGTTTGAATTATGAGTCACGAAGATAAGTTGCGCATATGTTAACACGGATGGACACTTTATTTTAAAAAATCAGTGCGGTCCGATAATGTTTCCGTTTGTGTAGTCCTACAAATAGATTAGCAATAAAATCTGTGTTAATAATGAATAATATTATACTATTATTTTCATTTAACAAAATAATTTAAAAACAACTTTGAAATAAATTCAGCTCGTTGTGCAATACAATCATGCTAAAGCTTTTATTATACATGCTAAAGCAACTAAAACTAATAAAGTTATTACTTTATCCAATTGCTAAGCTACTGGCTTGGCTTGAGGTTTAACAAGAAAAAACAAGAGGTGATTAACTATTACGAGCCAATAAAGATGAAATTTCTTTGATATCCCAACGAATTTCTTTGATTTTTAGCTCTTAATGAGTCAAAGCTGTCTAGGGAGCGTGAAAGAACCATTAATAAAATAACGACGGTGAATTTGTTCTACATGAATTTGATCATTAAAATCTTACGATTCGTTTGGGCCTGGCTGCTTTACGGACGCCATCGGCGGAAGAAGCTATTCGAACTTCTAACATGACAGTAATAATTTTTAATGTGTTTAATAATATGATTTAATAAACAGATATTGAGGTTAAAGTACATTAAAACTAAGCAATGTTATTATGATAGACGCAGATAATGATGTTTTAAATTTTAAACAAATGAATCCAAGTATAGCTAAGAAAGGCGCTTTTATAATTTTTTGTATCGCCTGAAAGTCTGATGAAAAAGTAGACGGACCACCTGGTAGGAAGATGTCACCATTGCCTATGGACGTTAGCAATACCAGAGGAATTACCAATGCAAACTAACAAACTTGCATGAGAACTCGTCTTACACCTTTTTATAAGAACCCCATGCCATAGCGCTCTGAACACATCAGAAGGAAACTCATTCCACAGAAAGCACGTGCGTAACAAAAAGGATTGTGGGAAACGAATCCTAGACTCTAATTTTCCATGAGTCTAATCGGTGTGGAATTTCAATCTGCAATCAAAATGCAATAATAGAAAAATGAAGCAATCACAAGCAATTTCTTTAAACCACGCAGAGAGAAACAGAGAGAGTGATTCGTGGGTCATTGACAACTTGAAACTGTATTCCATGTAAGACTTGACTTGAACTTCATAAAACATGGGCAGGTGCCTCGCAGTGCTTTTCGTGGTTCAGGATGCCAAGCTTCTCAGAAGCCAACTTGGCCTCCGCCGATAAACCCGGATAACCAAACCCGAAAAACGCCGATAAATACATCACTAAATATGATTACCTACTCCCAGAAATCCAACATGGCCAACACTTTTATTCCAGCGACTGTGATCGCGGTACATTAGACTTGAGGCGCTATGACAAATGGGCTTATTCCTATTATTTAAACTGCTTACTATGAAACTTTGAAGATAATGACGAATTTAATATTTTGAAAAGTACCCTTAACGTTATTGATACATAATGTTCTTTCTTATCAAGTAATTCCTTAGATAATTCTAAAATAACAAATTTAACAAATACCGAATCACTGCTTATAATTTAAACATAAAATAGACTAAATAGCATTGATTAAATGATCTCTGACACATATTAATTTTATTGTTTCTAGTCAACTTTTCGGTAGAGGATAACAGTTTTAGTAAAATTATCTATCAGTCAACAAAGAAACAAAAACTTTGTCTTTTATGATACATCTTTATCTCACCGTTCTGAACTTGGGGTTCTAACATATAGTACTACTTCTATTATAATACATGTACTGTTTTAATTAATGGGCATAGTATTTACAAAGAACATTCGTTCACAAATTTTATCTGCCTTGTTTTTCTTTCGTTATTCAGCTCATTGACTTTTGCATTTTTCAATACAAAACTGTCAAATATGCGCGTGTAGAAAAATAGCAGATTCCCACACAACTGAATTTACCAGCGGACGTGATACGATTGACGCGGTTGCGCAAATTATTAGCCTTCGGACGGTTCCTATACTGATAAAGCACAAGCACCCACCAGAATGTAACCCTGGCCCGATTCGCTGAGGATGTAGGCAGCCGATATTTAGGACTATTTGTTATGTATTTTATCATTTTCCTAAATATTTACATAAAATTTGATTCAACGATTTGTCGTTTATTTAAGAAATAAACTTTTCTATTCACTACAAGCGTTCCTGGTCGAAGCAATTTCTAACAAAAGGCTAGCACAAAAGCTCATCGCCTATTGATATCGATTTCACGAGCAACCGATGGAGCTTCTGTGAATATATTGAATGGAGAATTTCTAAGGGTTGAAGGCTTGTGTTTAAACGATATGAATGGCGATAAACCATCACAAGAAGACATGTTTACAGAGACGATCATAAACAGATCGATAAGATTTGCAAAAGCTGCGATAACGAGAGATAACGATAGACTTAATGACATGTCGCTATAGGGACAACTGCACGTTGCGTTAATCAATAAATAGACTTCCCTTAATTAAAATATCAATGACAGGAGATAAAATAATATATTGACGAACTTTACACCACATTAAAATTATAAATAGTCGGTTTATTATCGCAAGATGTTCAAGCTATAAAATTGATCTGTTGCCGTAACAAGTATAAACATTATGATCGGGAATTGAATTTGGTATAATTTTAACTTACCCCGTTCTAATACCTACAAAGTATTAAGTAAAAAATATGACTAAATTAAATTAAATAATTGAAATATTACACATTACGTAATACGATACCTATTACTAGCTCTACGAGACAATGGGCGGCTAGCGCGCGGGTTCCGTTCAGTCAAAAATTTGGACAGCGAAACGATAATGTATCCTTTTGATTTTGTACAAATTCACCAATTACCATGCCACTGGTTTCCTAGGTTGCGGGCACCGTACCGTCGGTGCGGTGGTGGTACTGGAGGAACGAAGTTCGCGAGGACGAGAGCATGAACCGCAGAGATCGCGGTACGCGAGACACGTGCACTGCGCTCGGCGGCACGCTTCAAACTGACAGCAAAATTGCGAGCTTTATCAATGGGCAAACATTGGAAACGGCGCGCGCGCACGTATGCTCTGCCACTTAGATCTATGGTGCTTCCGTTACGGTTAGTGCCTTAGTGGCGCTATCCGCCTATGTTTGATGGTTATTTTGTATGCTATGTCATGTCTGTACGAAATATTAAGTTTATTTAGATCAAAACGTTTGATTTGTGTTTTCATCGCTACCGATCACCACATGAATAAACTTAATATTAGAGACTCATTCCAAAAGACCACCAAGCTAGCTACATGCGTGTTGAAAAATCTTTCATCTGCGATAAAATAATCACAAAATATCAGGTGTAGGCTTCAACCCATTGATGGCCCACTACTAGGCACAGGTCTCTCCTTTTGAGGAGGCCTAGAGCATACTCCAGCATGTTGCTCGACTGCGGATTGGTGGAGTAACCTAACCCAGGTTAGTATTTGGGACAAACTAAAGTACCACTAAAACATAATACAGAACTTCAAATCTCTGCTTTTGGATTATTCTGCAACAGATCACGCAGTAGCTGGAATTTGCAGATCAAATCACTCAACTGCAGAAAAGCGCGTGCTCTGCGTAAGTGCTATCTTGTCTAAGTACCTGAATCGCGATTGAAAAGCAAATTGCCATAACTTGAGGACTTGAGAGTAGAACACCAGTCACAATAAGACGCAACATGTCTACATTCCAATATTATTATACATCACACACTTATGAGGCTCCGGCTCGTCATCGGATCATTTCAAACTGAATGTTTTTCCTTTCACAGCAGTTCAGCTAATCGAAGCTGAACATTTTTGTTGTGATTGTAACAATTTAAGTGAGTTTCGTCACAAAAAAATTTCGCTTACAAAGTGATCAAAAATTTTCCTTCTCTGTTTTTATTACAAAATATTGTTAGGATTTAACAATTTTATTTGGTACAAAAGGTATTATATTTCGCACAAAAAGTCCTCGTACTCACTCAGATACACATAAATCGCAAATTCTTAGCGCATTTTACACTATTAATTTTGATGTCAAATAAAAATGAATTATTAACAAAATATATCCTACAAAGATTTGTTTTGAGTTTTTGTGCATTTTATCAATAAACTGTGGTTAGGTAGAGGTTAGAGCATAAGACAGAAGAACTAGTGTCATTAACGGCACATCAAAAGCCTCATCAGAGTCCTCACAGGCTACACACATTATGACATTGTAACTCATAGTTTTTATGTCCTGCGGAGCGCGGGGACGAAGCTCGGAGACAAGGACGCCAAGCATACGCCAAGTGCATGCATAATGCGACAAAAAGTTGTAAAGGCGTCAATTCTTGATTGTGCATGTAGGAAATACATAATGAGGATGAACTGAACTTGGGAACTCGCTACTCCTACGATTTCTGGTTACGATAAGTTATGTTTTTTTTTATTTAACTTTATCGTGCTATCAAGCGTTGTCATGCAGGGCAATTTTAAAACGATCATGAAGGTTTACAACCTTTTCAGTTACAGTGGCCCGCAACGTATCGGCGGTAGGTTGCTCGTCTACTAATTTGTCAGCTATTGACAGAAAAAAGTACTGACTAGAAGTAGTTTTCCAAATATAACTATTAATGTGGCCTGGATAACTGAGATAAGACTTTATTTCTATAGGCATGTCTTGCCCCTACGCTTGTTTTATCTTGCAATGAATTAGCAGGTGAACGTCTCAAGTCTCAAGTAGCACCACAAATTAACTCAAATATGTACTGATCTTTGTCAATAGTGAGTAATCATATTGACAAAAACAAAAATTTTGGCATTTAATTCCTTCAAGACCTTGATAAATGCGATTAACTTAATTACAAAAGAATAACAAATATTGGTTTTCGGCGATACACTTGTGATAAGCAATTTTCCGATTCGACTCTGGGACGACCTTCGTGCATTCTTTAAACATGCGTAATTCAGACTTACGAGTTGCGTCAGAAGCGCATATTGTCTTTGGAAATGTGTTCTGGGGACAGGCAAACATTACACCGCGTAGTTGTAATTCGATTGGTCTTATTTTTGTGGTAAGGAATTAAATAAATAAATTATGACGCTACACTCTCACTCATAGCTCCACACTAGGATTCCCTGTAACGTGGACAACACTTCCTAAAGGCAACAACACGCCCAGACCGAGAGCAGAAATTCAAACTCATCATTCAAATTTCTGCCTTGCTGGGAATCGATCCTTGGCACCGCGGCGCGGCGTGGTAATCATTGTGCCACTCAGGTCCTCAATTAGTAAACGAGCTTACAGTCCCAATGATGTCCACTGGCCACTCCTTTTCTTAACGTCATCTCTGTAATAATATGCAATACCAGTCATACAAGGTAATAAAAATCTGCGACTACACTGAGCACCTGTAAATATTTTCACGTAAATATTATGCTATTATTAAATTCTACAGCACGCATGGAACTGTGGAAGGTTTTCCTTCGTTTTTAGGGTTCCGAAGTCAAATCAGAGCTCTTATAGTTTTGTCATGTCCATCCGTCCGTCCGTCCGTCCGTCCGTCCGTTCGTCCATCCGTTCGTCTGTCCGAAGCATAGCGCCGAGACCCTAAGTGCTGAAAGCTGTAATTTGGCATGGATATAAATATTTATCAAAACTCCAAAATAGTAGAATAAAATATTGAAAAACATTTTTTATGGTACCTCCCTTACAGGTAACGTGAGGATGAATTTTCTATTCGTCGCGTACGTCGCGTCGTTGAAAAGGTCTTTCAAAAATATTGGGTCATATAAGACAATTTTTAAATTTTCGGGTCCATTTGCGAAATATTTGACTTTAAAGTGCTAATTTTTAATTAATTTTTAATTAATTTTTAATTAATTTTTAATTAATACTGTACGTTGCGCTCGCTCTAAACGAAGTAAACTGGTTTTGCCAGCTCCACCTCAGACTGGTAGGCAGTATAGTGTACAGTATTATTATTTGTATACAGATTGAGCCAAGAAGTGATATAGAGCCAAGGAGTAATTAGAGTTTCTATATTTATCTATTTGGACTCCAAGTTACTTAACTGTATGAGTCGGGGTTAGTTTTGTACAGGAACAAGATCTTTCATCTCAACAACGATGGGCATAGATATCTAGATAGTAAATGCTTCAGCTGGTATGGAAGGTGTACTATCAGAAAAGGTTACAAAAGCAGTTTTATTTAAATTTATGGTGAGCAAATTTTTATCTAACCAACCTACGTTTGTTCGCAAAGCTATTTCGGCATTGAAACAGGCCTCAGCCCAAGTGATGCCGTGAACAAGAAGTGCAACGTATAATATCATCCGCGTAAGTCAGTATTTTACATTTATTTACAGCCAAACTACAGAGGTCGTTAATATAGATAAGAAATAATGTCGACCCAAGTCAACCCCCAAGGGACACTCCCTTGAGGGACGCCATAAGTCAAGGGTAAGTCGAAACTCACGTAATTTTCAATTTTAACACGCTGTTTACGATCGCTAAAATAGCTACGAAGTAACTCAAGAGTCGGCCCACGCGCTCCAATGTGCTCTAGCTTCCTCAAGAGAATGGGGATAGAAACAGTATCGAAAGCCTTAGAGAGGACCAGGAATATACCGATTTTTTCAATTTTGAATTAAAGTTACTTATAACTAATAGTATTTGTAAGATGTGAGACAGAGTTTTTGGTGGACTTTCCATTTCAAAAGCCATATTGATTCTCTGACAGGATTTTGCAAGTGTTAATGTATTTTGTGTACGGTTATTTATTATTTTTTCAAGAATTTTGGATAGGATGATTAGCACAGAGATCGGTCTATAATTATTGATACTAGTTCTATCTCCACTCTTAAAGATCGGATGTACGACGGCTATTTTGAAAGCTGTCGGGAAAATTCCATTTTTTTTTAATGTATTTTTCTCTGTAATTCAAAATGTGAATATCGTACCTAGTATTGCTGTTCAATAATTTAGTGTAATTGTTAAGAGTTGGTGGTTAACTCTGTCTATTAACAATATTATGATAATGTTCAAATAGTAATCGAAATAACATGTTACACGTACAATATTTTCCACATTCGCATTGTTTTAATCTTTGGCTATCGTATTGAATGTCCCATATAGGCTGTATTGCCGTGCCATAGCCATAGCCAATGTTGACGATGTGTCTCGCTAACACATGTTCAGGTGCGCTACTCACCTACATCGGCTCGCACAAATAAACTATCGATTTTCATACAGTTGGCTCATGAATAAATCGATGACAATAAGCCTCGAACTGGGTCGTTGGACGTTCACCTCGTGGAGCGTGCATGGTCTCCCCAATCAAGCTATTTTAAATGAATTGTCTGAACAACTTCTTGTGATGGATTGTTTGCGAGGGCGAAATCTTTATTGGATACTATCCACCTAAACTCTGTAAATTCTGCTAGATGAATATGCCGAAATTTTAAATTAAATGAAAATTAAGAGGTCGTACTCTAACCTAAGAAACGCTTCTTGCTCAGTAAACATACTTAACTTAATATTGAATTAATTCCTATTTGAAACTAGACTAACATTTGCTTAGGAGTTACGATGCAGGGCTAGTCACAGCTCAACCATTAAACTGATAAAATCTCCAATTTTCTTAAAAGTATCCAAAATTTGGCAAGACAAACTAAAAGAGACCACACCTTGTAAAGATTTAAGAGAAACAATAAAGAACTGACCGTTCAGCCGTTTTAGCAAATGGATCCTTTCTGCTGAAACAATAAGGTTATTTAATTAAAGATTTTGCAATACAAACATCAACACTCGGTTACGTAGAACGTTAAAAATTCGCTCATCTAAGAACGAGGATTAATACAGGAATGCGGCTGATAAGATTGCGAATACTGTTGCTACGTGAGTCTGGGTGGAATGTTGAGCCTTTCAAAATAGAGACAATGGTTATTTGCACCCGTTTTTGGAATCATTGTGCAATTGTGCATGTTTTACAGATATGTACGCTGGGTAGAGATCTCTTCTATCTGGAAAACTCTTCTAGAAGTTTCAGGGAACTATGAAAGCAACAGAGTTTTTCAAACCTATAGGTAAGTTTTTTATTCTAATTCGCTGCAGCAGCGTAAAAAGTGTACATTAATATTAATTTCACGGGACAAAAACAAACGGGCAATTAAATCTGTCTGTAGTCGGAAATTAGTAAGTAATGTTAATATTTCACAACTTTTTTGGAACTAATAATAATAAATTCTAAAGGCGATCCCCAATTTTCGGCCCCGAACCATATGTAATCTGTGCTAGAACATCGGACTAGACAAGAGTAAGCTATATACCAAAAAATTCGTCTTATTTATAAGATAAACATATTTAAATCTTAGCTTCAGCTGCTCTTGCCAAATGAACAAAATAATGCAAAAAAGTTTTCACAGTATTTACCTCATTACATACGATTTTATAATCGATTGAATCGATTGATAATGATCGATTGATGGAACATAATAATATATTTTATATATTATTTAGTGATTATAATTATAATATTAATTTATTTTTTACATATTTTCGTATTCCATATAAATCAAAACTATGTAATATATTTTAATTACCATTCAATCGTTACGCTAATTTTATTAAATTACATTTCGAATATTTTGACATCGATTAATTGATTGACAACAATGATGATGTAATCCCTAATAATGTCATTTTGGTAACCATAGTATTTATAAATAACACCACTGTATTGTCATATTTGTCATCGATCTTTCATCTTTCTACGCGTGTTCTTGTATATTTTTACTATCAAATATTTTCAGCGTATTTGGAGTCCTATTTACTATTGAAACTCATCGACACGTACACAGTGATTTTAATTTTCTATTGTATTCGCTTTCGTACTTGTGTTTTGGTGAATGTGTTTCGCAGTTTCGCTACAATTTCTTGCAAACCAATACTATATGAATATGGACTCCTTAATCGCCTGTTTTGTGACTGACAAAGGTTCAGAATAAGTCCTGAACACTGGATAACGTACCCTATACATCTTTAGAAGATCAGGAAGTTGCTGTGGCCATACTTACAATGAGTATATTATGGTATCTTGATTGGGCAAGGTACTAACGAAATATAACGCCTCCTGCACAACTACACGAAATATTAATATATTATAATGATAACTAATAAAATCTCTTGAAATATGCAATAGCTTTTATTATACAACCTTTTTATGACATTCGTTTTGGGTGAAAACCATTGAAGTAGTAGATATTATAATAGACACCCGCAACGTAAGTGTAACATACATATTAAATAGCACTGTGACACGAGTATGACATAATCATAACCTATAATTAAGGTGATTCGTTCTAGGATTTCCTTAGTTGGCCATTGCTGGCAGCCGTGAAAATTGGAGAAATTGAACTTTTTGCAATAATCTAATTAACAGCCAATTTCCAGTCTTGTCTACTTAGGCCTGAGTTTCTATGGAAACTGGGGTTCTCCTTTACTAAACTTATGTGAAAGTAAATACATTCTTGAATTTCAAAAAGTATGCTACATAACTTGACAATATTGTTGATAACAAAATGTAAACGGTTAAAGTAGCCTTGCATTTTGGAAAAAAATGTTGTGTTGGCAAATTTGCGGAAAATAAATCGCCAAAATATCTACATAGTATCAGGCGCAATGTTAAGAGTTTAATGTGCAGTGTGCAAGTGTGCAGTGTGTCATTCTCTAAGTTCTTTATCAAAGTGATCGAATCGAAGCTTTGCGGCTACAAAATCGGCAAAAGTAGCGCTTCACTTATGTCAACGCATGCTCAGGAAAGAGACGATTTATCTTAGAGGAGCAAAACAATATCAGTAACCGATCTCAAATAAAACTGTCGAGTTCAATTTGAAGTAGGTTAAAGATGTCGACATTTTGATTAAATTTCAAGTTGCTTCAGGATGTAGTCTGACTTTTGATGAGTATAGAAAACCATTTAAAGGTAGTACTGCTGTAGTGGCGTAGTCGTATCGCGTGCATTCAGAACGCATTACCTTCAGGCTTCGGTTTCGAAATGAGCTAATAATTATCATGTATCGCTGGCGGCGGTGTCGGTGGCGGTGTCTGCTCCGCAAACAGTATCTCACCGTTTGAGAACGATATCTAATCTGTTGTTTGCAGCCTCCTCGCCGCTGTGCAACGTGACCCAATTAGTGGTGCCTCATCATTCAACTTCCAGTGAACCAGTTCCAATCTTAATGTTACAATAACCTGCCCTAAAATACTTTGTTTTTTTCACAACAATATTCTGACCACTGTGGCCAGTTCCTTATTATATAGTTAGGTCTGACTGTAGCCATAAATTAAGATGACAACTGCATACTCGTTCGCTGCTTAAATATTAATAAAAAATACAACATCCTATTTTATAAATGCTAACATAAACTCTACATTGTAACAGCCGTTTACATATAACTACCTACTCGTAATATCTTCCTCAATAAAATACTTACCTATTTATTATATTTAAACAAGACGTCCATTTTTACAATGAATGTTATCATCTATGAAGTAATCAGATCGTAGAAATAACATGTAATCGTGTCCTGGAGCTGCGATAATTCTAAATAGATGATGCAGACCAAGTCCAAGGGTGTGCATTATGCAGAGGACATATGGCTAGACCATCTACCAATACGATTCTTCAACTTGAATGTCAGTTAAGTTATGGTAGTAAGTATGGTAGTTATGGTATACCAACAGTGATACCTAACGTGTTACGTGACCATTTTTTTCATGTGCAAGCGGGATGCATACGAAATTTTGTACAAATATAATAATAATAAATCAAGCTTCTACTACCCAATTTCCATCAAATTTCAATCCAATTTTCTCAGTAGCTGTAGGTAACCATAGCATTCAAAAACCGATAAGCAAGGCGTTTCGCGTCGTGACCATTTTAGTCGACAAGTAATTAAGCACAAATACATATTATAATGCTTTTTCATCAAATCTGACGTTAAACAGTAGGCTTTTTCCTATTACAGACTAACTAGCCAAGTCAAGTAGAGCTTGAATTTCATGATCTTGTCACTAAAATTTTAGGATTTTCTACTGAGAACTTGCACCCATTTAGATCTCAATTCTTTTTTTTTTGAACTTGGCTCTCATTCCACATTTATGTTTTTGATGAGATAATATCTTAGTAGATATTATCTCATCAAAAACATAAATGTGGAATGAGAGCTAATACTAGTGTATTAACGTACCTACAATATATGTAAGTATTATAAGTACTCGTAGTTCATTGAACACTGAATTTCAATACGTGTTTTCACAACTACTTGTCGTGCAACAACAACATAAAAATGGAATGTGTAACCCAAATCTTAGAGCAACGCAAACAAACGAAAACCAGGTTATAATCCGCTTAGCGGAACAAACACGCAAACAAACAATTTATGTATGAAAACTATACTTTTAGCACGACCCAATTTGTTGTGGATTTAAGATTATAATAACTTTTTACTTTAGCAAACGGATTTGTTTAGGAAACTTCAGTTCAGGCGTCACAGCAAACATAAACGGAGTGGCGAAAAACTGATTTTCAGCTTCTATGATCAGCCATGGGTCCTCTCTCTTGGTGCGTCCTGCAGAGACATACTCGTACAGGCGACAGAAGCTGGCCCGCTTTACAATCAAGGCTTCATGTTAGGATTATATTAGCAATATTATTGTGAAGTATTTAATTAATAAGTATTGTTACGAGTATTATTATCATTCTATGCTGTGCTCCCAAACTACATGTCATGTTCCAACAGGGGGCTTGAAAGCCAGTTCTTTCTTTCTCTCTTTTTACCCGACTGCCAGGAAGGATTAATATTATGTTTCTCACGCGTATCTTGATAACTCAAGTGTTCTTAGATAAATAAATTAAAATAAAAAAAAATTGGTGGCTGTGAGATGCCATTGTTTGAAGTATCAAAAAATAAAAATAAATCAAATAATGCAATAGGAGTATCAAATGAAAGAGCTTACCATAAGGATTTCAAAAAGGTATATCATGATAGACTTTTGATAGCAGGCGGGTTTTTTTTATTTTTAAATTTTAAACTTGTTTCTTGTTTAGTAATGCATTGGCGATGCCTTTGGTTTTACTGATATCCATAGGCGACGGTGGCCACTTATCATCAGGATGAACTCTTTAAGCTTTAAGTTCTTTTTTCGGCTAGTCACTTAAAAAGAGCCTGACTCTACAGGGGCTCTAGCTCAGAGCTAGAGCCAGTAACTCTATAACCCTAACTCTACAAACCCTACATCTTGATCAATAACATAGCTTGGCCATTTCTTAGAACGCATTGCGTGCCATGTCATTATTCGAAGCTCTGCCCTGCAAGGCTTAGCTAAATTGCAGTTTAAAAGAAAATAATTAAATTAGAGATTATGGAGCCTCCACGTCACCTACTGCACGCGTGCAAACGTTACCATAATACTTAAAGCGATTAGGGTAATCCAATATAGCGGAATGCGACTGTTGATTGAATCAATTGCAGTTATCTATCTCCTTACGCTGAGCAATTGTTATGATGTGAGCTGATCGTAAAACTTATTGCCTTATCGCTGGCCTTGGGCGGTTCTGTTGTCTATTGCCTGTTGTCTGTTGCCAGCTTCTGGTGTACTCAGACAAGTACATCCATTTGTGCGTTCGTGTTGTGGAAAGCTTTCATGATCAGTTTATTCTATGTAATAGACTCACAGTTGTAAATACTGATGTAGTTATTTATTCTTCATCACGTTTCTGTAGTAAATAACAGACACATTGAGATGATTGTCTTTATTAGTGTTCAATTACGTGCTCTGGGATCTGGAGTAGGTACACTACCTACCTACATTTTAACTTACCTACCTACGTACATTAAAAATAATTTATTTAGATTGATAGATAGGCATTTTTAAATTATAATTAGTATCTAGACTTGCAATAGGAAAGAATCATAGTATCATGCGCTGACTGGCGACGGCTTGTGCCGATCCTAAGCGATCGACAAAGTATTGCAAGTTGGCGCAATGGAACTTGAAAACGTCGGCCTCCACCAATCCGCACTGAAGCGGTGTAGAAGAGGTCCAGGCTCTTCAGTAATTAGAAGAGACCCGTGATCTATAGTGGGATGTTAATGGGTTGTAGCCAAGTATTAAATTCGGCGGGAATTTAGCCAGCATTCGTGATGTAGGACTTTTACATTCCAATATCGACGATACTAGGAACAACAACGTTGACGGCGTAAATTATTCAACTGAGTGAGGGATTCAAACTTCAAAGGCACAATAAAAAAGCATGTTTTTTTCTTCACTCGTGTGACCGTTCTGGGTGAGCATGAAGCTCAGGAGCATCAGGTAGGTGCCGTAAGCTTAACTTCACCAGAGTCTTGTAGCTGACTGCATGTATGTACGAAAAGTGAAGGAGATCAGTTGCACGAGTCCTGCTTTGGGCTAATTATGACGATTGCTTATTAGCACGAGCATACCTACCTACACCTACAAAAGTACCTTCACGATATTGTTATTCAACAATGAACAAACTATAAAAACTAGTCGTTAAATATTTACGAACTGTCACAAACGGAAAACGCACAAACAGTGGCTAAGTTATGTAAAACGTAAGACAAATATGCAGACCCATGAGATAATATTGACTGAATAATAATCGCAGCTCGCAGGAGCTGTGCGCTGTGCCGCGATGCCGGAGTCGCTGGTGACATCACCTTGTTTGCCGTGCTGCCGGCTGCTAGCTACCGGCTGCTGATCCTGAGTATAACATGCTACTTTTGTATATTTTATCAGAGTACTTTATTGCCTTTATTTCTATTTTGTACATTTTGTAGTTTAATGGGCTCCATCAATAGTTCTGTTGGAGCAAACCGCTCGGGTCGTATCCTGCCGGACAACGGACACCTTTAGGAGGTCGGAGTTTTCAGCATTAGCATCCATTTTTGTCCCGATAATCTCCGTGTACAGCAGTGGAGTCAAGTTACTGCTGTAAGTTGGTAGACTGTGTTATTGAACGTACATTTTGATTTTATCTGTATCTTTCATCTAGAGGCCAAGTCTAGCTCCCTGGCTCCAGCTGAACCCTACCCCTGCTGAATAATGGGCAGCTTACTGCTGTTAGAAGTCACTGTGTTTTTCAAACCCGACGCGCGACGGTGCAATACCCGACGACCCGTGTGGCGCAATGGTTACCATGCCGGATCGCCGCGCCAAGGGTTCTGGGTTCGATTCCCAGCGAGGCGGAAATTTGAATGATGAGTTTGAAATTCTGTTCTTGGTCTGGGTGTGAATGTCCTTGTCTTGTGTGTTGTCCATGGCACCCACGACACAGGGAATCCTAGTGTGGGGCTATGAGTGTGAAGCGTTATTTATTTTATTTATTTATAATATGTATGGAGCCATATTTAAAACATAGGCCTAACCTATTACCTAACTTATGTACTAGATACTTAGGTCGTCTACATGGCAGTATAATTAGATACGTAGGTGCATAAAATAAACACATGTAAGTATGAATTCAGCACACGACAAGTAAGTAGATATAACGTGCAGTGCGCCGGCGCAGAGATAAGTGATGGCAAACAGATACATTTGGCCGGAATGCGACCCACATCACTCCTTTGAACTAGTACCACCACCGCACTCAATTCTTCACGTCTAAACAGATTTTGCACAGAATCCTACAGGCTACATACGGGCTCGAACCTCTACCCTGTGCAGGTGCATGAGTGAAATTCCTGTGTACCATAAGGAGTACCATGAAAAACTGCAGCCTTTACAGGACCGTAACATAATATACATACTATTATTACTGGTTTTATCTTACTAATATTACAAATGTGAAAGTTTGGGAGGATGTTTGTTACTATTTCACGAAAAAAATACTAAACAGATTTTCATGAAATTTAGCACACAGATAGACCATAATCTGAAATAGGACATGGATCTTATAGCAAATACATTTGGTGAACATAAAATTTTACATCAATTGTTTACATACAAAAAGAACATATAAAAGAATAAGAATCATATATAAGGTGACTTTACGACCCACTTTGGGTGGGATTGTCCCGCTTTGAGGTCTGTCCCGGTATTCCCCGTGAGATCAAAAGTCCCACTTTGTACATGTCCCGCTTTGTCCGGTTTTGATATATTTATTTACTTACTTGTGTACATCAAATTCATTTAAAATACGGGATTAGGCCCGATGACATTTTTTTTAGCTATAAATACTAATTCTTGTAGACAAACAGGCGCCTGATGACCTTTTTTTTTGGTATAAATAGTAACCTAATTATTGTATACAAAATTCCGTAGGCGTCCCGTTTTGACACGAAAAAAAATGGTCAGTTTAATCATAATATCTCAAGTACTGTATTCTAGAGCCGTTATACCTCTGAATGATAGTTTTAATTTTAATTACCGGTCTATGACCTGGCGCCGCGGCGAGGGCGGGGCGTCTTGGTGCAGTCGACCACTGGCCACTAATTACCGCTGCTGCAGTAATTGGCCCGCAACGTTAAACAATTAACCAGCGGAAGCTATTGTTAGTGTTGAATCGATCTGCTATAGAGTATCAGGAGTAGGTATCGGTGCACAGCGCTATATAATATTATAATGTAGGTAGGTACCTATGCATAATGATTTGTTTGTCTCTTTTTATGACCTTCTTATCTTAAAAATTTTACACGGTTTTTATTCAGTGACATAATTTTATTAACACGATCAAATCCCTCTTCCATTGTTTTTATTAATCATCTGTCTATTTTCAATAGTGGTCTACTCGCCAGCCAGCTACACTTTGTAAAACTCCCCTCAAGTCATCGTATCTACGACTCCGCACCGCACCTCACCGCCCTGAACTCGCCTGTCCTCTCATCTCACTACATGCCTCACCTCATCTCATCAGTACGTGATATAAAATTACTCCGTAACAAATTATTATTATTTTCCTAAGATACAGTTGCCGTTGTCCCTATTATAATTGCCCAGCGCTTTACAGCTTCACGTAGAGTAACATAGGTAATATACTTACCTACAATATCAATATCATGTACCTAACTCTTTCGACTAACAACTACCTACTGCAACTCAGATTCCGGAAGCTCTTTCCCGTCGTTATTTCTTAATCTTCAATCCTTTACTTCAGCAGGAATCAGTTATAGATGCCTACTCTTTATTCGAGACTTGCGGTCAATAGGTAAGCTACCTATCAACTTGACCTTCGTCTCCACGAACAGAACATAGATTTGATAGCGGCCAGTAAGAAGGAACTCACATTCAATGAGCAGTGCAACCGTCGCGGCGTCGTTCCCGATGGCGCTCGAGGAGGCGTCGCCCCCGCGGAAGCATGCACCTGTCTCATTACCCGCTATCTTAACTCCTCAATTGTCACCGCTCAGTCACTGCATACACCTACGGAGCGGTTATTTTTAATATCTCTAACTGTTACAATCGGTGCAACTGGAATAATGTTCTCAGATTCAGATGTGCTAACCCGAGAAACGGATACCACTTCAATTTCAGCCTTTATCTGTGGATTAAAAGACACGTGCGCAAATTGTTTTATTGACGTCTTTGCTATCTTAAAAGATCAGGCACCGCTCTGATTTTTGTGACAGATAAAAGACACTACAACTCATGAATGGTGGGGAATAAAAGGGCTCCATCCATTTCAAATGCGAGCCTACCTTCCCTACTCGCGGCGCACCTTGCTCTACTGGCTCTACAACGCCCAATTTAATACAAAACATAGGTTACTCAAGTATGGTTGGTGTTGTTACAAGCCTGGCTAGCCACGTTTCCCACCTTATAAAATTTACCGTGCTTTGCGTGTAACGTTCAGTGTTGTGTGTAACGTTTTCCCCAGCCCAGTAATAAGTAGTGCAGATTTTTCATTATCTCGCTTTT
Organism: Thymelicus lineola; assembly: GCA_963932265.1. Taxonomy (NCBI): domain Eukaryota; kingdom Metazoa; phylum Arthropoda; class Insecta; order Lepidoptera; family Hesperiidae; genus Thymelicus; species Thymelicus lineola. The sequence goes on along the minus strand of OZ010696.1, from coordinate 15,277,550 downwards.
TTTTGGTGAGCAACCATACGGTATCATATGTGATACGGTATCATTAGTGATACTAACCTCTGTCGTTACCGATGTATATGTGCGACAATGACCACTTACCATAAGATGACTCGTGTGCTGATTTGTCAGTGATTGAAATACAACATTCGCGTCCAAAGGTTGAACAGTGGACTTACATAAACGCATGTTCATCATTACAGACAGATTATGCTGTAATAGTTGATAGCGTTAAAGGATTCCATTAGCAATGGCCAAGACCCAGTGTGCCACTGACCCTATCAGACAAGCCGCCGTAATGGACTCTGAACGATTCTTAGACTCGGCTCACTCAACTCATCAGATCTAGCAGCGGATAAATCAACATCGTTACTTATAATGAAAATAACTCACCTACGTTACCTTATTTAGTCCAGTTTCATTTATTTGTAGTAAAGATGAAAAAAAACTTTTGTTCTTTACACAATAACAATACCGGATATAATATAATAGGTACTTTATTTTTCTTCTTTCCTGTTCGGCAACGAATGCCTTTTGTGCTACAAATTTCCATGGACAATGGCGATAATTTGTCATTAGGAAGCTCGGTTGCTTGTTACTAACATCAGAATTAATAAACTGCTACTAAGTTACTCGTCTCCACCAATTCGCCCTGGAGCAGCGTGGTGGAGTATGCTTTAGGCCTCCTCAAGTGACCCATGCCAGTAGTGGGCTATGAATAAGTTGAAGCCAAGTTACACGTCAAGTGTAATCAGTACATAAGAAGTACAACGGTGACATGCGTTACAATGTTACCTGGATTACAATATTTATTCACTCATTGTGAAACATCACATCAGAGTCCAGATTGTCACCAGTTAAACCTGAAAACTAATCATTTAGGTACATAATACGTACTCTATACGTATACCATATTTTAAGTATTTCATGTCAGGGATCCGATGGACATTATTACAGGTGATATTGAGTAAACCGGTTTACTCCCGATGACTTTGTTTCTAGGTTCTAAAACCAGCGGGGAAGGGGACTATCGGAGTCCCTCCCTCGTGTAGTGTCAGCAGCCTGTTTTACTGGGTTCGGCATGTCGAACAAACCGGTCCAAACCACTGACTGCACTTTTTCATCGGTTAGGTCAACTAGGACCCGCCCCACAGTCCGCATGAAGCTGTAAACACCAATAGGGCCAACAGCAACATTCGAAAACAAACAAAAAAAAACCACGACCCAAGAACAAACAATTTTATCTGACACAAATTTCTACCAGGCCGGATATCGAACCTGGGAACATTTGCCCCGATAACAAGATCACTCAAGGCTTCAGCTATAAGTCAGCATCAGCCTCAGATCAGCAACAATCTGATAGCCACGTTAAAATTCCTGTCTTTAAGGTTGAATTTGTCTGGTTTTGTGTTTGTCCAATACAAGAACCTATGATAGGAGATCATGAGTGATATCAGTAGAATCAGTGGCAATTTACGTTCCAGGGGAGCGCAAACACTTGATTGTCCAATCAGCAGCTGGTGCGATACCCATCACGCGACGGGACGTGCGAGCTGACGTCACGGCTAATAACAACAGCTTGCGGAAAATCACATAACACTTACCTACTTACTGTAATATGTTACTTGTCGTCATCCATACTAATAATAACTATAGTTCTTGTGTTACAGACCTGCGCATTATATCTCAGAACATAGGTTCTTGTATTTTAAGTGTATTATTATCCGCGGATGTATGCATCCATGTAGCATCTGATGAAATGTTATATCTATTTCCAAAAAGCTCTTCTTTCTATAAGAGCAACTATACAAACAAATTAGGAAATAACGCAAGCCGAAAGTAATAAAAGTCGTCAATTAAGATCGGAACGTGCACCGAGGGTAAAGCATGTATTCTCCACTCCGCACCTGTCCCTTTCACTTTTCCTCTATATCTAATTCTCTCACGCCTTCCCGACACTGCTTTCGGACGCCATGACACCATTAAAAATATTACTTTTCAAGTTGTCAGATTACCCATATCCCTCAAAATAATCGTCTTTTTGATCACTATGGCGCTCGAGTATTTCAAGATGGTGACTTTTTTTCATAATATATTTTCATGAATTCACTGCGAGCTTGCGTCACTACCAAATCGTCAGTCTAAGAAATGGGAGCATCTGTAGGGTTCACTGAAAACCCTCTGATAATCTAATGAGCTCGAGTAAATTTATTTTTTTCTTTTTTCACCTCTTCCGCATGCCCACCCCCTCCACGCAAATCGGCAGATTAAAATATATTTCATATCAAGGACATGTTTGAGCATGCTTCGTGGCATTAGGTTGCTCCAGTATGGCCTCGCTTTCCACCTGAGCTGCCTCAATTATGGCATCTTATCCGCAGACTTGCAATTTTTATCTCACATCTTACCATGTTCACTTCTTGTTTGTGTGTTGTTTAGTTTGAAATGTATGTATACATAATATGTTAGTTATTTCATTTATTTTTGTATAGTTTTATTATTTACCTTCTTTGTTTTTTTAACTTGTTTAGTTTATTCGATCATAGCTAGAGTAGAAACTGTGCGAACTGCATTAATCGTCCGAACTGCGACACAAACAAAGGTCGCACTGAAAACCAGTAGCCGTGGTTTGCCACGGCATGATGCTAAGTGCGAACCTTTTTTGTAGAGCACTGCTGTAACGGATTGTCATTTTCTACAACGTAATTGCTGTTTTGATTGCATTTTGTAGCCTGTTGCATAATGCTTTACGAAATAAATATTTTCTTTCTTTCTTTCTTTCTTTCTTTCAAAAATATCAACATCTGACACTGAAAATCTGTAGACGCTTCCCCCACCAGTGAAAGTGGAAACATTAAAGGACCATTTATCCTTCCCGTCATCTAATCTATTATACCAAATCAATAGCGAGTAACTCCACATTTACCATCGTGGGCTCCACTATTAAGAATATACAAAATGATTTAAGTAGGTATAAAACTTTATTTTTAAGTATACAGTTATATATTTTTAATATATATAAAAATCAAAACTTACTAATATTTTACATACAATTCATACGCAAATGCGCATTGATAAAGATCACTCGCCTAGAAATATAAACAACACTGAAATTATCACATCTGAACCAATTTCAAACATACGACGAGTATGCGCTTACTTTAGAAATCTCTTTTCTCTTCTTAAATTACATACACACATACATAAGAATATTAGGTAAAACTAATAAAAACTTTTACTTCAACTTTTTTGCAGCGATCGAACCATCGATTGAATCGATATTTTGTACATGTCAACTTAATATTCAGGTCATATTCTTTATAGATATGATACGAATAATTATATAACGCTTCACACTCATAGCCCTACACTACACAGAGACAAGAACAATCACACCCAGACCGAGAACAGAAATTCAAACTCATCACTCAAATTTACACCTCGCTGGGAATCGAACCTAGGACCCTAGGCGTGGCGATCCAGCATAATAACCATCGCGCAGTAAGGTCATCAAATTAAAAATTACACACACCTACAGTATAACACTCCTAGTTCTCAAAACTGGAAAGTCACTAAAATCCTAGTCGCCAACTGTAACTGAGTTACTCGGAATCGTCATCACCATTGCTGTCGTCACCCGTCGCGGGCTTCCCAGCGATGGGCTTCATGAAGTTCACCGTATTCCCCTTGTAGGAGTAAGCCTTGAAGTCACCAATCTTTTTTCCCTCTCCATCGTAGAGATAGAACCTGAAGCATTTTTTTTTGTTATTAATTGTTTCCTCCTGATTTATAATTACTACTCGTAATAATATTACAAGTGATAATATATTTTTTTATTTATTTATATGTTTATACCAAGTGGACATTATCACTGTCAAGAATACAATAATCAATCAAGAAAAATTCTAAAGTGTCACCTAATTTGCAAATAAGAATAAATAGAAATTAAAATTTAAAGTAACATTAATTATTAACATAATGAATAAAAATTCATATTGGCATTCGAGGTAACTGTCTTGAGAGCCACTTCTTTTTTTTCTTTTTCTTCTCTCTTTCTTGGCCGGGTGTTGCTGATGTTCATGGGCGACGTAAGTGGACTCACTTACCATCAGGTGAATCGTCAGCTCATTTGCCGACTATATCCATAAAACTAGTATAAATTTAAAAATTAAAAAAAACCGCCTGCTATCAAAAAGCTATCATGATATAACATTCTGAAATCCTTATGGTGAGCTCTTTAATTTGATACCCATATTGAATTATTCGATTTATTTTTATTTTTGATACTTCAAACAATTGCATCTCACAGCCAACTGTTTTTTTTTCATTTCACTTATCTAAGAACACTTGGGTTATCAAAACGAGTCTAAGGATAACTTAACTATATAAAATATATTCGTTCAGCGGTTTGAAAGATATGAGGTAATAAAGAATTTTACTCCCATACATACATACATCTTATTTTACATACATCACATAACATACATCATATTATTTATTTATTTATTTATTTACATACATACATACAGAGCCGACGTTAGGGGCCGGGGCAAGATTGGGCGACGGCCTAGGGTGCCAAATTTGGAGGGCTCCACATTTGGGGTGAGGAGCACAAAAAAGGATAAATAAAATTCCCATTGGTTCAGCAAAAAATTTTTCGAGCAAAAAAAACTCGATTTTGATTTTCTTATGTGGGCGCCACAATATTCTTGCCTGGGGCGTCAGTGGCTCTAACGCCGGCACTGAATACATACAAGATCAGTCGTATAAAAGGGGTGAGAGACCTGAAGCAGGTGTCGCAGAAGAAGGCGGGGTCGAAGGGCACGCGCGCGCAGCCCACCACCACCCACTTGGCGCCGAACTCCGCGCACGTGGTGCAGTACACGGACTGGTTGCGCGTGATGTGCGAGCAGCGCGGGTAGAGCGCCGCGCGCTGCGGGTCGCGCGCGCCCACCAGCCGCACCTCCGAGAACGTGAACAGGTGCTCGCACTTGCCTTGGTGCATGTACACCTGACCACGAATACTTTTATTGTTTAACTTCCAATTATATTATATACAAGACATGCCAAGGTAGCGCTGAAATTATGTCAGTCGAATTTAGACAAGTGTAGCGATTTTAATTCAGACAGTTGATAGCTGCCTCTGAGTGAGGCCGTCAAGCTGTCTTTTTCACTATTATGGTTTTAGTAGTGCCATCCCTTTTACATAATTTACCAATGTAATAGTAATTGATGTAGTGAAACAAAAGATAAACGTGTGTGTGTTGTAGCTCGGTCGGAACAGATTTTATGGTTGATTTGTAAGGGCATAACGTATCTATAGTTTAATATCATTGTTTACTTCATATAAATTTATGCTTAACCACAATCCCACCTGATGGTAAGTGGAGATGTGGTCCAGGATGGTGAGCGCACTAACATAATAAAAGCCTATTCACTCTTTTCTTCGAGTCATCCACGTCATAGGTGGGTAGAAACACAGACGCAGGCAAGCTATTTCAATCCTTCCCGGTGAGAGTTTCTTAAAACAAAGAAAAAAAATTGTGTATCATCTCCGACGCACGACTGGAGTTTACTCCTTACGAATGATTACAAAATATATAGATTAGTAAATCAGTAACAACGCCATCTAGATTCTTGGTTGGTTGCAAAACTAACGCATAACGTAACGGAGAAAATTGGATATTACTCCGCATAATTTTTCATACCCAGGTCTTATGTATATATTATATATGAAAATCGATTCTAAAAGAGTTAAACTCCAATAGATGTGGTGAAGAGTTTCTTTCGGAATTTCTTCTCCTCCATGACAAAACACCTTTCTGAAATGGTGGTAGATTAAAAAAAAAATTACAAGCATATTTTTTGACGAACGTGATTTTTAAAAGACGGTACATAATTGTATCAATCATTTTACACGATTCGTGATTCGTTATAAATACGGCTATTAAAAAAATGTCGATACGGCAAAAACCACGAGTCGTCCTATTCAAGGACTGTTACTGTTACTGTTACAGTGTTAGTAGTGTTACCTCGGGATGTCCGAGCCTCAGCACGATGTCGTCGAGGCGCACGTCGGCCATGTCGCGCACGGGGAAGTCCCCGAGCCCGCGGCGGCGCGCCCACTCGCGGATGCCGGCGCTCTGGTCGCGGCAGCCGGCGCGCCGGTCTACGTAGAACACGTTGTTGATGAACAGGAACCCCGATGGGAAGATATGCTGCCCAACACAACATTATTCTAATTCAAATTGAAAATCTTTGTTCGCTAATTTTCACCGCATAGAACCAGGAAAACAAAAACATAAACATCTTAAAAGAATAAATTGAACAAAACAAAAAAAAAATCAATACAAACATTACAATAATTGTAAGCTATAATAAAAAAAGGGGAATAAGTCAAGCCACAGATTTTTTTTGGCCACGGAGACCAACCTCTGATTTTAAAACTAAGCCATGGTAAAATTAGAAGGTTTCTAATAAACTAATTCGCCTTCTTTTTAATGCCACCTGAATATTCCAAAGAAAGCGTCAAATAATGAACAACAATTATTTTTACTTGTCCCACTGATTTATACATCACCACCTAATTTACTAACTCAGCCACAGATTTTACAACTAACCAACATTTTACGTTTTACAGCTTGAACATGTGTTCCTCAAAAAAGATAGTTCAAGCTTTAGCTAAAAAATATATTATTTTATAATTTAGCATGTGAAATAATACATCATATTCTTTTATCATGAAAATAGGGACTGCATGATATGTTTGTCGACAGTCATCTATAACGAAGCCCTCGCCATGTAAAAACAACTGAACTCAAATCAAAAGAAGGATAGGTTAGGTTATGGTTGTCTGATTTTATTTACGAAAAAAATAGGAACCCCGCTAAGCGGGGTAACGACGACATTTATGGCAAAGCCACTCGCCATGAAAAAACAACTGAACTCAAATCGAAAGAAGGCTAGGTTAGGTTATGGTTGTCTTATTTTATTCACGAAAAAAATAGGAACCCCGCTAAGCGGGGTAACGTCGACATATATGGCGAAACCCCTCGCCATGAAAAAACAACTGAATTCAAATCGAAAGAAGGATAGGTTAGGTTATGGTTGTCTGATTTTATTCACGAGAAAAATAGGAACTACGCGAAGCGGGGTTCCGTCGACATCTGTGACGTAGTCTTATTACGTTGTTACTAGAGTAGATTAACATATTTGACCGATATAGTTTAATGTACCTTTTTGTCATTTCTGGCGTTTAATTTCAAATATTTTAGTACCGAGGTTATAAAAGTTATTTTCCATTTTCTCAGTATTGGTGTTATTATCTTTCCGTGAAGTCTACCTGGCCCTCTTGCTCAGTCCAATGCAACGGTGATGCCTTTTGTGTTGTTGAGGTCGATGTGCGACGGTGACCTTCCATCGGCCATCGAGTGACTCATCTATTAATTTGCCACACAATTTATCTATACTAATATTATAAAGAGGAAAGATTTGATTGTTTGCATTGAATAGGCTCCGAAACTACCGTCAGTAGTCTACCGAACCGATTTGAAAAATTCTTTCACTGTTGGGAAGCTACAATATCAAAGTCAAAGTCAAAATATTTTATTCATATAGGTATCACTGATACACTTATGCACGTCATTTTTTGGCTTTTCGGAAGGTGCTTTGTCGTGGAGGAGAAGAAAAGCCTAAAGAAACTTCTCAGCACATCTTTAAAAAAAAATATTACAAAAAAAGATAATAATACAAAAGATAATATCCCCGGGTGACATAGGCTATATTATATATTTTTTTACTATTTTTCCCAAAGCGAAGCGAGGGCGATTTCCTAGTTTCACATAAAATGCCACTAAAAATGTTATGTCGTCAACTTCACCAGTTAACAATCTACCAGGCAACCTTTCACGAGGAAGCTCAGATCAGAGGTGGTCAGAAGCTATTTAAGTACGTTAGGTCACCATTATCAAGAAACAATCCTTTATCATAACAGCCGCTAAACGAATACTTGCATGAATAAAATATTGTAAAAAGATGCTTCTTGGGTAATCACATGAATTGGTCGATTGATTGGTCTGAAGACTATTTGAGCGATTCATAAGTATTCTGATTGATGGATCGATTCATCGATTGATCGACTGGTCGTTTTATCTATTGATTGTTAGATAGATAGATCGATCAATCGCCACCTATCAAGCTGAACCAACCTTGGCACTCTCGGTGGTGTAGCAGTCGGGGTTGTCGGAGACGTCGACCCTCATGCCGATGTCGTTGGCGCAGGCGATGCGGTCGCGGAAGGCCGTCAGCCGCTGCCGGCCCAGCGCCACCAGGTCGTTGTTGAACACCGAGTGCCGCGTCGGCTGCAACACACATCCAACGGTTTATAATCTTACATTTACATTTAAAAAACCCCCCACAATTTGATTTACTAAACATAGCTAAGCACACTCGATTAAGATACCTTCATAAAAAAAAAAAACTAAAAATACATGATTAACTTAACTCATCGCGGACTGAAAACATTTTTAGTGTAATACGGGTACTCACGATATATATTTTATTTTATACGCAATAAAATAAATATATATCGTGGCGTATAAAATATATATCGTGAGTACCCGTATTACACTAAAAACTAAAAATAATAAAAAAAGTTCATCCACTATGACATAGTTCATCTGTTTGGGAGCTACAATGCCACAGACAGACATACAGATTCACAGAAAATTCAAACTTGTAACACCCCTCTTTGTCGTCGGGGGTTAAAAATGGTTTGACGAACTGTGTGGCATAATGGTTACCATGCATGCCGGGACGCCGTAAGCGTTCTGGGTTAGATTCCCAGCAAAACATAAATTTGAATTATGTGTTTAAATTTCCGTGCTCAGGCTGGGTGTTTTCTTGTTTTTGCGTGTTGTTCATGACCCCACGACACAAGGAATCCTAGTGCTATGAGTGGGGAGCATTATTATTATTTTTTAATCAAAAGACATGGCAATCAAATACTAAGTGGGTGATTACTCTGATGTTCTACTTTAGAAACTGTCAATGTAAAGTGAATCTAAATGTAAAGTACTTGATTAATTGTGCTAATTAGTCTCAATGGTAACAACAATTCAGACAATTAGCTTGCAATGATGATATAGGAGTTTTGTTTGACTTCCAATTGCATAACTTTCCTACAGTTGTTTAAGATCTTGAAGAGTAAGGAATCGCAATGCAATTAAAAAATTTGTCACACACAATCAAAACCTTGCAACACGATTGTGTAGATACTTGTCGCTCAATTATTTACCCTGTTATCTCTAGGATGTTTTGCTCCATAGGAGTGGGGGCGGTAAATGCGAGCTCGGAATATTAGATCCTTGCCTGGCTCCAAAGGTCCATCTTCTGATCCGTCCAGGGCACCAGCAGTAGATACTGGCATTTCCGTAATATGGTCTTCATCCTAAAATGATAAATCATTACTTAGAGACATACTAGATAACATGTCTTTCTTTTTCTTCTCTTTCCTGGTCAGCAACGCATCAGTGATGCCTTTGGTGTTGCTGATGTCCATGAGTGATGATAGCCACTTAGCATCAGGTGGATCGTCAACTCGTTTGACGGCTATTTCCATAAAAAAAAAGAAGTGTTTGCATGTAATCTTTACGCACAAGTGAAGTAAAATTTCTTTGATGTTAGTGACACATATTACCAAAAAAATTGAACTTCATTGAAAATAAATATAAGTCTCTGACCACATGTAAAAAACCAGAAATGGAACATCACCTCCAACGACAATGGACGCATTCTCAGTCCTCTGTACTTCAACTTTCTTGGGTAATGATTTTGCAAGTCCTTCTTTAAACGGAGCTGCAGCTTTTTCACTGTGCAGAGGTTTTTTCCAGGGCCATTTTCTGGTGGATTGGACTTCAGGTCAATGGACAATGGGCCTTGAGAAGGAAAGCTGTATGGAGTTGTACATTCCAGTCCAGTCCTTAGGAAGTCACCACTGTAACAGCAGGAATACCAGGACATTTACTTAAAAATTCAGTAGATTGGAAAATTTTGAATAAGTTAAAGGGAACAAACATTAGTTCAACAAACACATACATGCACATCAGAAAGGCTTGCAATACAATGTGCCATGCAACACTAAGTCATACTGGATAAGCATGTGAGTTTCTATTTATTTTAATGCAGTTTATCTAATATGAACAACGGCAGTGGCTTATCAAGCATAAAATAAATTACAAGCTATTTCAAGTCAAATTTTGCAAGGTTGTGAAAATACCAATTTAGTAAGAAAAATAATCTAAGATTATAAATAATTATTATATACTTTACTCCATATATTTCTGTAGCTTCCCAAATTCACTATCGCTTATGCCATAACCTATATAGTCTCTTATTTTCTGTTCAAAGAAGTCACTCAAGGCTGCTTTGCTTTCCGCTTTACCATGGACAGGTTGAGCCCTAAATGCTTTTGGGAGATTCTTGGTTATAATCGGCCGTGATACGATATTCCCCTTCACATTATACATTTTTGGACCCGTGTCCTCAGCGTACAACTCGAACGTTCCATGTGTCATATCTTGGTCTACTGGTGTATTAGTTAGACGAGATTCACTATTGCTACCAGCAGCTTTCTGGTGGACAATGCTGACAGAGTATGGTTCCACAGGTTTAATAAAAATGTTACTGTCTAATGTTAATGTCTTGTCAACCGGTGGACTGGTGCTAGTGTTCTTTGCTACATCTTGGCCAATACCTTTAAAGTATCTTATTCCAGTCAAGGTAGGATTTTCATGAGGTTTCTCTTGAACCTCTGATCCTGTACTTTCCAGGTTATTATTCACTGTAACCATGTCTTTATCGCTACCCACGTTTACTTGACTTGAATCATTATTGCCGCCATCCGGCAGCGGCACCGTATCATCAGTAACAATTTCAATTTTAATAATCGAACTAATAGAATCGTCCTTTTCGTTGAGAGACGGTGCATCTTCCGATTGTTCAGATTCCATTGCAATATTTAGGCAGACTAGAAATGTTTTATGAACAATGTTTTATGAACAACAAACCTATTTACTTTATCTACGAAAATCTGTCATGCATTGCAATTGCAGTCAATAAATATAGTAAATAAATTAGAAAATTTGACAATTTTAACATTTTGACATTTTCAGAGCATGACAGGACGCTAGTGTTGCCACTGTATAATTTCGATATTCCAGCGGTCACAATCATGGAGAGTAGAGTAGAAGCAGGGCCATCTCTGGCTATTCATACTCCATGGTCATAATTTAACAAATGGTGGACAGATTATGGAATTGGATATATTACTCTGACATGGATAATATATCTATCTGTACTACAATCGCCTTGCGGCCGAAATGATTAACGACAAACCGTTGCCTTGCAACCACTGACAACCAGGGGTATAAAACTTTTTGTGGTTTTATGAGTATATTTATTAATTTAAATTAGCTTATATTACTTATTGTTACCTAAATATCATTGTAGTGAAATTTATTGATATAAAGAAAACCATTACTATCATTGATTACCGTGTGTAATGAAACATCCGTGTCATCCATACCACAGGTTACTAAATTCCGTACTTCGGAAAATAATATGACCAAGTTGCAAAGTAAATTAGCACCATTAACTCTGTAAAAATTTTGATAGTCATTTCTATTTATAGGCATACTCAAAATAGTACATTATGCTGAAAGGTTTCAAATCGCTTCATGGAAATAAGGTTGTCACAGTAAAGTGTTTGGATAAAGACAGTGTTATTTAATTTCGTTTGTTTCCACATTTTCTGGGACTTTATAGTTGTTATCGATCAATATGAATTCATTTAAAAATTCAAAAATAATGGTATTTTTATTGTATGTATGAATTTTTAGTGTATATAGTTTGTCTAAATTAAACGCATTTGGTGTACAAATTCATGTCAGTTGGTGAAAACCCCATTGAGATACCTGTTGCCCTGTAGCTCCTGAGCTGCCCTACCTACGAAAAAAACGTGCATACCTACGCAACAAAACATGGCGGTTTTGTTCCTACTATACCCTGTCCACAAATCTTAGAGACTAAAATGACAACCACTAATGTCAAAGTTCGAAATAATGTTACCAGCTAAATTTGTGCAATCTACTTTTCCGGTTTTTTGAATCGTAAACCATTTCGTAAGAATTGTGAGAAGTTTGAACTAATTAAAAAAATCATTCAGTTAGTAACAATATTAATATTGATTAGTCGATATAACTTATTTTCACTCAAAACTTATTGCCTGGGGCATATAGACGATGAGATATTTCGGATATCTCAATTTTTATATATTAAAATAGTTTTTAATAGACGTTCTTGGCTATATAGTATAAAATTAGCTGTATACCGAATGTCACTAATACCATAACCAAATACTAATTCTTGTAAGTAAAATAACTTTTAAGTTCAGTTAATTAGGGTAAATATATTATGGATATAATTATATTTGATACGGTTGCTTAAACTTATTTTTCTACCAGTTTTAGGGACTCTTTAATACAAATATTCGACCTACCGTAAAAACTGCGAATATTTTTCAGATTTACTTTCCGGTTTATGGTCATCACTATTTAATTTGCACCCGAAACTGGTCACCCATGAAACGTCAATTTAGTCTCTAAGATTTGTGGACAGGGTATAATGTCCAATTTGACGTGACTGACATTCCTTTCTTAAAGTGGGTTTTAGTAGTTAGTACCTTAGTACCTTGGTAATAAGTCACAATTTACACTGTAGTAAAGAGATAAAACAAAATGGCGAACGTCTGACGTCATAAAAAATTTATATATAAATTTAAATTTACATTTATAGTGAAACTGTTGCGTATAGAGTTGGATTGTTTTGATTTCATACGTTAGACAAGGACGCCACTATGTTTATTATTTCGTCTTTTAAACTATTCCATAACATTCCATAACTAAGTATCTATATGACATAATAACAAGTCCTTATAATTCCTAAGTCAATGGAAAACCCTAGAAAACGTTTATGGTTTGTTTAAATTTGTTTCGGCTGCAAATCGACCCTACTGTAGATCACTGACTTTGCAGAGATACGTCCGATCATAGGCCGGATTGAGGTTATCCTTCATCACAGAACATACCTTCATATTTGTAGGGTGTCCACACTAACTTAGAAAAATTGTCCTATTTTGATATGGTTCTTCAAAATGTTTTCTAATAATATTTCTGGCGGTACAAACTACTCCAATTTTGTAATTATTTTATGGTACACGATGTTTTCAATTATAATAAAATAAAATACTCGGTGTACATTGAATTATACGTTCTTACTAGAAACGCTCATCGCTTAAGTACATTTTACTTTCTTTTACGTATGCATGGTCACCCTATATATTTTTTGTATGAAAAATATAATAATGTTGATTATTCTTAAAATTAAGCGTTCACAAAAAATTTAATCGTGTTAAACTTTAGTGACAACATTTTCACAATTTCTGATGTATTCGCCCTTTGTATAAAAGCTTGGGTTAAACAAATAAACGCTAAAACTTGGAGCTCTCAGACGGGACATTGATAAGAAAGTATTTTTTTCATTTACTGTCTAAATATTATGTTTCAAGTCAGGGTTTTTGTTTCACAAATTCAGTCTTAATTATACTCGTAAAATAGGAGTAAAAATATAAACAAATATTCAGCCAAAGTTGGAGAAATTTAGGAACAGTCAATCCACACATAGGAGGATTGAGAGCTCCAAATAAACCTTTATAAAATCCAAGTAAACCGTTAAAATCAATTGAGAAATTGTGAATAGCTTTCACAAATTCTGCACAATTTTTCCACATAAAAATGTTAAACATAAATCAAGTATATTTTGAAATACGAGATTACAGTAATTTCTTAAGTTAGCGGATTGAGTGTTCCAGTTAATCGACCACAACTTTCTTAACATACGTTTCACAAATTTTTTATCTTCACCACGATGCTTTCACAATTTTTTCCTAAATTTCTCCTGATTTTGGAAAAAATATGAGTAATTTTTAAAAAAGAGCCCTCAATCCACACGCACACCCGTAATCATGGATAAAGCCATGTCTTCCCTCGTCTCTGATTAGAGTGGCGGGGGGTTAACCATTTATCTTTTCTCTCACATCCCCCACTTCACTGTGATTAGCTCATCCTATAGTGGTCTTATTGGGAGCGAAGAGTAATTAATTTGTTGAAGTTAATTAATCTTTTCTAACACTATTTCGGGGTTAGAAATATCATCAGTTAATTTTTTGTCATTTGAATTACTTCTGAACTGAGGATCTAACTCCACTTTACCTTCGATGGCTATAGCAGGCAGAGGATTAAGCGGTCGCGTCTGAATCGCGATAGTGTCACGGGATCATAGATTCACGGGATTCACTATTCATTTTGCTAGTAGGGCCTTCAGGAACACCTTGGTGGAGATTTCAGGAATAATGTATCGACGTGTGCGGCTGTGACAAAGTATGAAGAAATTACAATAAAACTACCAAGTATAGTTTATATTTCTTTATTGACATTAATATTCAAAAGTACATTTTCGTACAATAAAAAACGAAAGAATATCCTTAGAGGCGAAAAATAATACGCACATCACGTAAAACAGTTCTGATTCAATTTTTTAAGCTATCTATAAAAGGTTTGTCGATCATGAAAACCTTTTTAATCAAATAATATAATACCATCACACCCATTCTAGTTAATATGTACTTTTGGAGTAAAGTGGAAGCTCGGCCAAATTGTGGGCCGACACAACCCAAACAACGAAATTAGTTGAAAATATTTGGTTAGAACTTTAAAACCAGAAATTTAAGTTGTAACAAATAATGACACAAATAAATACTAACTGAACCATAGATTTGGATTACATCTTGCTTACGAGCCTACGCGTGTAGATGGGAAGTTAGGTGAGCAAGTCGTGTTAGTATGTAAAACCGTTACGCAATTTGCAAAGGAATGTTTCATCAATAATTGTGACAATTATTTAATCAACCACAAATTTGTGATTTGCTTGTCCTGGAGATAAAAACGCATTGCGGCATAGATCTGGATGGGATTCTTTCAGGTTGCCCATATTTTCCATCTTATCCCTAAATCTATGGTCCAAGCTTTTCTATCTTACCTTTATAGATACATCTAGTACAAGAATAAAACCAACCTGGTCAATAAAATTTAAAGTAAAAAAAAAACGCTTTTGCAAGCAAGTCACGGCCTCCTTCCGCGAGCAAAGGAACTAACTGTATTATAGTCAATACTGGGGACCCTATCAATAAAATATCTTAACACTAAGACCCAACTGTCTGCTATTCAGCTCTACTAGTGACTGCATCAACAGTCCTCATACGCGAGGTCCGACTTATTCATAGCGAGTTTATTTTATTATTCAATTTCCTACAAATTTACATCGGTTTAAATAAAGCGTGTAGTGTATATAAAGCGCATCATATTATTTCCTCTAACACTGCCAGCTCGGGACGGTGATACGGTGATCATTATTGCTTCACAATATTTTCAATACGAGTACTATGAACTAACTCGGACCTCGGGTTGCCCTTCAGAACGTCGTCTATCCCTGTCAATCTTCAAAATAGAGCACTAATTATCGTATCCTAAATAATTAAAATATATCCTAGAACTACCCAATTCGAAACGCTACGATTATCTCTTGGACTAAATAACGAGTTGCTATTGGACAGATCGATTGACGCCACAAAAATAATATTCGTGTGACAATTGTAAAAATAACGTGTATCGTGTACAATGCTTACACAAAATATATATTATTCAAATCGAAAAGTAAACCTTACACTTAAATTAGAATCTGGTCATCTCGTTGGACGACTTTAGCCAGTGTTCTTCTTTAGATAGTAGGTTAGAGCGTGTGACGTGGTAATCTCATGCAGCCGACGTCGTGACGCCGCCCTGCTCGTCTTGCCCGTCCTACTTCTTCGCGGCGCCCGCATTCTCCGATGCGTCCATCTTCTCTTCTGTCTTCACTACCTTCCCGTCTCCTGTAAACACGTCATCATATTAACTTGAGCGTCCGATAAATGAATTCCTACTCTACCAATATAATTTATGAAATATTTATCAGACGATGTGATGAAAATACAGATAAAATAGGTGGATCAGAGTGCCAAATCGTCAAGGCAGAGGCGTAAGGTCGCAAGGCGGCGCGCAGCGGGGAATAACTCTCCGCTCGCGAGCCGCCCCGCACCCGGCGCCTCCGCTACGACTCGTCATCAAGTCTCATCATTTCCAAATGCGACAAAACATTAATAGTACACCAACTGCAACTAATCCATCAACTATAAAATTAATGTTCACATAATCATTAGAACTGTGTAACTAGTGTAGCTCCACTATCCACTTCAAGCAAAGAGACCAGAATCTTCACATAAGAAAGTTACAAATGGCTGTCATTAATAAAATTAACACCTAATGAATATGCTTCAAGCTTCCCATAAACTTCCACACCAATAAATCCTTAAATTATGCCAGACAACCAATCATTGCTCTACTTGGTAGGTCAAAACGTCATACACTATTTCATGAATTTATGACTATTTACTTATTTTTATCGATAGCAGATCAATTCGTCAGGTCTTGGTCTATATTATCTCAAATTTCAAAGTATCCAACAACAACATTTATATACAGTTACTAGCTGACCCATCGAACTTCGTTTCACCTAACAGTCAAGGAATGTACTTTGTTGTTACTTTTAACTTTTATAGTTTTTGTATGCTTTACAAATCAGACACCATTACATTTTTTGCAGTAAAATATACTCTTTGGCCATTTTCTAAGTGAAATACAGCGGGATATCTTTCATGAATGGAAAAAAATACCCTACGGAATATACACAAAAAAATTATCCGAATTGGTCGAGCCATTCTCGAGTTATGCGCTTAGCAATATTCATTTTTATTTATATAGATATGGTGTGACATCACCACCATTACGCATCGGTCTGTGAGCTAGTGACAGCGGTGACAGTAGTATGAAGGGTGGTTACCATTGGGCTGGTCGGCCTCGGCGTCGGTGTTGGAGCGCCTGCGCTTGCGGGGGAACTTCCAGCCGCCCGCCGCGTGCTTCAGCTTCGGCAGGGGCTCAATGTCCAGTACCTGCCACACACACATTTACATTACATTGACATTCACAGCACAACATATGTAGTACCTAACTTTCTCTATAAACAGTCATAAAAGTAAATATGTATAGAGAAATATACACAAAAAAAATGTATAAAGTATACTAAATAGCTGGCAAATACGTAACAAGATACGTGAGTGAGTGTAGGTAAATAATTGAATTAATAGATCATTAAAAAAACCTATGTAACCATAACATTTTATAGTGGTGTTGTCTTATCTGCCATATTTTGCCCCAACTTTTGGAGTGTATCTGATTTTTTTTATGTGTATAAGAATTTCACATGTATAACGTATTCACTGTATACTTGTACAAATAATATTATAGTTGCTCACCTTGTGGATTTGTCTAAATGCGATTTGTCTGAGGAACTGTTGCGCCGACGCCGTCAAGTCTTCTCGCTTCTGTGGCGGCAGGTTGCCCAGCGCGTCCTGTGTTGAAGCAAATTAAAATAAGTTTCTTGTTAGGAAAATTGATAAATAAAAATCAAATTTCCCACCAAAAACGTCACGTGACGTCACTAACCTATATTTAATACTACTGAAGTTTACTGAACTACTGGTCTACTGAAGTTTGTTGAACTTCCATATAAAAATACGAGCAATGACGTCATAAGCTCAAAATGGCGTTTGAGGTCACGTGACAGTGAGTACTATTTTTAACATTTTTTAATTATATTTAATTTATTGCGATTGATTACGATAAAAGAATAATATTTTAGATTTTTTAATGTTTCTCTTTTCTTAATACTATAAACATAAATGTATATTAATATACAGTTAGTGTCAAAATCCCTATAATAGTGTAGTTGTCTTTATGATCGCGGATGATGAATGAATAGTGATGATTGCACTAATGATTGCGCTGGTTGCACTAACGTACAGTAACGCTGGTACAGTACAGTACAGTACAGTATGGTATAGTATAGTATAGTGCAGTGTGAGTGTGAGTGATGTAGGTACTCACGACGAGCTCCTTCTCGCAGGGGTCGCGCAGGCCGGGCCCCTGCTCTAGCAGCAGCCCGCCCGCCACCGCTTCCATGACGCGGCGCAGCGCCTCGCCCGGCGACAACGCCGCGCCCGCCGACTGCATCACGCCCGACACCAGCAGCTCCATCGCCTTACACACATACATAGGTCACATTCACGTCATTGTACACACTACACAGAGTGGCGCAAGTTAGGGGAGGCCTATGTCCAGCAGGGCTGATGTATGGATGGATGCATTGTATACAGACAATGTAGAGCTTCAACCCATTAATGGCCCACTACTGGGCACGGGTCTCTCCTCTTGAGGAGGCCTAGAGCATACTCCACCACGCTGCTCCAGTGCGGTGCGGTGGAGATACACGCAATGTATATTATTATGTACTTAATTAGGAACTAACATGCCAGTGTTGTGAATAAGGAGGATTTATAATTTGAAGAATTTTATTGGCTTTAATTGCTATTGCTTAAGATGACGAAGAAGCTATGGCCGTCCAGAGGAAAAGGAGATTTTCTGTACATCCTGCTGGCAGAAAAGAGAACAAGAACAATCTCTACTCTATAATACTCTCTCTAATCTATCTACAACGAACGATCCAAAAGAAAGATCCAAAGATGACAAGATTCAATTTTATAAGTATTTTCCTATGAAAAAATCCGTCTTTCATTTTTGCTTGTTAGGTAAATAAATACACGTGCATCACTACTTATGTAGCTCTCCGGAGCGGACGGAGCGACTGTGCAGCGGAATAACGGACGGAAAGAGGCACGTGCTCCAATCCCGTCTCGTCTGTGCCTTCGTGATGTATGCTATATCGTTTACATTTTCTATGAAACAATATTTTCAAAACTTCACGTCCCCTTCCATCCAGGTAAAAATACGTATGCAGCAGCCTTTAGAGTTTAAAGTGATTTGCAATATGCTGGAGAAGTCTAATCCTTCTTATTAATACAAGTTGGTGAAAATTACTGTATTAAAAATGAACAAAATATTTTTCTTCTCTTTATTATGCTGTATTTACATGTTACTGTAGATTTAAATAACTTATATCGTTTATCATCACAAACAAAACTTACAATGAGTACTGAGTTTATGTCAATTTTAATGTTGAAAATGATAATTTAAAAACATGTGTTGCAAGTGTGTGTACTGGTAACAGAGAAGTGTTCCATACTCACATATGGGTTGAGCGGCGTCCAGTTGGGGATGCGGCGGCACAGGTCCCGCATGATCCGGATGATGATGACGCACGACTGCAGGTTGGCCGCCCTAGCCTAAACACACACACACACCCGCGCCGTCAGCACCGCCACACCTGTTGCTCTCTCTGTCGCACTCCGCGAGCGGGAGCGAGAGCAATAGCTGAGGCCAGCGCCCCTAGCGTGACTCAAACTGCGTTTCCTCGATCCATCGAACTGACTCCCGTCTGGCTGACACGCTTCGCACGGAAACGCAGCTTTCGATACGACGAGCACGTGTAGCCACATGTTCACGGGAGCGGAAACTTTATATTTTTGTTTTCAATCAAAAAAAAAATATCTCGTGACTGAAGGTCCATTAGCTACTTTACTTAATTGATTTGTAAAAATAAAAAATAAACATGTGACTAAGAATACGTGCGCACTCCCACTCGTGTCAAAATAAGTTAGGGGGAAGGGACGGGGGGTTCCATATTCGGCTATTACGAACACGAAAATTTGTTTATTCTTTAGATTCTTCAGTGAAGAAGAACACGTCGCGGCGAGTGCGAGTGACATTAACCGTTTAAAATGTTACAGTGAATCACACCGACTGCGACGTTGCTCGGCCGAATAAGAATGAACAACTTTTGACTACACAAATAAATTAATGTCTGTAGCTTGTATCAGGGGTCGTGAAGTTAGACGGTGAGCGAGTCTGACGGTGGGGGGGGGGGGGGGGGGGGGATGGTGGAGTGCGCACACGTTTGGTAATGTGGGCGAATGTACCTGGAACCACTTGGCGTGCCGAAGGGCGGCCAACGCGTCCAAACACTTCTGCCGCGGGAGCACATCCTTGTCGTCGCGCTTTATGTCGCCACCCTCTAGCGACAACAACACAAAGGGTGTTTGACCATCAACAGATCGACGAAAACGGGGCAAACATTGCAATAGAGTGGCGGGCAGTGAGCTTGCGAGCGGCGCCACGGCCCCACCCGCTACATGTTACATCTTGCGACACTTGCACAGTACACATACAAGCACGCCAGTTTACATATTATATCATATGTTAAGTACAGAGAACGGTGTAAGGATGCCAGATGGAGGTATAGCGACAGTGTGGTACGTATGTTTGCTCCGTTTCAGTAGACATCAATATACCACTGCGGAGGGCGCGTACGCGTGCAACTCGCATGTGATATACCGGGATGATCAAAAATCCTTTCTTCCCGCCGCTCTTATCCTACTCACACCTAAAAATAAGCATCCAACATATTGTGGTAAACTTAGAACAAATTATCTTTTTTTTTCTGCACAATCATTACAACACAGGAAAATCCCATTAGAATATACATAGCAATGAAAAATTATTAATATAAAAATAAAGTAATACAAATTCACAGTTATCGTTATTAGATAGTTTGTTCGATGAGGTC
The DNA here is from genome assembly GCA_963932265.1 of Thymelicus lineola. Taxonomy (NCBI): domain Eukaryota; kingdom Metazoa; phylum Arthropoda; class Insecta; order Lepidoptera; family Hesperiidae; genus Thymelicus; species Thymelicus lineola. The sequence continues at coordinate 15,256,766 of OZ010696.1, read as the reverse complement.
GGCTTGGGGGGGGGCGGGGTCGGACCATCGTGCCAACGACGACAACGACCAATTTCAGCGGCCATCACTAACTGAGTACAATCATATATTCATTTACAGCTACATAATCATGATCCAATTAACTGCCGATATTACACGATTCAACCGAACCGATGCTTCGGCGGCAACATACAAAAATAAAGATATCTGACTCGCATGCAAATAAAGAGGTGAATTATTCAATGAACATACACACCGTTCGTAACATGTCGCTCACATGACGTCAAGTCTCATCTTCACACATTACTCTTTTTTTTAACCATGTATACCAACTCCAGGCTAAAAACACTTATTCCAATCAGACGTCTGTTAGCGACGGAGCATGCATCACGATTTCGATCAATGCGAGGAGCTCGCGCATACATTCCTCCTATGCACTGAAGGAAATGTGTAAGTATCGGGCCAGCAGTCAGCATCTTTCAAGACCATGTATCATTGAACGATTCATTAGATAGCTTCAACTTTGTATCTACAGTAGAGACCGTGTAATATCGGTGGGGGGGTCGGGAGGTGGGGGGTGGTTGTGAAATTGGCGCGGTCGTTGGTCGGGTGTGTGTATGTGTGTGTGTGTGTGTGACGGGATGTGTGCGTGTTACCTGCGGGCTCGCGCATGACTGCGGACGTGAGGCTGATGAGCACGTTGACGGAGCCGTCGGACACCAGCACCGCGCCCTCGGCCGGCTGCAGCTCCACCTTGTACTTGGGCTCGTCGCCGGGGCCCTGACAACACAGATATTGCCTCAGTGCTATGCAGGTATGAAGTTTAAACTAGTTCCAAACTTCCAACTTAAAAAAAGCATTTTATATGTTTATCTACTAAAGTAAATCAAGGTTCGTATGACAGGTTCAATAAAGATAACAAATAAGGTCCATGACAGTGGAGATACATTTAATGATCAATGGAATAAAATTGCAATAATCCTACTTTATGTAATTTGTGATTGTAAGTAGACTGACAGGCGTTAGACTGTATAGTTACTATGTTAGGCTGTATAATTGGAAAATATAATACAAAAAAGAAACAATAGTTACCGCGAGGAGCGGTTGCAATGCGTGTTACCTTGACTCTGGCGAGGTGGTGCGGCAGATCGGCGGCGACTCGCTTCAGCAGCGTGATGGTGGGCCGGTCGTGGCACAGCACCACGAGGCGCACGTCACGGTCGCCGCGCAGCAGCAGCCCCTTGGCCAGCAGCCCCACGCGCATCACGCCCTTCAGCGCGCGCACCGCGCCCGCCTCGCCCGCGCCCGTACCCGCCCCTCCCGCGCCACCTGCACCGCCCGCGCCGCCCGCCGCCTCGCCCTCGCCCGCGAACGAGAACCTGACGACGGTACAACTGTTACAAGCCTACGACAATAGCGCTGCGTCGAAATAACTATGATATGAACATAGCTGTTGTAGACGGAGCTGCGAAGTTTGCTGACTTCAATAAAATTTATCCTAGGCTACCACAGCACCACCCGTTATTGGACGCCTTTTTACGGATACTTTTCATACACAGAGAAGGCTCTCCTTATCCTCTATACTCCACGGTTAGAAGGCGCACACGACTAACGTTGTGTTGTGTACATTGTTTTTTGGCGCGCCAACGCATCAATGGATACTGGTACCCGTATGTATGGGAGTACCGGGTCGCTCCTCTTCAGGCTAAGAGCTTACTCAACACGCTGCTTATTAAATATTAATTTAAATTAATGAAAAAGAATTAGCAGTGAACAAAAATTTGAAAATTTAGAACTGCTGAATAATCATTTACCCTTACAATTATTGTAATGTAATGCCTTGTTTTTCATAGCAAATTACGATGGTAATACTCTAAGATTTTTTTACTAAATAAAACGAGGATGAAAATAGATTAAATGAATTCAGTCTTTTGATTACATTGTACAAAAATGGCCTCAACATTCACGAAACAAAATAACCACTTGGATTAATCTGTAATACATTCAGGAATGAGACAAACCATTAAACTGTATCATGTATGAAAGTATTGTATTGTATAGTAGAATACTCACAACTGATTATCGCGGCCATCTTCTTTCCCATCTGGTTTGTCATCTTTTTTGTCGTCCACTTTAGGTTTAGCTGGACCCTGATAAGAAGCAAATTATCCTATTAATATTATATATGTGAAAGTTTGTGAAGATGTTTGGATGTTTGTCCCTCAATCACGCCACAACTACTTAACCGATTTGGCTGTTTGGGATCGAGATAGCCTATATATACCCTGGATTACCATATATGCTACATTATATCCCGGAAAAGTTCAGGGTTCTCACGGAATTTGTATAAAATCGATCTCTACTGCGGGCGAAGCTGCGGGCAAAAGCTAGTTAATTTTGACTTGTTTTATTTCGAAATTACAATCTAGAAAAGCATATAAAGTTAGATTTATAACCATGATTAGGGATCCAAGCATTATTCCTACACGAGGTGTTTCCTGTACATCTAATACTTTTCCCTGGCTGTACAGGCCACACCGTACAGACGTGTGACTTATCAGTTTCGATGTTTAGGCGCCAATAACAATTGCTTTTGCGTTTTGTAAGCCTCTAAAGTTCTCATGTAAAATAGAATGTTATATAGACGTGGTCATCGATGGAAGTCGATGGCGGGCAGACTTGCGACACGGGTTCGACCCTCTACCCTGCTCTACACTGTGCAGCGGCGTGAGTGGTCTATGTCCAGCAGTGGATTTTAAGAGGCTGTTAGATTAGATAATTTCAAAGGTACCAACAGTACGGCCAAGTACAGATTTTATTGAAGAGCACTTTTTTATGGAAATAGCCCACAAACGAGCTGACGATCCACCAGATGGTAAGTGGCTATCGTCGCCCATGGACATCAGCAACACCAAAGGCATTACTGATGCGTTGCCGGCCAAGAGAGAGAGAAAGAAAAGAGAACTGGCTCCCAAGCCCCCAGCGGAACATGACGAATCGTTTTTCGGCTGACTCATGCTCAAGGGTGGTAGTAATCTAAGGAGAAATAATAATAGTAATAATGGTATTAATTAACAATTAAAATCAACATTACCATTATAATCCCTCCGAGGGCCGGCCATACGGCGTGGGATTGGGGTTAGTGTGTAGTGTGTAGTGAAGGTGTGTACCTTGGGCTTGGCGTTGTTGGCGTTGTCGGCGAGCGCGTCCGAGAGCGACTTGAGCGCGCGCTCGGTGTGCGACACGGCGCGCTGGATCTGCTGCAGCTCGTCCTCCTGCGGGTAGATCTCGCCGTGGCGCGCCATCACGTGCCGGTCGTCCGACGTCTCCGGCCGCCGCGCCACGCCGTACCCCATGCCCATGCCCTATACAAACACACACACACATTAACTACTGCCACTCATTCTATTACTTACGTCACTAAATATACTATCACACCGTCCATTGCAAATGTTGTCTACATTTGTACTACACTTTACGATAAAAATATAGTCTGTGGTTCTCTTGGTCTATGGAACAATGTCTGTGTGCTGTAATGTGTAAGAAGATGGCTTCCGCAAATAAATCTAAGAAATAAATGTGCATTTAATTTTTATCAAATATTCTTAATAGTACAGGGATAACTCAAAAACTATTCGTCAGATCTCGCTCAATTTCAGTGGGACCACATTACAAGCACCAGCTTTCGATTAAAAAAGCAATCATCAAAATCGGTTAACTCAATCGAAAGTTCTGAGGTAACAAACAAAATAAGTTGAATCCAAAAAAAATTTTTTTTTTAAACGCTTTTATTTCAATGTTTAGTTTATAAAATTAGCTACAAGTTGTGAAAATTTCAAGTCTCTACGTAAAATAGAACATAGAGAATTATGCGTCTAAAGTCTGAAAATCGTTTTTTTTAATTTAACAACAAATAAACAATGAAAATTAGTTTAAAATATGATTTTCGTGTATTGTCATCGGAAATACACATGTCTGCCAAATTTCATCAATTTTCATTAAAGGGAAGTCATTCAAATTAACGTTACAAGATTTGATCCTTTGATCCTCCGAAGTGAAGCTAAATATAAAAGCGATTAATAACCTTATTGCCGTGTAAATAGAGTAGCATTTTGATCATAATATTGAAGATTTGATGCGTTGATGCTCCGAAGTGAAGCTAAATAAAAGCGTTTAAAAAAATCCAGTCGAATTGAATAACTCCTTTTTTTAAAGTCAGTTAAAAAGAAGACAACCCTGACGTAGTCAGAGAGAATAAGAGTTATGATTAGAAATAAAGGCAACATCTAGATGTCAACGTCTGTTGACGATTAGCGCTGTGCGACCTGAATTACACTTTTTTTTACACAAATATGTTAATGCTTGACCACAATCCCACCTGATGGTAAATGGAGATGTGGTCTTTATAGTCTCAGAGTAAATCATTTTGCGGAGTGAGTCTTCTGTACCAATAGGTAGTATTAACCCTTATGTGAGTGACGAGGTACCCGGGTACCTTTTGCAATTTCAATCGTTTATAAAATTTATAATAGGTGTGCCACGTGGCTGTAACTTCCTGAGAGCTCCTAACTAGCATTAAAATTATTGTTTTTGTAGGTTTAAACTTTCTTAACTTTTTGAAGTTTCTGATATTGACAAAACTATTTCTTACCCACGTAACCGAGTGACGAGGTACCTGGGTACCTTATAATATTTATTTAATATTTAGCATAGTTTTTCATAAATAATTAAATCAGTAAAATTTAATTGTTACTGAATATTATATTTATTATTTGTAAATAAAAAAAAACTATGATTTACAGTTAATTTTATGCCCATTGATGGCATTAGATATAGTTATTGAAGGTTCATAACAAACTGGCCTGAAATGATATCTGACACAATATTTTCGAATTTTTCTTTGCTTTTTATTGATTATATTGAGTTCTCTGCAAGTGAATCAAATACCTACAACATAAAGGTACGACTAGACCTTCGTGTTGGTAAATTGTAAGGTTCTGGAGCTGACTCAGGTCGTTGCGACTGTAATTCATGTCCAGGTACGTCTTGTATTGCTGATCTCACGAGTAATTACGATATTTTTGTAAAATTTTATCTCTTTCTTGTATGTTAGTTTGATATGATTGAAGACTTAACTTCTTCAGAAACTTTCTTCTTCTGTCAGTCAATGAAAGTGTAAGATTATCCTCCATATGAACAATATACGCCGCCAGAGCAGCAATTGAAGAAAAGCACTAAAGGCCATTGATTTGTCTTGTTTAGCCGTTTATTCTATCGTATCGTCTCTGCAATGTTTTTACCTGAATTAGGGAGCTCTGTATCATGTTGAACTTCAGCTCAGCATCTGAGCATCATCTGAGCAGATATGATGTTCTTCATTATCAGAAAGTACACAATATTTTTCTAGTTTCTTCAGAATTATACCTACTGCTGAACAGTATTACGTGGGAATGTATTGTTTCGTTATCCGTGTTTAAAATAATTAGGATTAATACAAACAAAACACAACGTAAACTCTTTGTAACTGTCTGTACCAAACTAAGTTTAATAGAAATATGTTTGTTTACCTTTAACTTTATCTTAATTTTTAACCACTTTAAACTTAACTTATACAAATAAATACTTCGTCACAGTAAAGTGGGTCATAAATTAAAGAACTCTAGTGTGAATTTCTCTTCAGAAACTCAAATAGATTAAGTAGGTACCCGGGTACCTCGTCACCCAATTGCGGTGTTTTATTTGTCACTCACATAAGGGTTAAGTATTCTGTGCAATGATATTAAACTATAGATACGTTATGCCTATAAGGGCATAATCAACCAAAAAAATCTGTTCCGACTGAGCTACAACACACACACGTTTATCTTTTGTTTCACTACACCAATCACTATTACATTGGTAAATTATGTAAAAGGGATGGCACTACTAAAACTAGAGATGCGCCGAATATTCGTTTGGTATTCGGTATTCGGCGTATTCGGCACATTTTTTACTATTTGTATTCGGCCGAATTATTCGGTTTTGGTGCCGAATATATTCGGTTCGAGTATTTCTATTTTCTTGGCTACATGACACGGTATAAAACTAAAAGACAAAACTTTTTATGTAAGATTTATGTTATATTATAAGTAAAAGAAATCCTATGAAGAATGTGTTGAATAAAGTTAATAAAATAAAGCAATCAAACTCCAAATCAACATTTATTTTGAAAAATCAAATCAACTTATTTATTTCTTAACCTATAGTAACTTATATAGTCAAAATTTATTTTAAACCTTAAATCAGCATTTATTTTTAAACCTCAAAACCATATTTTTGGTAAATGGTAATGGTCAACCGAATAATTCGGCCGAATATCCGGTTCGGTCTAACTAAAACCATAATAGTGAAAAAGACAGCTGGACGGCCTCGCTCAGAGGCAGCTACCAACTGTCTGAATTAAAATCGCTACACTTGTCTAAATTCGACTGACATAATTTCAGCGCCATCTTGTCATATTTTTTGATTCTGTGGTACTGTGTGGTGTGTAATGTGTGGTGGTGGTGTACTCACGTGGTGGTGGTGGTGCAGATGCGGCGGCAGCGGGCCGCGCGGCCACCACGCGTCGGCGCCGCCCTCCCAGTACACGCGCTCGTCCTCCTCGCCCTACGACACCAACACACGTTTGTACTTCACTCCAATTTTTAAGTAAATCGGACCAATATTATTTTCATGCTTGCATAAAATTGTAACCCCCATATGTCTCAACAAGGTCAAAATCCATTCTAAGTAATCCCCCAGGTTATTAAATAAACTCAAAGTTTTTCTGTCTGCTTTGTGTTTTGCTAAGTAGATTTACCTTCAAACTACGCAATACCTCTAGATGCAGCTTTTTAAAAAATCAATTTCAAAGCTTTTAAGAAAAAGAATTTCCTAAAAAATTCACAATTGACTAATTTATTCATGTCGATTGTGCGTTTTTTCAATACATTTTTGAACGTCGTTTTTTTTTTTAATCTACCACCATTTCGGAAAGGTAATTTGTTATAGAGCAAGAGAAATGACAAAAGAAACTCTTCGGCACATCCTTTATCCTAGCCCGATGGCCAAGTACCAGAATAGCAACAATTGTAGTGTCGAGTGGTGTGTGTACTCACGTCGTGCATGCGGCGGCGCGACCAGATCTCGTCGCGCACCATCATGCGCTGCGCCTTGGCCTCGGCCAGCTTGCGCTGGTGCATGGACGGCTTCACCTTCACCTCCAGGTCCGGTTGCACCTGACACACAACATGACGCTTTACGATATCTACAATGTGTGCTCTTATTGTTTTATTTATGAATTTATTAGGTTTACCAACAGTTATACAATTAATAAATCCTATAACGAAAACTGTTATTATAACGTGTAAAAATATTTAACCTGTTAAATCAAGATTTTTCTTCTTCATTACGTCAATAATTTTACTATAATAAGGTGTAAAGTGTACAAAATAAGTATTGTGAGTACCTGTGTTATAGTAAAATGTGTTTAGTCCACAATGAGCTTAAAATCCTCAACAACTTTAAAATCATGTCATTTTAGGTTATGTATTTAATACAGAAAGGTTTTCTATTATAATTGACATTAAATTGCACATTTTTTTCGTAATCATTATTGAATTTGTCGACATACAGTACAATAATATAACTTTTAGTTTATTCTTCAAGGACGTCAAAAAAAGAAACGTTTGATCATCCTCATCACGCCGTGTAATCATTTGACGGCCAATACTAGCGGCTGACAGGAGCCCGCCACGTTCTACGGCCGCCTCAAACCTTTTACTAATTAATCATTGGATGATCCTATCAACATCAGCAATGCCTCCATGGCCACCTAATTAAACTATGAATCCAATTCTATCCTCAGAATATTAATTCAGCTATGAATATTACTTACTGTGACCATTTTCATAATAAGCCATTATCTCTGCAATTTAAGTAGACTAGGAATGGATATGTCGTTACTCTACCAAAATTGTTTGATTTAACCATTCCTTTGTTTTTTGACATAGCCATAGTTGTGTTAAAGATGATGAAACCATCGTCAAAATCTCAACCAAAGGGCTGATCAAATTTGTCAGATAAAACGTCATTATCATCATCGTATACAAGCTGATATTCAACTGAGCTCCAATCCTTACAAATAACAAAACTAACCTTTTTCTTATACTGCAGCCGATGGCGGCGCCCCTTCATGTGCATCTCCTTAGCGTTGGGGTCGTTGAACTTGCAGTCGCAGAGCTTGCAGTTGAAGCTGAGCGCCTTGCCGTCGTCGGCGCGGATCTCCTCGATGTAGTCCTGGCCGACGGGCTGCACCTCGGGCTCGGCCTCGCCCTCGCCTTCGTCCTTCTCCTCGCCCTCCTTCTCCTTGTCTGCGCCCCCCACCGTGCTCAGTCCCCCGCTCGCCACGAACGACACCACGGCCGCCCCGGCGACCGTCTTACCGGCTATACAACCAAAAAGGCAAATTCTCCCTTGGGTACTGGCTACTGTTGCTCGTGCGTTGGCGCTCTTAGTACGATTTCATGTGATCTTTGTCATTAACAATAGGTTGCTTATATTGATAGATAAACGATAGTGACCGCGATTGAGATAAGGATACACCGGCATAAAGTCAAAGTTAAAATATTTTATTCATATAGGTATCACTGATACACTTATGCACGTCATTTTTTTTGAACATATGGCATGGCATATTACGTGCACTCAATTTATATTATGGAAGACATCAAGAAGAAATTAAGTAGGAACAAAAACATTGCTACCTCTTGCATATGCGAGCAGTACAAGGTTTCTTTTTCAAAACAAAGCAGGTCACCATGCTTACAAGTAAAATAACATTGAAATACGTTCCGTACAACACCGAAGAGGCCAACGCGACGCACACATATCTGTACCGTGCCTGCACTGGAGGCAGCAATCGACAGGAAAATTTGACTTTTAAAATTGTTAACCGTGAAAACGTCGCGGTCGCAATACAGATATGGCTGTGGCATCGGGCGCAGAGCACGGCGGCGGCCGCGGAAATATGCTTTCCATACTTACGGACATATTGGAGAGCATATTTTGTTTTACACAACATTTAAAAAATATAATTTTTAACTGGTCAGCTGAATTAAAAAAATTTAGGAAATGTATTTTTTTCTGTGTAAAGCATAAAAATGACATTTCACTCCATTTGTATTTAGGAATACTTGAATAAATACACTTCCATGAGCAGGGATTGCAGGGAGCACATTCATAAAAAAAAATACTAATTCAACAAAAAGCAGATCACTAGATTTGCTTGTACAGTTTAGTGTAAACTACAAAATTTTCCATTGACAAACTACAAGTGCATTAACTACATATTTGCCTACCTGCGGCCAACTTGGTCGGCTCAGTGGAGGGTATCGGCTTGCCCAGCATCGTGTGCAGCTTCACCACCTTCTGGTGCTTGATGCCCCGCACGTGCGCGGCGTACGCGTCGGCGCCGGTGCACGTGACGTCACACAGCTCGCAGCGCAGCGCCGAGCCGCCGCAAGCGCGCGCGCCGCCGCCGCCGCCCGCGCCCGCCGCCGCCAGCTTCACCGCCGCCTCCTTCTTCTTGTGCTTCTGGCCCTCCAGGTGCTCCTTGTATGTCTGCACGGTAACGGACAATTACATCATCAGTTTCACTGTCATTAGAACCTATCACACGGTCCTATGTGCGATATCAAACGAAATTTTCATATTGTATTTCTAAACAAGCAATACATATCATGACTTAGAATAAATTTTTAACCCCAGATGCAAAAAGATGTTAAAAGCTTTCTTGACCGGCAACACATCGGTGATGTCTTTGGTGTGTTGCTGGTATTCATGGGCGACGATATCCACTTACCATCAGGTTGATCGTCAGATCGTTTGCCGGCTTTATCCATAAAAAAGGCTGTTTGGTAAAAATGAAACTGTCGGGTTTTTTCTTAATTCTAAAATTTATAGCAAATATGACTGATTTATAATAAAATGTCTGTCTGTGTCTGTGTGGGTGTATGTATTATGCATACTGACCTGTGGGCCAGCGCACGAGATGCGACACACATCGCAGTAGTGCAGTTGCTGCGCCTTGGGGGGCGGCTTGGGGCGCCGCTGCTGGCCGGCGCCTACACCACTCTTGTTGTAGTTCTTCCATCCACTGCTTTGCACAACCACACTCATCAATGCGCTAAACAGTTTACACGGGCAGCGGGTGAGCGATTGATTTCACGCAACTATAATGTTAGACTACAAGCCGCTATGTGCATGCTAATTATTATTTGCTGGTTTGTTAGTTTTATCCCCTTCAAGTTCAATATAATATTACCTACTGAATGAAGTTATATGAATTACTTAAATACAATTTTAATATTTAGAAACTGATCCATAAATTTAAAAGTCAAATCAAAAACCCTTGTCCAAAAAAGCCAATTTAAGTTATGATTTTCAAATGAATAATTGTATGATAGTTGTTAGTAAAGGATGGCAAGTATAAAATTACGTAAAAGCAATTGTTAGTAGGTACAAAATAATGTACTGTATTATATTAAAACAAGGTGTGTACTCACCCTCCGGGCGCGGTTTTGTTTTGCTGAGCCACGTACATGGTAGCCGCGTTGTAGAGAGCTGTATCATAAGCAGAGGTGCCCCTGTTAGCCGGCTCTACAACACAACACAACACGCACGCTCACTGGCGGCCACTCGGACCAACTGAACTACTAAAACGACCGCCTATACAACTAACTCATTTCATACATTTAAAACTACACCTAACTCACAGTTCTATAACTAAAGGATATCGCCTACTCACAGTTCTTTAAACTATCAAAGGTACTGCAGTGATAATTGTGTTCTGAACCGCACAATTAAAAGTAAGGGACTTTCTGGGTACAAACACATCAAAAAAAAGTTGATTATAACTTGCATCATTTCTCATTTTAACATTTCAGTACTCAAACAAGTAAATGTAACCTAAATACGTGTTCGGCAGCGAACTTTAACTCTGTATGTGTGAAGTAATGCGACGTTACATTAGAAATACACAAGAGGTACAGTGGTAGGAGCGCTAGGTGGCAGGTGAGTAGCTCGAGAGGTCGCGACTCGCGGGACACAATAGGCCCCGCTGCTATATTTAGACGCGGGAGATGAGATGGGCCGAGTGGCGCCGCTGTGAGATCGTTCGCGCTGTGTTATGTTTTATACACTTACAGACAACACGACAATGGAACTAGGCGTTGTATCCCGCTGACTTTGCAGATATTAAACTTCTTATTGGTCACCAACGAAATCGCATGCGGCAGTAGAGAATTTAGAAATAAAATCTAGACATAAAATTTATGTTTCAGTGTCTGTATTACATTGATAATAGTAGAAGTTGTAGTCAAGTATTTGACAATGCTTGTTGTGTAGCATAAAATATGACATCATTTTAATCATGCAGCCTCAATCGGAACTAAAATATAATAGTGTAAATGTAAGAGCAAGATATCATAATATGAGGCAGTTTGTCACAATGTCAACCCCTACTTATAATATTGCGTGTGTGTGCGTGTGAGTGCACGACTGTCTGTGACACTCACGTTTGGCGGGCTGCGCGGCGGGCGCGGTGTAGGCCTGCGTGGGGTAGGAAGCGGCGGCTGTGGTGGCCGTGTACACTCCGCCGTACGCCGCCTTGGCGCCCCCGCCGGCGCGCGCCCCGCCCTGCAACACCGACACCTAACGCTTCATCTCGCACCCCTCTTACACCCACATCGCGAGCTCGCATTGGACGATACGACAACGACAACAACTCCTGTGTCCCAGGCGCAAACCTCCATGGATGCGTCTGAATGGCGTGGAGTTTGAAGGTGCTGCCTTTAATGAATTTTAGTGTTAAAACATCTTATATTTTCAAATGCAAGCGCCAACTGAATTATAGAGTCGTGTTGTTATCGTGTCGTCCAATGAAAAGGTAATCCACTAACTAGTAGTCACTCTTATATCATGCAACCAACATTACCGTGAAGAATGGCAATCTGCAAGTATTCTAAGATGGGAATTTTGTCAAGTCTGATAATATTTTTTGTTGTAATTTTACAGTTACATTTTTTATACAAGTGATTTGTGCATTTATTTTCACTTTTTTTAACCGACTTCAAAAAAAGGAGGAGGTTCTCAATTCGACTGTATTTTTTTTTTATGTTTGTTACCTCAGAACTTTGGACTGGGTGAACCGATTTGGATGATTATTTTTTTAATCGAAAGCTGGTGCTTGTCGTGTGGTCCCACATAAATTTGAACGAGATCTGACAATGGCATCCATGTCAAAATTATATAAGTCTTAAATTTGCATTAAGTATGTGCGCGATAAATGGACGAATAACTCAATATCGCGGCAACCGATTTCGATGATTCTTTTTTTAATCGAAAGCTGGTGTTTGTCGTGTAGTCCCACATAAATTTGAGCGAGATCTGACAATGGCATCCATGTCAAAAGTACAATATACTTCATTTGAAGTCGGTTAATTTTTTGTTAAAATGTTAGATTATTTGAATAGCGAACAAACGAAGCGAATTAAGACAAAATTAATGAAGTCCGTAAAATCATTTAATTCAAATGAGACACGAGCAATAATTTTAATACAGAAAAATATGCTTAAGATCGGGACAACAACACCAACGGCGTGATTGTGACAGGAGTTTACCGCGAACAATAAAAAGTAAAAACTGTATGTAATGGATCCCCGGATAAGTCGCCGTCCCTTCGGAGCGAGGCTCTCGGTTCGACTGGGCGAAGTGGCCGAGGGCGAGTCCGGCGCTCCCTCACCTATCGAGCCGTCAATGGCCACTCCACACGGCCCCGGCGTCATTGAGCACGATCTCACAAGTCAAGTGCATTCGAGCCTCTTCCACGATGGACCCGATAGATAACATTGGATTTAATGTTTTACTTTATATTTTTTAAGACTTATCCGTTAAAATGATATCAATGTTAACCCCTGACGCAAAAACCGGCTATTATTTATTAAGTTTGACGTGTCTGTCTCCATGTGTGTCAGTCTGTCTGTAGCATCGTAGCTCCTAAACAAATGGACTGATTTTGATGCGGGTTTTTTTATTTAAAAGCAGACAAAGGGATAGTTTTAAATATATTTTTTTTGTTAAAAATAAAACAGGGTTTTAAAGTTATAGTCAATCAGTGTATTAAATTTAGTTGAATCATTCGCCTGCGGATTATTACTATTTTTTTATGGAAAAAGCCGACAAACGAGCAGACGATCCACCTGCTGGTAAGTGACTATCGTCGCCCATGGACATCAGCAACACCAAAGGCATAACTTCACTGGTGCTGTGCCGGCCAAAAACAGAGAAGAAAAGAAAGAATTGGCTCTCAAGCCAGATAGATCTGCCAGTAATTCTGAACCCAATATCTATTTAAATCCAGTTGATTCCATATTTAAAATAAAATGCATTACTATAGTAAATGCTACCAATAATAAAGTATTTGACCATATTCACCATTTAGAATCGCACCCATGGAATCAGCTGTGAGTTTGATACATACTAATAAAGGATAAACTTGCTTAAAGCCCATACCTCCGGTCAATCTGAGTTTTGGTATATATGAAAATGTTTTTTCAAGGTGACCTTGAAAATAAAATATGTGGGTATTTTGACTATGATATTCGATATCAGTGCGTCGACATACATAGGTATACCAAAATTCAGATCAATCGCAGGTATGGGCTAAAAGATAAATTAACCATGCTGGAGGGACATAATCATCTAATGCTAAATATAACAACTAATTTATACATTTCACATGACTACTACGAAAATCAACATGCAATACAAACTAAAAAATCTATGACAATGGAGGGTAGCTGTAAACACTTACTAAATTAGTTTACATGACAAATTTAAATGACATGTTTAAAGTAATAATAAATAATAATGAGACCATGTAACATGTACAACACTTAATACAATATACACAACAGAGCACACTTGGATCTTTAATCACTTTTAAAATTACCAATAAGCATGCAGACTACAATTTTATTTGAAGTTATTACCAGTTTGTTCTTGATGTCAACGGGCAACTTGTAATAAAATAATTAAAAAAACGAGCTAGATAAATTAATGTTTTCAAAACAAAAGCAAATCTAGCTCATTTTGTCTCTAAAAAATCAAAGCAATCTACCAGTGAGTGAAGTCCAAGTGCACCTGCAAACGTGCGATGCAAACTAAAAAGTGATATCGAACCTGCGTGTACGAGTAGTGCGGACCGACCTGCGCGTACGTCGCCGGCGTAGAGTACGCGGGCTTGGCGGCGGCCGCGTCGTACGTGGGCTGCGGCTGCGGCGGCGCGGCCGCGGGGTACGCCGCCGCCGCCTGCTGGTAGTACGCGCTCTTGCTCGCGTCGTACGCAGAGGCCGCTGCCGCCGCCGCATGCGCGTGTGCGTGAGCGGCTACTGTCCACAACGACCACTCATTACCTAAGGTCGACCGACTGGCAAGATCTACCCATAAGGCGTTAACCGACACCCCAACGCTCCAGCCGATTCAAAACATCGTACAATTCTCCTCCAGGAGGCCCCACACGAGTAATAATTCTCACCACCGAGTACAGGATCGAGCTGGGCAGCTCGGGCCCCGGCCACAATCTACGCAACATACGGCACGGCTACACGACACCAAGGGGACACAGACAAGTATTGAGCTAGACAACGAGACCATGCATGCTGAGAGTCCGAAAGCAGTGTTGCCATGCAACGGTGATGATCCACATGAAACACATAATCAACGTAAAGCTGGGGTTTACAATTGTATGCGTTAGTTGTCTAAATCAATTTGGTCCGTGAGAGTGATGGAACCTACCTGCTTGCCTGAGACAGCGAGCTACGGCAACAGAAAATTATCAGTTACTGATTTTTTCCAATAACCAATTTCCAGATAATTTTTCACAGTGCAAAATTGTGTTTTGTAAAATAAAAATGGAGAAACACAAGAGCAAGACTAGTGAAAGCCAATGGGACACCAATTAAAAATAAAAGCAGCTTATAGCATTTTAATGTCAGTGGCTGTTTCACTTAATGCCACACACAGTAACATTTTTGCTGACAAAATGTATTTGATTTTCCTACTAAATTAATAGTAAACTCACTATCTGCAGTTTTTAAGTTTCATAGCATCATCTCATTTTATATGAGTATACATACAAGTTCAAAATTACAATGCTTATTTACATACATTACAGTTTGGTGTTCACCTCATTTTTTCAAGCAGAATTAAGCATCGTTTATTTTTCATGTATTACTACTTCTTTATTTACCATTATAGAAAAAATTATACTAAACTCAACTCAATGTGTTACTTGTTTTCAAGTGACAGTAGATTGTTTCCCTGACAATAAGTTGGCCTTGAAAAACAACACAAGTACCTGTATAAATAAGTGCAGAATAGTATAATAATATATAATAATATGAAAAATAGGTTGTGACAGAGGTCGAGTTAGGAGGGCATCGGATATCGATCTTTAAGTCAGGCTGGGTTCATATAAGGTGGAGAGTAGATGTAATCAGATTATCAAGAAAACAATCGAATGTTATACATTTTCCAAGTAATAGAGTAGATGCAATCAAATGTTACCTTGTGTAGCAGCAGCGGCCTGGTACGCAGTATCATAACCGGTGGCCGCTGCGCGCTGGGTGCCGTACGTCGCCGCCGTCGCTGCGGGCGCTACGGCGTACCCAGTCTGTCCGCCGTAAGCCGCCCCGGCTGTCGCCGCGCTAAAATCACATCATATGTAACTTTCACGATCTAAACGATACCCTTTTCAACCCGGAATCCACGATCAATACACACAAGACGCCATTTTGACTATCACGCTATTACGACCACAAGGCTGCGTAGGAACTTTTCACTGTACTACGCACTTTCCATCAATATTTATATTTTCGAAACGGAATCTTTCACTTACCCATATTGGGTTCCTCCGTGAGTAAACCCAAAATAGTTATTTGCTGCCATCATTTACCAATTCTCCTCGTAGAAACAATATACACGCTTCTACGGGGCGGAAAACGGGAAATAAAAAGACCGGCGTTTTGTCTCTGTCTGTGACAAAAACAAAATGGCCGCCAATTTTCATAGAGAATTAAACAAAGTTTTTAACAAACCGGAAACAGATCGTTGCATAATGTTGCTATTATAATATTAACCCTTCAAAAACATAAATGTGAAATGAAAGCCAATTTAAAAAAAAAGGATTGAGATCTAAGTGCCAAGTTATATATAAAATATATGGTAAATGATTTAGCACCTGTAATAGCTCACTTAATAAATCGTTGCATCGCCACATCAACCTATCCGGAATTATTAAAAATTGGTGTTATACGACCGATACATAAGAAAGGTAAATATACTGACTACAACAACTACCGGCCCATTACAATTCTTTCATGTATAGACAAAATAATTGAACGATTTTTATGTAATCAACTGACCAGTTATATGCAACGGAATGCGATTATAAATAATAGGCAATACGGGTTTCAAAAAAACAAAAGCACCACACAGCTTGTCAGCCAATTTACAGATGATGTGAACAATTACTTAAACCAAAAGCTCCATGTCCTTGTAATATTTATCGATTTTAGTAAAGCATTTGATGTTTTGGATCATCAAATACTTACCAGAAAGCTGTCTAACAGTGGGATACAGGGACCACTTCTTGAATTACTTAAAAATTATCATCACAAACGATACACCACGGTTAAAATAGAAGATCAATTAAGTAACATGATATTAACTACACAAGGAACAGCCCAAGGTTCGATTATAGGACCTATCGAATACCTATTATATGTGAACGACATGATTAATATCTTTAATGACGGCCAAATATATCAATTTGCAGACGATACGTGTTTACTAGTAGCGCATAGTAATATACAAACTGCGCAAAATATGCTTCAAAATAACTTTAATCAAATGTGCAAATGGTCTCACGACATGGGCTTTGTAATTAACACCCAAAAAACGAAACTTATGCATATCCACTCAGCTCACATAAAATCTTTCATTAAGCCAAGTATTATAGCACATGAGCATCTTTGTTTACATTCGTCTTTTACTAACTGTAACTGCACAATACTTGACATGGTTAAAACCCATATGTATGTTGGACTAGTAATCGATGACCGATTTAGTTGGAGACCACATATAGACCACGTTTGTGCGAAATTAAGGGCTATACTCAGTAAATTCACCATACTAAAATATAAATTGCCATATAAAATATTAAGATTAGGTACTTTACATGGCCCTAGCTGACTCGGTCGTCGGCTACGGACTCAGTAGTTATGGCAGGTCATCAAACACTAACTTAAATGATATTTACCGTTTGCAACGCAGAATACTCAAAACAATAGTACCGACATATATTAATAATAAGTTTCAGGGAAAAAGTGATGAACTTTTTATACTGTAAAGTCATGAACATATTTAACAAAACGTTAATTCTCACTGAAAATCATAGACCTGATTTATTAAACTTAAAAATAAGACATGAGAAACTGAGAACATTACCGAGACTAGAAAAGTACATAGTACCTCAATGTGTCAACAGATATGGAAGTAGAGTGTTAAAATGTATTATTCCAAATTACTTAAATGAGTTACCTGATACCTTAAAAACTATGTACACTAACAATGAAAGATGTAAGAACAAACTAAAAACCTATTACCTAATTACACAATGATTGCCTATGTATCTAATATAAGTTATATATTTAAAATAAGTTAAATTGTAAAGTAAAATGGTACATTGTATTTGAACGACTCGTCGGGCATACATAAACCCTGTGAGGTTTGCAAGGTCCGACTCTTGCAGGAATAAAAATTTGTAAATGTGTGTAAAATAAATTAAAAAAAAAACAAAAAAAAAATATGTAGAAAAGCCTAAAATTTTACTCACAAGAACAAAATGCGACAAGTACGAGCGGGATATACGCTAAGTTTTACCGATACAAAAATGAACATAAATCAAGATATTTCTCTTTATATTAACTAATTTACCATAAAACAACTATAGTAGTAAAATATTTTTTACAAAAAAATTGTGATATTTCCTGGGACTATAGATAACATCACAATAGAAAAATGGTCATTTAATTGTGCGTCATCTGTGATTGCAATCCAGTTAGACTGTTATATCCATGAACGTTCTAAGGATTTTTAATATTCGGAATTGGCAACACTGCTAATGACACGTGATAACTGACAACACTGACAATGACTGACAGTGACAATAATATGCCCATGTCATCGATTTGATTTCATTTCATATGTCATTTCTGTCAAATCAAAATAAAGGATTCAAAATCAAATCTCGAAGTTTTTTCTTTACGTTGAAATGTTGTTTTTGAGATTTAAATAGTACACATAATTAAAATTTAAGATGCTGACTTTATGGAATTTATTTGAGGCAACGTTGCTCTGCCTCAATGCAGTCTGTGTATTGCATGAAGAAAGATTTATGCAGAAAAGTAAGTTATCCTTAATAACCTCATAATTAGGATTCTTCTTACTATCATATATCAATCAGTTTATGAAAGTTTTATAATTCGTGTATTTTATATTCGACTGGTGATTTCATCTAGACCACCATCAAAAAATAACGACTCGTAAAAGTCAACTAATACAGCAACAGTAATGATTGTATAGTATGGCAATAAATAACACTAAATAAATATATTTATAGTTACTCAAATTTTGTATAGTCGTCCGTAAATTGTTATCATTACGTGACTAACAAGGCAGGGGGCATCACCCACACAACGTCATAATAATAGGACTTTGTCACAGATGTCGTGGAACCCTGCTTCAAAACAGGAACCTAACTAACCTATTTTTTGATTTAGTACTTATCTGACCTAGTACTTTATTTCCGATGGTCGGACAACTAAATTATTTTATTTGTCAGTTTAGCGGAAGACTAGTCTAGACTTCGAATGTAAGCACTACTTGCATAAAAAACAAAAAATACATATCCAGAAAAATAATAAATACATACATTATTCATCCATTTTACATATCAATAGTCACACCATTTATAAAATATAGTTTTGCCCAATTTCATTCAGTGCACATAATAGGCAAAATTGTTGGACTATGATTTCATCATAATGTAAATTATAAACTATGCAATATGGCTAGGATTTACAATAATATAAATATTTTTGCTTCCTTTTTTGTGTCTTATGAATGTCTATGCTACTGACACAGAAAATCGTACTCTGTAACATGAATATCTTTATTTATTTTAGTGGGCTGGGGAGCCAACTCACAAAATCAAGGATACGAGGATCAGTCGTCAATAAAATTTCAAATATTGAATTTGGTGCGATCCATACGAACTGTTACTAGAAGTAAGTATCTTAATTTAAAAATTAAGATGAGGGTTAACTATAAAGTGCACATGTTGTATTTTTTGTTATATAAATACACTGTAAATAGACAAATAAGTAGAAAAGGCTATGTGGTCTCTGTCTGTGCCCATCAGTGGCGGCTGTAGCCATACAAACCGAAAAGCCCAGCTTAGTATCATCACTCTGAAGCTGTTAACATTCACATTATTTGTTGGTAAATATTATACATATGGAATGAAATGTACAACACAACAGAGCTTACCTAGTTCTGACGGCCTAGGCACGCCACTGGCGCCCATGGATATCAGTAAATAAATAAAATAACCTCTCCATGTAGTTGCCATTCTATTTTAATAACTAATTGTTATTTTTCTTTTTCAGTTCCATTAATATTACTCAATATACTTACGATAATATTTAAGCTGCTACTAGGATAACAAGACCCTCTCGTAAGTTTTTATTAACGATACAATTATGATTATATCTTGTTTGTTATTTTCTAAGTATCATTGCAATATCTTCTTTGTATAAACTATTTTTATATTTAAGGAGTTTTTTTTTACCCTCCACTTCTATATTTTACATTTAGCCCTCCATTCTCCACTATGATGAGCTAGCCCTGGCAGCTGGCTTTGACTATAAAAAAATATAGTTAAGTGGGTTGCAGTCCATTCACAAGTAATTTACCGCTGGAAAAACCAGGAAATACTGTTTTTTTTCTGAATAAATTTTATGATTTGCAGCTCATTCCTTACTGTGAATAGCATATAAGTAAAACTCTGTTTGGACTTTGGGTTTCTTCAAAAATAACCCACATTATTACACTGATTGATTGTTAAATTGATAAGCTGGCTTAACAGATTTTTGGCCCATTTTCAAAAGTTTATGGATGGCAGTTGGAATGTACTGGTAGGCACACAAAATCCAGTGGGGACAGCTACCCCATAGCTGACCAAGGTTGCAGTCAATTTACCAATGCGTCGGATAAGTGTGTTAAAATATAAACTTTAAAATATCAGACAAGGCAACACTGATATTTTTAGTCTATGGCAACACTTATCTGTAATAGGGTAAGCAGGGCAGCTAAAACAAATACTAATTCTGCAAAAAATATCATTTAACTTAAGCCACTCTGCCCCGCCTTACTCTATTTCTGATAGTGTTGCTATTTCCATTTGCATAAAGTTTATTAAACTTATTTTTATACCAGTTTTAGGGACTCTTCAATAATCTTAAAAGCTGCGAATATTTTTCCGATTTATGATCATCATCTATTTAAACTGGTCACCCATGAAACATCAGTCTACTCTCTAAGATTTGTGGACGGAGTTTTAAACTAAGATTTGTATGGAACTGAAGCAGAGCCATCTAGCGGCAATGAAAAGCTTTGGTGCCATACAAATTTTAATAATCGTGCATTTCCTTTACGCCACTGCTATGTCAAGTAAAACTCGTAGGTAACTAAACACACTGAACTACTCCACATGACAGGTGGGAATAAGCTAGCAAAAGTGTATTTTTTTCCCACTAGTACTGTCAACAGGACAAGTGGGAATAAACGAAAAAATATGCTTGTTTGGCCTTGCATCATTATGATATCTGTGTGAATTTAAATTATTATACTTAATATAAATAAAACATCTCTACTTAATTAAATTTATTTAAATGAAACATCTCTCTGGCAGTTTGTATTTTGTTTATTATTTGAGTATTACAGAATAATCTTTACAATTTGTACAACAGTGAAAATATTTAATGTTCAATAAAAATAAAATGCAAAGCTAAAGGTATCAAAAACAGAGAATGTGATATTTCAGTGGTGAAATAATTATGATGATAGTGAATCTATATTACAAATTATGAAATGTGTAATTTTATCTACATAAAGAAATATTTTAATTTCCATGATCTTGCTCTCTTTGTATAGTATACATACAAATTATCTTGGCTGCATTTTATTTTTTTGAACCTGTAAGTAGGTATATGGATTTTAAAAATTGATTTTAAACCAAAAATGTTATTTACAAAACTGCCTAATTTAGACTGAAAAATGTGCAAATGAGGTCAGTACCAAGAGTGGCAGTGATACATTGAGTAATTTTACATTATTTTAAATTAATTTAATATTCCAAAACAAATGTCTTAGTGAGCCTCAGGATTTTACAATTGAATGAAAAGAGCACAGCATATTATGTTTTGAAATTAACAACATACCTTTAGCACCAAAGTTATGTGATTATAATAATTTTATTCTAACACTTTACATAAATCATGAATATGTGAATATTCAGGTTTTCCTCAATACAGTTAACAATATAGAAGACATCATTCATGATACAACCAAACACATAAGGTTATGTAATGTTTTATGAATATAACAACCAGTTCCTTTACATATCTGTTTGGACATTTCATGATGAATATTACATTGAGCAAAAAAAATATTTTACATAACTGAGGCAACAGTACAATATAACTCAGATCGATGGCCACTGAGCATAATGAGTAAATACATACAAACATGCGTAACCTGGACCTTGATGACAGTCAACATAAATTTGCTTTTTTCTTATTTTTTTAGAAGTTTTATGTATTTTTTTGTTTTTTTTTTACGTTTTTTTATATTTTTTTTTGTATTTTTTATTATGTGTTTTTTATCTGCTTCAAGAATCTTTTTTTTCAATATATTTTTTGTAAATTAAACAGTTTTTGAGACACTTTTTATTCTTATACAGTTTTCTTATAGATTACACATTTAAAAATTATTCATTGTACTTTTATTTAAAGTGGCAAAGTGCCTCTTACATAAAATTGATAAAAAAGTTTTATTTATATATGTTGACATTTACAGAATTGCTAGGCGATCATAGTTTAAATGCAAGGGTAGTGCGTTTGTGGGCTTAAGGTGCTGTATTCAAATAAAAAAGAAATATAATAATTAACAGAAATAAATTATAAATTTTAACAATAACACAAGCTAAAACAAATTCATGATAATATATTTTGCTTAACTGGAGTGCAAGGTAAAATGTTGCAAGACTAAAAATAGGTAGTAGGTATTAAATAAAAATTAATTGAAGGGTATGTTTGATGACACGGAATTTTCAAATCTCGCAGGTAGGATTTAGATAGTGCAACTGTCTATATATTCATCATTAATCCATGCCCTAACACGGTGATCCCTATAATGACATACCAATTGTTTTAACAATTAACATTCTAATAACCATATTAATTCAACAACAATGAAGATATGCTTCAATAAGCCTCCAAATGATATATTTAGGTTTACATCTGTATATAACTATAAATATTATATTATTATGTAATTAGCACATGGCATAACATTCTCATACTATATCTATAGAGCAACATAAATTTAGGAATATGGCACCATCAGTATTTTGTTACTAATTATTATTAGGTAAATTATTATGTTAACACTGCTTATGGTTAGAATTGTTTAAATTTAAATTGTGCTGAGCATACTGAAAACATGATAAAAAGACAATAAAAGTTATTACTAACAATATTTTTAAATGTAAATTCAATGCACAATTACATTGATAAATTGGAACATGTAACATGATAAATATAGGTTAATCCCAAAAACTAGTTTCACTGCTGTCTAAATGCCTCAAGTTCCAACATACAACTTAATAGAAGATGGTCAAACACAAATAATATTGAATGTTATGGAGCTCTACCTCTCTAATATATATTGTTTAAAGATTAAACTTCTCAGAAAATGTATGTTGACTTGAGTTATTTTGATAGCATTCAGGATCTTGTATCTCTATGTTGTTTGATTGCCTATATTTATAACGTCCCATAATCAAATTTACATGAATTCAAAGTGCTAGCAATTACAAATATTACAATTATTGTATTATAATGGACAAATCTAGATACCATGCACCTTGTAAGATATTCTGTTATATCAATAAAGCACTAACAGTTTTCACGATATCATTAAGTACAGACTACAACATTAGCAGGAACCTCATAAGCTTTTAACAATAGCACCTCAGTTTCGTTGTGGCGATATTTAAAATATTGTCGAGATTTGGCAAATTCACAAAGGTGTGAGTTGCCAAGCTTATCATGTAAGTTATTCAGGCATGTGAAATTATGTAACTTATAGTAACAAGGCACTTAGCTTTAGCTTCAGGAGCCCCTCACTGACAGTTACCATGTACTGGCAAGCTATTGTATTTACTGTCAATCTTATATGTACATTAAAATGGAATTTAAAACCAAGTCTAGCTAACTGTTGACATTCAGACCTCCCTGTAATGAATTAGGAAAATTTTCATTTTGAAGTATCTAATTAAAATTTTTTGTATCTTATAAGATTTTTGGCTGCTGTACGAAATTTGCAAAACATTAATTATATAATTTTACTTTAAAACCAATAATTTGCCAGTACATAATAAAAATGATAAATTTGTGTCCCATTGCCGTGTAACCTAGCATACTTATCCTTATATTAAGGCCCACACAACGCATTATTTACTTATTTCAGCGACCCATACAATCACAAGCATATTTAATCTTCAATCGCGTAACATTATAAATTTTTTTTTGTCATTTACTCTTTACACATCACAAAAATACTATTTACATAAAACATATCATCCTAAAACACTCCAATATTTTTTTTATTTCTTTCTTCCATTCCTAATATGTACACAATTAAATAACTTATAATGTAAAGAATATAAATAATAAAAAAGACAAAGTGTGCAACACCTTTCCATGGAGCATCACTTTGGAATTACATAATATTTATGCATGGAAAATGCATAAATCAATCTAAAATCTGAAAATCAAATTTGTGATCTCAAAAGCAACTGTTTAAACATAGTTCATAGTTTTTGTGAAGCGAGTCATTAAAATAAGTCAGTCTTGTTGATTGATGATCAACACATTCACTAAAGTCACGGACCAGACCGGACCTAACAGTGGTATTAAAATGTGCCCCAAGTCTATGAAGATGTGTGCGCTGACTTTAATATAGGTTTTAACTCACAATTTATCATTGGTGGGGCAATCTCGAAGGTAAATGGTCCTATTTATTTGCAAGATTTTAATATACCAGCAAGCACATTTGAATTGAACATTGTTGTCAATTTAATATTTTCATTAAAATAAAATAAAAATACTGTCAGGCATCTTTCAGACAATACAATATTTTTAGAGTGTGAGATTTAAGCGGCTCTGTATTGGTTATACATGGTATATTATCCATGTTTCGAAAAACCACATATTTGCAGATTCTGAGTAAATAAAAGATTAATCATCTAAAAGATATTTACCATAAAATATAATATTCAAACCTGACATGTAGATATATATAAATATGAATATAGACAATATGGCACTATGGGGATTTAAACATATAATTTTCATAGTGGCATTTGTTCTATCTAATAAATAATATTATATTTAATCTATGCTTAACATGCAAAATGTAAAGGTGACTTAGTGGAGGTATATAATATTATCCTTGAAATTAAATAGTAATAATTGATAAATTTATTTTCAATGGCCTCTTACAGTTGTTGGTATTATAATTGAAGTAACATTACTTATGATATTTTTATGTCACTTAAAATATTTGCAAGTGTAATAAGGGCTCACATTATCTTCAATTATTACTATTATAACAAGCAAAATAGTTTTGTATACAGGAACTAAATGCAAAAATAGTTCAGTCCATGTAACTGTCGCGACTAGCCATTTAGACTAAGTAAAAGGCCAGATTCCATATTGGACCGGGCCCATTTAAATTTCATGATAAATAAACTTAGGTGTAGAATAGTATGTATAATTTAGTTAGAATACGGCAGCATCGTTTTGTACTGTGGGGCGTTCGGTAATTTTAGCGTTCAATCGGCGTGGACTAGTTCACCGATCGAAGCCCCAGGTTGAGTCCCCAATCACTTCAGACACGCCTAAGTACGTCGGACCAGACTACACTACATCTAGGTAATATTTACAGGGGAATCAGTCGCGTATCACAGCCCATGAGGTTTATCGTATAGTTAACACACAGCGGCTCCATCAGACTGCACCCTAACTACTCGGCGTAGCATCGTCCCCGGTACCATCTGCCTGCGATTTACGTACAAAATCGCACGATATCGTTCCGTGAACGCGGTGACACTGAAATACAACAAATTTGGTGGAGACGTACCTCCTTGTTCGCAGTCGCTGCGGTCGCCGTCACAGACAGCACACGTCACACGTCACATAACGTTCACAAACAGTTCACTAGTCATTGGTCACTGGTTCACTTGTTCCCTAGATCACTATCAGGCCGGGCGTGGCGACGGGTATCATCGCTCGGGCGCGGGCCACGCGTCGGCGAGGCGCAGGCCGGCCGCCAGCCGCTTGTAGCTCTCGCGGAACGTGCTCACGATCTTCTCGAACGTCTCGGGGTCGTACACCGAACGCGCCGTGTTTGACAGGTCGAACGGCTCTGGAATTCACACCGACATCATTCATGTATAGATAGTAGCTTGGCCGAGGGGTCTAGACTTGTTGGCGTTCTCTCGGAGGAGAGAAACACGTGTCTTATAGCGAGTTTAAGAGGACTTTTTAAGAAAAGAAATACAAGTTTAGTTTAAGTATGTTGTTGACGCACAAGAGGTACACTTTTTTAAATGTAAATAGTCGAAAAACGAGCAACCTGATCGTAAGTTGTTTCCGTCGTCCATGGACTTCATGCTCCCAGCCTGAACACGAGTTGATTACCTCACAAGGTAGCATGTTAAGCGGACGTCAGGGTCACCAGTCAAGACTCAGTCTCAGTATGTATAGTATCTATATATAAAGTTACCCTCGACACAGAGCAGCGTGCAGCAGGGCGCGCGGCTGTCGGCCAGCGGCACGCGCCGGCCCTCGCGCACCGACACGCACATCTGCTCGTACCTGCAACATATTACATTATATACGGTATACCACGTGACACTATTATAAATAATACAGCACAACAGTGAAAAACATAAATTTTAATTGAGAATAGAACAAAATGCTGAGAGGGGTCACCTACCTGGGCTAGACACACACGACTATGTGCCTAAACAGTGTTTAGTGTGTGCGAGTTTGTGTGTTTACTAAATACACAATACACACACACACTTGTGCACGCACACATTTATAATGGACACACACCTTAACTAAGAATAGCATTTCAGTTTATCATTTTAAGTGATATAGTAATCTTGTGAGAATTTATTCTTTAACAGAAATAACTGTGCCAGTCTGCCTATCCACGGAACACAGAGACAAGAGGTGGAAATGGTATAAGTGTTGATTAGTATGGGAACCGTCCTAGCCAAAAAAACACAAGTAAATGGATAATCGTATTACTTTCAACTATAAAACTTACATTTTGATTGGTTGTTAGTTGTCAACTACGAATAGTCCGAGAAACCTGCTATTTATGTTTGAAAATTCACTTTAATATTTGATGTTAATTCTTATTTTTCAATGTCATATTCAGTGAACTTAGTACCTTTATCAATTAAGATCATAATACTTTTCAAGTTCTGCTATACCACAGCTATACACCGCTAGATGGCAATATTCTACGTAATAAATAATTCTATACTTAACATATAGTAATAAGGTTGACATTGAATTGCAGTTGGTTGTATTACAATGTCAATCTTATTGGAAAATGATTAAATAATTCTGTCTTCTGAACGCTAGATGTCGTGACTGGAATCTAATATCAACCTTAAATGTATAGCGGTAAGTTATATTTTTGGTTAATTTGGCCTAGGGATGTGCGTGGTGCTTTTACCGCGTTATCGACAATTATCGATATTTATCGAAACTGGTATACTACAAGGCAATGTTGGTACTTGTTCTTGTACAACTTGTGTGTGTCTATGTGAAAACGTGCTCAAAATTTTGAAAGCTTATATCTATTACAAGTAGTGATGGGCAAAGCACCGGGTTTAAACCCGGTGCTTTGATAAAAACCCAATAAACACCCGTAAACACCCATAAACACCCAAAAAATTGGGTTTTTACTTTATTTCTCAAAATACTTATGTAATATTAAAAAAGCATATTTACCAATAGAAAGCCACATTATTTGTGAGTGTCATAGGCTATTGCATTTTTGGAAATTCATCCCCTAAGGGGGAAAAATAAAGGTTGGAAGTCGCTTTCATACAGACCAACTTCGTCAGTTTTAGAGTTATAAATATGAATTTTTTTATGTAAGTTTATAGTTATGAACAAAAGTTAACTTTAATAAATTTTTTTGGAAAATCATTCCATAAAGGGTTAATTTAGGGTTTGCAACTTATTACGCAACTTCGTCATTTTTTAAGTTAAAATCATGAAAATATATATACCTATTAGCACCAGATTAGAAGCCAAATTTAACGTAATAATTTTTTTTGGAAAAAGGGCGAAAATGTATTGTGTGTGAAATCCTATTAGGGTATTTCACCCCGCGAACTTTCTTCAGACATGACTAGCGCCATCTAGTATCAAATGGGGTTATTATCTTTGGACGAGACTAGCGCCATCTAGTATCGAATTGTGTTAATATCTTTTTGTGGATTTGAAGTGAGGCCGCCATGTTCGTTCTGTTCGCCTATTCATTTACGCTAAGAATGAGGCGTAATAAAAACTGTCAAATGTTCCGTTTACATGTATTAAGTAATGATATTATTTATAAGTAAAAAAGAGGTAGATAATGTCACTAGCGCACCGAAATTTTGTTAAAATTTAATAAAATGGTTAAGTAATTAAGTAGGTTGTGAGGAAGTCGTAAACTTCTTTGCGTTGTTGATCATTAGTTTTTAGTAAACCAAAAAAAATGACGTGCATAAGTGTATCAATGATACCTATATGAATAAAATATTTTGACTTTGACTTTGACAAAGGGCATGCAAGATTTATTTTAATTTAAGATATAAGAATATTTTAATTTATTTTTATTATTTTAATATTTAATTCTTAAAATGTAATTTCTACCAATACTCACACTGCATATACATATTGTGCCTTATTTTATTATTATGGTATCTATCCCTTTTTTCACTTTAATTTTTACCCACGGGCGGACGGAACGAAATGAAGGCGGTATATGCATTTGGGGTTAGAGGTTGTTTGTTAGTTTGTATGTATGTATGTTACCATTTTTTATGAAAACTACTGGACCGATTTTATTGCAGTTTTTTGTATTCAAAAGTTATCACTAAAGAGTGGGTTCATAGATATGTTTTATAGCGGAAGGCCATCAGAGGGCGCTGCAGTAGCCTAATACGGGGGGTTTTCAAAATTTTTATTTTTGTGCTCTGCTGTCTGTACCTACACTATATACATAGTAGAGAACTATTCTCTGTATTTTTTCAAAATCCTAGCGTCACTAGTTTCGGAGATACGGGGTGGAATTGCCAATTTTTGGCTTTTATTTTCATTCTTTCTTCGATAATTTTAAAACTATTCATTCTAGAACTATAACAAAAATATATTTAAGATCCTTACAACAAGCCCTTTCATTTGATGTATCACACAATACGGTTAGCAAAACAGTTTTTGTTGAATTTTGATTTCGTTAAAAAATTTTTTTT
Organism: Thymelicus lineola; assembly: GCA_963932265.1. Taxonomy (NCBI): domain Eukaryota; kingdom Metazoa; phylum Arthropoda; class Insecta; order Lepidoptera; family Hesperiidae; genus Thymelicus; species Thymelicus lineola. Next base: position 15,227,758 of record OZ010696.1, on the reverse strand, counting down.
TCAAAATTCTGTTGTTTACTATGTACCTTCGTCCTTGAATCACAAAAAAGCATACGAGTGACAAATTCCAACTTATTTGGTCCAGTAAATTTCAAAGTAAATTGGCTGTAAAGGGCGGACAGACGATCATATAACGGACGGACACGAATGATCGTATAAGGGTTCTGTTTTTCGATTTTTCGTACGGAACCCTAAAAACGGGAATGGTTAGCTGGAACTGTGGCCCACTGTACCAGTTTGAATTTTTTTATTATTTGAATTTTTTTTTAAAAGCGTAAAAACCCAAAAATTTGGGTGTTTATCGGGTTTAAACCCAAAACACCCAAAACACCTCGGTTTTTACCCACCGGGTTTAAACCCGGATGGGTGGATTGCCCATCTATAATTACAAGGCGTAGACGTGGCCGTAGCTTTTTTATTAACGTTAGCTAACTAAACAGTATGTCGATAAGTGAAATTTCAATGTAGCTCAACGTAGCTTAGCTATAAAAACAATGATGTGAATTAGGATGAATTTCAACCTTAACGTTATACAAAAAAGGTAAAAAAGAATGCCCATAGCCAGTACTCTCAAAAAAATTATTGTGTCACAATGATTTTTGGACAAAAAATTAAATTAAAATATTTCAAGTATATACCGTATTTCCTAAAAAAATTAATAAGTAACTTTACTTCCGTTTTACAAAAGAAAACCATTGGGCCATTTATGTTTGGATAAGGGCCAATCAGAAATATTTTAAGATCCTTCGGGCCAATAGGTTGCATTGATTCCATTATGATTATGATACAACGAACTAGATGACTTAAGGGGACTGTCAAATGAATTAGAAAATTATTATAATCAGCCAGGAGTAAGTGTTCTGTGATTATAATAGGTACATTATAAACTACATGGCGTTTTGGGACTGTCAAATGAATTTGAAACTTAAAAGAACGACATTACATACGCAATCGACTTTAATACGCCGGCATAGGCTCCATATTACTGTGAGTTTACTATAACCTAAATTCAAATTAATTTTGTTGAAAATCTCGTATTTCCTACTATTAACACTGACAAAATTAGTATGTGTAATTTATAAAGATAACATAATCAAATAAAGGTATTTTTATCAAGACACAAAAATGTTAAAGTCAGTACAGTCATTTCTCCATACTAAATGGGCATTCTCCTTTTGTTCGACCTGCAACGTTTAGTAGTAGAACCAATTGCGCCATCTAGTGTCGCCAAGGAATAGTTTAAACACCTTTATTTTCGTGGAATTATATTTCCTAGCTTTGAAGTAGGAGGTCATAGCCCGGCGGATTGCGTCGATCCTAAGCGATCGAAGAAGTTAAGCAACAGCGGGCGCGGTCGGTAGTTGGATGGGTGACCGCTAGTCCAAAAATTTCTTGAGCGCCTTTGCAACATCCAAACTTATAGCCTTTTTGCTTCTGCCCAGCAATGAGTAAGATATACTAAACGATCACCAGCTGATCTGCCGTGGCGGAAACCGTATTGACGGTCACTGAAACTATGAATTCTTCTTGTAAAAAAATGCTCTGAGCATGGTACTAGATTTTACTGGGAACCAATTGATCCGCCCAGTAGTTTTAAGCCAGTCTTCTTTTCTCTATGCGTTTTTAGGAAATCTAAGAAGTAACTATAGAAACCAAAATAAGTATAATATTCAAATAATTATTATAATTATTCATAATAATATTATAATATTGACCAAGTTGACTGTTAGAGATTGCAAACTGACATTAACTATTTATATGTATTAACTATAGGTTATATACGAAGATATTTTCTCTATAAATAGCCATTTAAACCCTAATCAGTCGGCTCTTGGTCGAATAATATTACATCGTAAATAAAATTACAACACACCGATATCGATAAATTTATCCCATCCCTTCCCGAGTAGCAAAAAATGTTTTCAAAGAATGTTCTGGAAAACGATAGTCGAGTAGCAATACCATTTAAAACATAAAAATAACCTTATTGCCGTGTAAATAGAGTAGCTTTTTGATCATAAAAATATATTATTTCCTTTAATTTTATGTTTTGAATTTGAAATAATACAAAATAAATATAAAACTAGGCTTAGCTGTGGGTGGCTGTGGTATGAAACACTGCCATTAAATAAATGCTTAGCTCTGCTATCATTTTTGCACCCAAAATTGCACAATAAGTCATATTATTATAATTTAAGTCAAATTTTAATTTATGTAATGCACAACCGACGCAGCTCAGTGACAGATATGTTATGCGGGCAAGTAAGCGGAGCTACGCTTACTGTTAGTCGCTGTGCCCCGCCTACTTCGCACTTCCACCTCTTGTCTCTGTGTTCCGTGTGCCTATCAAACCAGTAGTAATAGTGGGTGTGTAGTGTATAGCGAATTAGTAGCGATACAGATTAGTAATTACTAACGGTCATAATCGAGATATCTCGAGACATCTTCATAATCGAATGATTCCATTAGTATATCTCATAATCGCCCACCACTACTTGCCGAGCACTCTCTGTCCGGACGCCGACCGAGTAGGACGTGTAGTGAAAGCGATTAGTTTATTATTGGCACCAATTGAACCACTACAGGGTGATTGAATGACGTGCCAAAAAATGACGTGCATAAGTGTATCAATGATACCTATATGAATAAAATATTTTGACGTTGATTAATGCAGAATGTGTTAGTGTTCAAAGGGTCAACAATAGAGACGAGGTACTGGGTGGGGTGCTGTGGATGTGGGTGTGTACAATGTACTCACGGGAACTCTGCGTAGTACTTGAGCAGGTTGAGGAAGAGCTCCCCGAGCGTGGCGCGGTTGTGCGCGCGCGCCCGCCCGCCGGCCGCCGCCTCGCTCGCGCGCGCCAGCAGCGCCGGGCTCGTGCCGCCTGCGACCACACACAACACACACACCGCACATACAACACTTGTATACGATATGTACATACAGCAATAGAGTTAGGTACACAGGGCATGATTCTAAAACCTTCAGTAAGTCTTGAGATTACAGATTGTTTGTGTTATTATCATAACGTACGATTTAACATTGATAATAACGCAAGCAATATGTGATACTAGCAGTTGCCCGCAGCTTCGCACGCGGAAATTATGCTTATCATATTTGTAATTTTATACCCCGCACAGAAGAAAATTTAATAACAGGTTAATTTATATTGAATTTAGGAATTTATAAAGTAAAACCTACGATACAATCACAAATCATTCCTCCGGGAGCGGGTTTTGAAAAATAAACAATATTCACATTACTTTGTTTTTTCTTTTTCATGAAAAATTTTGAAAAGTTCGAAAAAATGTATTTCATCAATTAAAGGAGAAACGTTTGTTGCAAATTTAAAGTAAATTGTTGATATTTTAAAAATAATCCATACAAAGTTTCATGTTGTTTCCGGGGAAATCTTTTAATTTTTCTGGATGAAAAGTTTTCTAAAACATGACCAAAAGTATAAGAAACATCGAGAACATATAAGAAACAACTCAACTAATTTAAGTCAAAATCAGTTCAAGGGTTATGATGTGATCCAGGCAGACAAACTGACAGACAGACAGACAATAATTATAAAAAAAATTTTTGGTCCTCTAACACGTTATTACGCTATTAACGCGTTATTAGCACGGAAGCGCTCACAGCCCTGCGGCTTGCGTCGATGTTAAGTGATCGACAAAGTTAAGCAACAGCGGGCGCGGTCGGTGACAAAAAATTCTTGAGCGTTTCCGTGCTTCGGAGGGCACGTAAAGCAGTCGGTCCCGGTTGTTATCATATGATAACAGTCGTTAAGCCATGTCGGAGGCCCTCGGGCGGTTTGAAAACTTCCGACACTCGGGTTGGCCACTAACCCCTCCACCAATCCGCGCTGGAGCAGCGTGGTGGAGTATACTCTAAGCCTCCTCAAGAGGAGAGACCCGTGCCCATGTTGCCCGTGGCCGTGTTGGCCATTAAAGGGTTGAAGCCAGCCATGCCAACAGGTTATTGAAGTGTTATTTATTGATTATAAATTTCAATATTAATCCTCTCCCTCTTTCTCTCTTTCTCTTCCACTCCCAGTCCCTCTCCAGCTTCCTGTCCCTCTCCCTCTCCCGCATCTGATCCCTCGCCCGCTTCCTCTCCCTCTCCAGTTCTCTGTCCCTCTCCATCTCCCGCTCCCGGTTCCTCTCCCGCTTCCTGTTCCTCTCCCTCTCCCGCTCCCTGTCCCTCTTCCTCTAACGCTCCCGGTCCCTCTCCCACTTCCTGTCCCTCTCCCACTTCCTGTTCCTCTCCCGCTCCCTGTCCCTCTCCCGCTTCCTGTCCATCTCCCTCTCCCGCTCCCTGTCCCTCTCCCTCTAACGCTCCCATCCGTAAAGTCCCCTATGCAAAATTTTTCTTTCTCACTATAAGCTTACATATTAATTTTCATAGTGACGAAGTTCCTGAAAAACTTGCAACCCCTTTATTTACCTCTTAGGGAATGAAATTCCAAAAAAAACCTGTTACAATTATTTTTTTTCTTAATTATAAGCTTACAATATATCAAGTTTTACATTACTTCAGTGTTCAAAAATGACGAAGTTTCTTAAATATTTACATCCCCTTACTTTTGCCCCATAAGGGATGAATTTCAAGAAAACCATGACAGTTATTTTTTGTGTCTAACTATAAGCTTATATACAAATTTTCACCCTTCTTACTTCAAAACTGACGAAGTTACCATACTAAATTGCACACTCTTATTTAACCTTTTAGGGGTTGATTTTCAAAAAAAAAACAAATAACTTTTAAATTTTGTTTCCAATCATGAGCTCATATGTAAATTTTCATGTTTTTAACTTCAAAAATGACGAAGTTGCATACTATGTTACATCACCTATATTACGCCTTTAAGGGATGATTTTCCAAAAAAAATGTGTTAAAGTTAACTTTTGTTTATTAATATAAACTTATATACAAATTTTCATTTTTATACCTCGAAAACTGGCGAAGCTGATTTGTATGTAGTTGACTACCAACCCCTATTTTTAGGGGATGAATTTCGAGAAAACCGTGATACAATTATTTTTTGTGTCTAATTATAAGCTTAAATACAATTTTCACCCTTCTTACTTCAAAACTGACGAAGTTCCTATACTAACTTGCGCCGCCTTAATTAACCCTTTAGGGGATGACTTTCCAAAAAAACATTATACTTCAAAATTTAGTTTCTATTTTTGAGCTAATATGTAAATTTTCATGTTTTTAACTTCAAAAATGACGAAGTTGCGTACTGACTGTTGTCCTCTAAATTAACCCTTTAAGGGATGATTCTCCAAAAAATGTGTTAAACTAAATTTTTGTTTATTACTATAAACTTACATAAAAAAATTCATATTTATACCTCGAAAACTGGTGAGGTTGATTTGTATGTAATTGATTACCAACCCCTATTTTTAGGGGATGAATTTCGAGACAACCGTGATACAGTTATTTTTTGTGTCTAAATATAGGCTTAAATACAAATTTTCACCCTTCTTACTTCAAAACTGGCGAAGTTCCCATACTAACTTGCGCCGCCTTAATTAACACTTTAGGGGATGATTTTCCAAAAAAACGTAATATTTCAAAATTTAGTTTCTGATTTTGAGCTAATATGTAAATTTTCATGTTTTTAACTTCAAAAATGACGAAGTTGAGTACTGACTGTTGTTCTCTAAATTACCCCTTTAAGGGATGATTTTCCAAAAAAATTTACTAAACTTAATTTTTGTTTATTACTATAAACTTACATAAAAAAATTCATACTTATAACTCTAAAACTGACGAAGTTGGTTTGTATGAAAATGACTTCGGACCCCTATTTTTGCTAGTTAGGGGATGAATTTCCAAAAATCCGTTCTTAGCTGACGTCTCCTTAGCATAATCTATCTCCCTGCCAAATTTCATCATAATCGGTTCGGTAGTTTCTGAGATTTTTTGTTTAATCAGTGGTGTGTCTCCTTTCAATTTTATATATATAGATGAAACATTACAGATGGTTTTAGAATCATGCCCTGCATTATTTATTCTTTGTTCGATTGTACACACAGCTAAATAATTAGGTGTGTAGGAAAAACTACCGACAAACTGTTTCACAGTTTAGCGCGCTGAATGTTGGCCACGACTATGTCACAAAGGACAGAGATTGGTCTTTTAGCGCCCATTGAAATTTTCACTTAAATTTTCAAAGTAGTGCTTCTATAAAAAAATCTTGCTAATATCGAGCCGCCCTAGAGGGCTTTTTGGTGTCTCTTACCACCCAGCACCTAAACCGGTCGCCCATGTAACCCGAGGAGCCTGTATCACTGATACGGCTGATAAAATGTTTGCTACGCCACTGTATGTACTAGTGTCTATATGTGTAAAATATAGATGTAGCAGAAGGAGGTATTCTATGGTATTGGTTATGAAATGATATTCCTTTTACTTTGCACCATGATATATTTCCAGTTCTCCTAACATTCACATCAATATTCCAAAGTACTTCAACACTACGTGATCAATAATAATCTGTTCTATATTCTTGACAATTCCCTAATCTAAATATGACATGACATTTCTTATATGCCAGCCTCTGCATCAGGCAAGCGCTGTAGAATAAAGAGGTCCGTCCCTGGACCTTCACTGGAGATTCATGGCCTCACCGATATAGACTATATAGTAAGTGTAGTGTGTATGTCTAGCACTCATCTCATCACTGGCCAGAGTTCTGATTGCATGTGTTAGCTCTAGAATTACCGCAGTTATCCAAGTAAGACCCTGAGTAAGATCTAAGGAACCAAAACTGATATATTGAGCCTATCGCGGTATCGCCTTAATACGGCTTGCACTGAGACATGCACGGCTTAATCTTTGAGACAAACCTATCTCATATCTGTCAGGATCAAGCAGGGAGCTGTGTCTGTGTGTGTGTGTGCGTGTGTGTGTGTGTGTGTGTGCGTGTGTGTGTGTGTGCGTGTGTGTGTGTGTGTGTGTGTGTCGGTGGTGGTGTGTGTGTGTGTGTCGGTGGTGGTGTGTGTGTGTGTGTCGGTGGTAGTGTACGTACGTACACGGTGTACGTGCGGTACTCACACTGCAGGAAGTGTATGACCATGAGCGTGAGCGCGTACGAGGAGAGCGTGCGGCGGCGCGCGTCGTTGATGCGGTGCGCGCGCGCCCACAGCTTGGCCGCCGCCACCAGCGGCCGCACGCGCCAGTCCGCTGCGCCACACAACACATTATACTACATATTAGTACAGAACACTCACTCCGCAAACTCATTTAAATAAATAGCGACTCTTGCTCCCACACAAAGTGTAATTCAGGTCGCACAGCGCTAATCGTCAATCATCAACAGACGTTGACAGCTAGACGTTGCCTCTCTTTCTAAGCATAACTCTTATGACTTAAAAAAATCCTCTCTGACAACGTTAAGGTTGTCTTCTTTTTTTTGTGATGACATGTGTGATACATTTTATAGATTACGAATGTATGACACGGCGTGGCAGCCCTACTGAAATTGGCCCGACACGTCGAACGCGGCACGTACTTGTAACATCAATCATACCAAAAGTGCGGAATGCGCCACGCCTGGGATGTGCTATATAGCTATGCTTCAAGAATGTAAGAGCTAAGCTACAAAACTATTGACCGTTTCCACTGATGCTAATTGCTAAGCTATGTAGCGGAGCAACAACGGAGCAAGTAAAATGTGCTATGAAGTTGCACAGGTCGAGCTATGAGACGTATCGACAATAGGGAAGGCACGGGGAGCAGCGACGTGGTTACAGGGGAGGCGCTCGCGTGTTTTTAGCAAGCGTAAGCTAGTTAAAAAGACTGTTCACATTTGCAAATTTACGGTAAATCCACTACGTAAGTGGATAATCTTCCGAATAGCCCATGCCTCCGATTGATCTGAATTTTGGTGTATCTATGAATTTAGACGCGCTGATAACAAATACCACAGACAAAATGGCCGCATATTTTAATTTTAAGGACAAACCACCTTCCGAAAAGCCAAAAAATGACGTGCATAAGTGTATCAATGATACCTATATGAATAAAATATTTTGACTTTGAAACCTTTTTTTATGGAATTAGCCGGCAAACGAACTGACGATCCACCAGATGGTAAGTGGACGTCTCCCATGGACCAAAGGCATCACTGACGCGTTGCCAGTCAAGAAAGAGAGAAGAAAAAGAAAGACAGAACTGGCTCTCAAGCCCCCAGCCGGAACACGACGAGTCGTTTGGCGACTGACTCATGCTCGAGGGTGGTAGCTATCCAGGCGAACCTCATGGAGAAATAATAATAGTGATAATGGTATTAATTAACAATTACAGTAGAATCCGTTTATTATGACTCCGCTTATAATGACCAACCGCTTATTATGACGTAATTACAAACGAAGTTTGGTTTTCATATAAAATTCTTTTAACAAAGTCGGATATAATGACTTCGCTTACAGTGACATGTCGCTTATTATGACCCATTTTTAATAAATTTTGCCCGTTTATAGTGACCGGCATGATTCTTTCCACCTTCGGCAATGTTCGTTGATTCCCGACGACGTTCGGCACGTGGCTTGTATTTGTTTTGAATCTCAAAAAATGAAAATACGTGCATTTATTACGTGCAATTTTAATTTTTATTTAATATGCTATGTTTCATTATTAAAATAAGTATTTATTTACCTAAAAAAAATTAGGTTGGTTTTTTTTTCACAAAAATGCTTTGTATGACGTCCGCTTAGTATGACGTGTTTGTCAATTCCCTTCGATGTCATTATAAACGGATTCCACTGTAAAATCAACATTACCAATATAATCCCTCGAGGCCCTACCATCATCGGGCCGGAATTAATTGCCTCTTACGACACCCATCCGGCGTGGGATTGGGGTTAGTATTCTAAGCCGCCAAACTAGTCTGAAAGATTGGGCATGAGCTTCCTAATTCCGTACGAACCGGCCTGGGTAGTAACCCTGGGCAGCAGTAAGCGGTGTGTGTGTGTGTGTGTGTGTGTGTGTGTGCGACTCACTCCTGGAGTAGCAGTAGAGCAGGTTGGTGTTGCGGATGCCGACCAGGTTGTTGCAGTTGAGGTCCACCTGCAGCCCGTTGCGCGCGTCGCGGAACTTCAGGATCGGCACCTTCGCCTGGATCAGCTCCGCGTCTGCGACATCACTCATTCATAACGTACACTATTTAATAAAAGTCAATTAAAATTGATTATTATTATTGAACTCATATAAAAAGCATTCTTATGACGAAAGGGTAGGTATTACAAATTAGAAGATTATTTTTTGGCAAAGGGAGATCTCCCGCCAGGCGAGATGTGTTGCCTGGGAGGCGGCCGAGCCCCGACTGACGTCGGAGCATTCGTATATATACTAGCGATCTTTGAAAACTTCGATAGCGTGATTCAGGGCGGCGTGACGTCACCGTATGACGTGTGTGCGCTGTCGCCACAATTTTAATGAGAAGACTGCTTGGACATGAGTTTTATAAATATAGATTGTAAGTAATAAGTGAGTAACTGTGAGTATGAAAAAAACACCCCAGTAGTTTCTTGATGCTTCTTCTCCCGAGCCCTTCTCACAGCCTTGTTGAAGCATTGGCGTAGCTTGCATGACTCACAAAAAATATTTGTAAACCAATCCAATTTTGATTGAAATATTTTAATTTTACTTATAATGTTAGGCTTGGCCACACACTTCAACACTTGTTGGCCACTAACCCCTCCACCAATCCGCACTGGAGCAGCGTGGTGGAGTATGCTCTATCTATTTTTAATAAAGCAAAGCAACAACCCATAATTGTCCCACTGCTGGGCTCGGGGTCTCCTCTCACAATGTGAGGGGAATAGGCCATAGTCTACCACGCTGGAGTGCGGATTGGTAGACTTCACACACCTTTGAGAACATTATGGAGAACTCTTAGATGTGCAGGTTTCCTCACGATGTTTTCCTTCACCGAAGCAAGTGATAATTAACTTCTAATACGCACATAATATTTGAAAATTAGAGGTGCGTGCAAGATTTGAACTCAGGCCCCCGCGTTCGGGAGACCAACGTTCTAACAACTAGGCTATCACTGCTTATACTTTATCAGTGCTATCTATTTTGAATAAAACATTTAATTTGATTTGAATCCTAGTAAAGTCCCATACTGGGTGCAACTCACCGGGATCAAAGCTCCTGATGTAGCCCAGTATGTAGTTGAGGTGCAGCAGCGCGTGCGCCCGGGGCTCCACGCCGGCCATCGCGCGCACGTGCAGGCACAGGTCCATGTCCGACGAGTCCAGACCGAAGCCCGACATCGTCGACCCCACCACGTACAGGCTGTAGCGCGGGAACAGCGACTGCGGAGCGGGGAGCAATACAACATACATACTTGAGAATACTATTCGACACAACTCACAGATTACCCCCAATAGATACCGCATACAAGACAACTGACTACTACATTTGCATGTTCACAACATTAGTGTCAACTAATAAATACTGACCTGTGAAGTCCAAGTATGAATTAGAAATAGCAAATCACAGCACATTTTTTTGTCCCCCACAAGCCGCGCCTTCCGCCAAATTTTGTGAGTTCAAACTCTAAGAAAATTTCACTTATGCGTTATCTATTGGGGGTAATCTGTGACACGACTCGGCTCAATTGTTACCACATATTTTTCTTGTCTCAGCCACTATGAAATTAAAATTCAAAACTAACCTATCTCCATATTGTATTTATATTATTGTATGAATGCAATATTTTAGGAAGCGAGTCAAATTAAACTAAATAAAAACTTTGAAAAGTTCTACATATTATAATATTATTCTAACTACATAAAATATTATTTTAAAGATATTTACAAGTTGTTTTGTTTAATGATAAGAACATAATTTAGATATTAGGTTATTGGAAACAATGTTGATGACATACCCTGATGGTAACAAAGAGATACTTCCAGAGATTCATCTTCTTCCTAAATGTGTCTTCAGTCTGCTGCGACTTCATGAATTTGTCCCATATCTCCTGTGACAGCGTATCCCACTCGGAACCTGCGGGTAATGCATCACACAACATTCACTATCACAATAGAACCTAATTATCGGTTGATTATGCCCATTTTAGCTTCAGATGCGTCGGTGGGCGTCAACAATTAATGTTTGTGCAAGGTAAAATGAGCTAATATTTGGTAAGGTAAAAAAGTTAAGTGACCCTGGTTCTTTTAACATAGTTTGAATTCAGGCACCATTAAAAATACATTATGAGGAAATCTTCAGCTGAGATTCTCATAGTATGTTTACAAGTTCTCAAAGGCGTGTGAGGTGCCATCCACAGATTGCAAACTAGAAATAGCACGCATAATGCGGGGGACCGAGAAAAGTTTCTTTGGTGTTACTGTTGTACATGGGCGACGATAGCCACTTCACCGATATCCACCATCAGGATTCATCATCTTTGCTGGCTATTTCTATAAAAAAACGGATGAAGTTCCTACAAATGTTTACCATTCAACAAGTCGTCCGGTGTGAACTTCACTTGGAAGGGGTACGTGGAGTGCAGGTACCGCTCGGGCGCCACGCGGCGGGGGCGCGGGTCCCGGCGCGTGCGGCCGCGCCACTCGCGGCTCACCGGCGCCCCCTCGCGGCGGCTGTCCTCCTCCTGCTTCTCATAGTGACCTGCACACAATGGATGGCCTACTTTACAATGTACCTCAATGATATTAAACTATAGATATGTTATGCCCTTACAAATCAACCAAAAAATCTGTTCCGACCGAGCTACAACACACACACGTTTATCTTTTGTTTCACTACACCAATCACTATTACATTGGTAAATTATGTAAAAGGGATGGCACTACTAAAACCATAATAGTGAAAAAGACAGCTAGACGGCCTCTCAGAGGCAGCTATCAACTGTCTGAATTAAAATCGCTATACTTGACTAAATTCGACCGACGTAATTTCAGCGCCGTCTTGGCATATCTACCTCTTTTTATACATATAATATCATTGATGTACCTACATTACAGCCTACATTACATTACATAATAAATGCGACATTATGCAAAAGGGATCATTTGAGAATGGGACTTTTTGCAAATAGGATGTTTTGCCAGAGTGGGACAGGCAAAGGTTTCGACAAAGGGATCTCACGCCAGGTGAGGTGGTGTTGGGGGATGGCCGAGCCCTTACTGATGTAGTGAGAAACTGAGATAGCGTATGACGTATAGTAGTGCAATGTCGCTACAGGACCATTAGCAAATGCAACATTTTTTGCGACTAAACCCATGCCCTATTTTGTACTACTTGTTGTAATGTTTTTATAGTACTTGTTGTTTTTCTTAAAAATTGTTATAGAATTTAATATAATTCTACTTAAAATTTCCTATGTTTCATATATTTCAGTAGCATACAAGAATAATGTTCAAAGTAAAACTAATGTTTTACACAGAACAAATTAATCAAATGATCCTCATGAACGGTAGTCAATTTATCATCAAGAAAAAAGACTAAATATCAAAATTAGGCAAAACATACATTAAGATTGTAGGTAGACGATAACATACTGTTTGTCATATATCTCACAGACACACAACAAGTTATCTCAAAAGGTGACAAGGCCAAATCATTTAGATACTACATAATATTTACAATTTGATCTTATGTGATATCTGTACTCACTGCTTAACTCTCATCAAAATTATGAAATGTTAACCAAATCATAGAATAGAATCTAGAGTTGAAGTAAACAAGAGCCTCTAAGCCTAGAAATACTCTGGGAACTTAGTTCACATTTGAGTTTTGTAACTGTACAATTAGAAAGAAAAATTAAAAAACCCATCTGCTGTCAAAAAACCTAGCATGAAATACTATTTTAAAATCCTTATGGTGGGCTCTTTAATTCAATACCCGTATTGCATTATTTGATTTATTTTTATTTTTTGATACTTCAAACAATGGCATCTCACAGCCATCATATTTGTTTTTTTAATTTCACTTATCTAAGAATACTTGGGATATCAAGACGAATCTAACGATATTTTAATTAAATAAATCCGTTCAGCGGTTTGGAAGATACAAGGTAATAATGAATATTACATGCATACATAAAAGATATGCGCAAAAAACATAACCCTTCCTGGAAGTTGGGTAAAAAGTTCATATTAAAACATTCATTCACAACTACAATACCTCATTTCACAAAGTGCCAAGATTAAAATGATTACAACAAATCACCAATTTCATTCAAACAAATTTTCAAATTAATTCAAATTCCTTTGGAACTGTTCTAATAATCACTATACACATACTGTACCAATTAATATTATATTTACTAGAGTTCACTGAACATTTATGACTAATTGAAACTTTACATTTACTACAACACAGTAGCAGTACAGCCACACAAGCCGAAAAGCCCCGCTTACTATCATTGCTTTACTATCATCACTCTGCAGCTATTAACAGTTGACACTCATATTATTTGTTGGTAAATATTATATGCATGGAATGATGTGTTCTGTGTTGAGCTAAAGATCACAAGACCCTGGGTTACACCATGGTGAACCTTTATGGATAATTTTAGTACTAATGTCCTATTAAGTGTTTAGACTTAAAAAGCAAGTTAGATTAGTTATTAATTAATTCTAACTTTTATAGGTTAAAGTTAAAAAATTGTGTTGTGTACCTATGAGCAAATTTTACTCACAGTTTAACATATTACCGAATAAGCTTCTTAATTGAATTTACTTTCATAATTTTCAATTAGGAGGGTATACTGAAAAAACTCCTAAAGTAAGTAATGTTTTACATTAGATTCCTCATACATCATAGTAATTGCTAAGCTAAATCCTATGATATTCAGTACTATAACATACCTTTTACACTTGATTTATTGGAACCAGAAGCATTGCTAGACAGGCTGGAGTCATCCGAATCATAACCAAAGGCACTGTTTTCGGCTTTGGAGTGTGGTTGTCGGTCTTTGCGCGGCTGCCAGCGGCGCGGCGTGCCCTGGCCCGGCGAGCCGCCCCCGCGCGCGCTCACTCCGCCCATCATTTGTAACATCTCGAGCGGATACCGAGCGGGCTGCCTCTCCACCTGCCCCTGGACCATGTACACCGGGCCCGCCCCGCCCATACCGTTGCTCCCGTGATACATTATGGGCGCACCTTCATTCATAGCGATATCTGCGAACAAACCTCTGATCACGAGTTGCTCACCGGTCAATTTCGACCGGAACGAGTAATACCAACCTGTACTCCGACCGTTAATAATGTGATGACGTGCTGTTTACGGTCAGTTATTGCGTCATGCTAGACGTAATATTTTAATAGTACGGCGTGACGTCGAAATTTAACTATTTTTCTCCCAAATTACTACCGAAATCCGAGACGAACCGTCAAACGTCGTCGATAGCGTTGGTAATGATGCCGTAGTCAGTCAGGCGTGCTTGTCGCTGGGCTTCCACCGTACGAACAGAATGAGCTATTAATATTTCGAAGCCGTAATAATAAATCTACCCACGATTAGAGTTGTATTTTCTTCAAGACTGAATAAAATCCGCCATGACTTTTGCGATTAACATTAGCGACATCTGACGACGTTTAGCAAAATGTACACGTGATTGTTGCTATTTTTTTATTTTAAAATTTCCAGCGTTCCATTTTAAGCCAGTGATTTTAGTAACGCTAAATTCTATTCCGAATACACTTTTTATATTATGATCTCTATTATTTATTACTGCAATATTCAGAAATGTATATAAAATGAATGAATTTACGAGTAAAATAATATTAACTTGCATAATATAAATATGTAAAACTGCATAGGTCGGTACGAGTATCTTAACAAAATGTCATGTGATGTTTACAAAACTTTGCTGAAAAAAAAAAAATTTGACATTTGAATAAACGTCAAACCAAACCAAACGTCGCTGAATGTTAATGTCAAATCGGAAATTAATTTAGAAATTACTAAAGATATATTTGTGCATAGTTTAAAATTGGTTTTTAGTAGTTATGGAAACGAATAGTATTCATGCGGTCTCAGTTGTGTAATCTCCAACGTATTCCTACAAGTGATGACGTTGGATGTGGACAATGTAACCTAGTGCAAAAAATATAAAGAAACAAACTTTGCCATCTCATTATTTGATTGCTATCGCTATCTCCGCGGTGGAGATACGTTGATATGTCACATTTTGGGGATTACATGGACGATGTTCCCGTAAAGATCTCGGAGAACTATAAGCGGCCACCGCGTATAGACCTGCCTTACAGCGTTACCGAGTGCCCCGCTCGAGCAAAGAGAGTGGTCGAAACTGCCAGATATTGTACGGTTTTCGAGCGAAACATAGCCGCTAAAATAAAAGAGCTTCGAAGCGCGAAGGAAATCAAGAAAAGTGAAAGACGTCATCGTTTGCAACTGCTAGAGGAGGCTAAGCAGAAGAAGCTAGACGCCATCGCCGCCGCGGAAGCTGAGGAGAAATTGAAGCAGTTGAGCGTATCTGAAGTCTCCTATCCTAGCACTGATGAAATAAGTGCGATATCACCTGATGATAAAGTTGAGAAAACCTGTGATACATCCCCAAATCAAGACGAAAGCCCTGAGACTGATGTAGCTCCTGATGTCAATTATACATGTACAGCGACAACTTCGGAGTCTCAGTCCAACATCTTACAGCCGGTGCAGGTTCAGTCCAACTTCCAACCGAACAATTTGTTAGATGATCCTGACCCCCTACTGCATCTCAAGCTCAACTCGACAGCACCCAGGGTACCGCAGGGCAATCGAAATGTAGAAACATTAACATATAAGGACTTTGAAAATGATACCTCTAGTCCATTTGATAATGTGGAATTAAAGACAATAAATGATATGGATGTGCTGGCGCAAGTGTTGCAGAATCAACGGGAGTCAGCAGCCAGTTGCCAACCGCAACAACAATATGACCAAACATACCCTGCATATTCTGACTGTGCCTCACAAGCTCAGATGGAAGGTGTCGCATATGTACCCAACTCATACCTCGATCAACCAATAGCAGCTCCAGGCATAATCTATGCAGCGCCGACCCCCTACCCCATCACAAATGGCTACTATATTCCAGAGCATGTGTGCGAGAACCCTATGCCAATATCGAATGTATACATGCCCAATTATCATTACTTAGTTCCTGCTACACCGTTTCCGGTAACTGACCCATATTATAACCCGCTACCGACTACTTCTGGAGAAGTACCGCAAGTACCGAATGGAACCTCGTACATTCCGCAGCCTTATTACTTTCATTACCCCCATGTTCCAATGCACTATGTAGCACCTTCTTATAATCCTGCGGTAACGGGGCCTAATAATGTGGAAGATCAGAACCAAAATTCATCTGGCACACAGCACACAATGAAGTCCAGATCTCGTAGTGTGTCTGATATTATCCAAGAATTGAACGAGGAATTAGCTGCTGTACAACTGCGGGCTTTAGATACATCCACAAGCCCCACACACCAGCGATCTGGACCGAGTCATGAAAGGGGAGTACAGAAGGGGTACTGGAAGAAACTAGAACGTCTACCAAATCCACTCCAATCATTATCTCCTATTCAGCAACGGATGTGTCAGAACATACACAGCATGGGCTTTCCACTGGACAGGGTAGCAAGAATGTTTAGTATAATAGGTGATAATGACAAGAGGGTGAGTAGAAATTCCTTATTTCTTTATGTTTTACAAGAAAAAAAAATATTATTCTGATGGGAAGTGGTCATGTTGTGCTGTGACATGAGACATTACAACCACTGAGAACAAATGGTGCCATAAATGTTTGTGGCAGCTGGGATTGAACCTGGGACCCCTCGCCCGGCAGACAATACCAACAGCTACAAGCAGGGTTGTGCTATAAAAAACAGTATAATGCATAGTAATATTGGTTCCCTCGGGACACAGAAGAATGAAGTAATATGGTCACGCAGAAACTGCTGTGCTATAATCGACTTTAAGTAGAGTAAAGATCACCTAAATTTTATAGAGCTTCGTCTGATTTAATACCGTTAATGTTTATCCCTGAGCTATTGATTACATTACATCGTTTTTGATTAATTGATTGGCCGTCGACCGCCACCGCGCGTCACAGATTATACGGTAGCCAACACTACGTTATTATATCGTTGAAAGTTGTAGTACTCAGACTTGATAGTGTTTGAGGGCATCATGTTTGACTTGGAGGCTTCATCCATCAATGAGTCGAAAGTCAAAAACGATGTTCAACAACTTTTCCTTTATTACCTCTCTTTTTATTGGCATACGATATAGTTGCCAGATGGTAGGGATTCGTCTGGATTGTCCCGACATTTCACATGATGTCCAGAGTTCCGACAAAATACAAAATGTTCTGACAATTCACTCGATTCAACAGAACGCGTTTGTCGCCGCGGCAGCGCCCGCGGCCCCTCGCACGCGCTCTAGCCGTTGTTTTTTTTCGTGATCAGCTCGTTTGCCGGCTATTTCCAAAAAAAAATTTTTTTTTCGACAAATTTCGACTTTTTGAAATTTTGACCAGATATTTCAGTTTTGCCATCTGGCAACCCTAGTGAATTTAAGATGGGCAATGCCAGTGAAACTGCAGGTAACGTTGTCAGACTGCATTTCGTATCTGTACCGCGCAGCTTAGACGTCCTGGTATAATTTAAAATAAAATACCAAGTTGCGTAAAAAAAATTTAAAAAATAAAAACTAAAATAAGCTAAAATATCCATCACTTTTATTGCACCTAAAAATTCACTCCAATTCGTAACTCAAAATAAAGTAGACTTACAATTTAATTTATATTAAGTAACAGAAAAAAGTTGACATTATTGAACACGCTTTTTTGTTGACAATTATTCACGTTTTTTCTGGGTACCATAGAAAAAATGTTAACCCTATACTTGACGATGTGCACCTGAATGCACACTTTTTTTTAAAAATCCGTGAGCAAAATCCAAGGAGATTTTTTATTTTTTTTCGTTCCCGTCGCGTAGTTTATTAGTCATGTTTTAGTAGAAAAATGAATTATGGATATTGGCAACACTAAAACGCTCAGTAGAACGCAAGATGGCGGACCGTGCGCAGGCGTCTACGACATACAAGGTAAAAATCGATTGAAATCCTATAATTTATCAATAGATTCAAAAATAATTATATCTAGACTATTACCTAAGTACATAAGCTTTTGAATAAATACAGTATTTTGCCAAATTAAATCAGTTTTATCAGTAAATTTTTTGTGTAATTATGCATGTATCTAGAAATGCACATTGCCAACTTATCAACAGTATTATCTGAATATTGTCGTGTGCATTTGAAGATACATTGCTAGGTTAGTACATACTTTGTTTTTGTGAATAAATGGTATGATTTTTATGAACTTATTCTATGTATTTGTATATTTTTTAATATTTTTATATTTGTTTCAGCGTACCACAAGGGCCTCAAAAATCCTGGCTTTAGTGCCTAAGTCTGGGATTGGTTCCGACATTGATGAAAGTGATTCTTCTCAAGATGAGTTCAACTACGCCAGGAATACTGTGCTAAAACGTAACTTTGAAGACTCATATGTAAGTTCAGATCCTCCCTCACTAGACTCTTCATTCGAAAACCTGCATTTATTGTCAGATAGTGAGGAAGACATTGTTTGCATAACAAATTCCATAGCTTCTTCTGCCACTGAATTGAATGCTAACTCAAGCCATCAAGTATCTTCTCCTTATTCTCCCGGCCCAAACTCACCGTCCATACTAGCTTCTGTTGCTTTACCAATTGTACCCGATGACCAAATACAGCAAACCAAACATCAAACTCTATTAGCTCCAAACACCTTGTTGCCAGCATTCGACGTTCCGCAATTTTCACCTTTAACAGGTACAAGTAATCATACTACTGCATCTCCATCTAGTGGAACACGCTCAAAGAAAAAAACAACAGTAGTAGTTAAAAAGAAGCTTGTACGTGTCGCACGATTGGATACGACATGGACTTGTAAGAAAAGATTTTTAGGAAGAGCAGTAATTGAAGATAAAATATTCTCGACAACTCAGCAAACTAAATCTCCGTTAGAATACTTTCAAATGTTTTTTGACGACAGTCTTATAGAGTTGATTGTCCATCAAACTAATTTGTACCACACGCAAGCAAAAGGCACGTCACTCAATGTCACAACCGATGAAATTAGAGACTTTATGGCGATTCAAATATTGATGGGTATAGTAAATATGCCAGCTTATACAGATTATTGGTCTAAGAAGCTCCGCTACAATATGATTGCAGATATAATGCCCTTGAAACGATTTCAACAAATTCGAAGATATTTACACTTTGCTGATAATTTACTGGACAATGGAGACAGGTACTATAAAGTGAGACCTCTTTTAGAAAGCGTACGTCATAATTGCCTAAAAATTGAAGAGGAAACTCGATTTAGCATAGACGAAATGATGGTGCCTTATAAAGGTACACGAGCTGGATCACGAAAGCAATACATTAAAAATAAACCCCGGAAATGGGGATTCAAAATCTTCGTTCGTGCAGGGGTGTCCGGAATTGTTTACGATTTCTTGACTTACGGTGGTGAAGATACATTCCGTTACAATGAGTTTACTGAATACGAGTTGGGCATGGGTTTGGGTGCAAAAGTGGTATTGGCTTTAGCTAAGACAATTAAACAAAAACAATGTTCAGTGCTGTACTTTGACAATTTTTTCACTTCTCTGGAATTGTTAAATCACTTGAGAAATGAATATGGTATCTTTTCATTGGGGACCATCAGGCAAAACAGACTTCGAGGAGCTGCAGCTAAACTGCCATCTGATAAAAATTTAAAGAAAAGAGGTCGTGGATCTTTCGCTCAAGTCATTTCTAATGAAACCAAAATCGCAATCGTAAAATGGTTCGACAATAAATGTGTTACTGCAGCAAGTACGTACACCGACTCTCAACCAGTGCAAGAAGTGATGCGATATTGCAAGGAGACAAAAAATAGAGCACCCGTATCATGTCCCAACATTATAAAACACTATAACGGTAGCATGGGAGGAGTAGATCTAGCAGACATGCTGGTTGCTCTGTACCGAACGGAGATGCGAGCACACCGATGGTATATACCTTTATATTCACAAATATTAGATATATGTGTCAACAATTCTTGGCTAATCTATCGTCGTGAAGCAGAAGGTTCTAAGCATATGAAACTGAAAGATTTTAGATTCGCCATAAGCAATGATCTTGCCACATTCCAAAGGACAAAACTAATTGCTAGGTCCTCTAGAGGTGCACATTTTGTCACACCTCAAACATCTGACTATGGCCGATATGACCAAATTGGGCACTTGCCATCTTTTACTAGCAAAGGCAGATGCAAGAATTGTATAAAGGGTCAGACCAAATTTGTTTGTGTTAAATGTAATGTACGCCTCTGTTTGGTTGAGGATCGTAATTGTTTTTATGATTACCACATGAAACCATAACTAAGTTTCTTGATTCAAAGTCTTTTCTTTTCGATTTTTGTCATTTTGTACAATAATTCGGGATAAGTGACTGTTTATTTTTTGTCTTTTTTGATATTTATCTTGATCTGAAAGATCAAATTTTGTTTTTGGATCTCTTTAATACCTAAGTCTGATTGTAGATCTCATATTTCTAATGTTAATAAGTAGTGTAGTATTTAAAAAAATATATGTGTATAAACGGTGCTCCGTTTAAATGCTTTTTTGTGATAGAATAATAAATAAATAGTATATAAGTAGAATTATCTTTGTAAAAGATACTGATTTTTGATCTCTTAGATCTTACAAGGAAAAATAAAAGATTTTTTAATTAGTTTTTAATAAATAAAGATTTCTTTATAAAAAACATAGCATGTTTTAATTTATCCCGGCATATGGCAATGTGCATAATAGTGCACACGATTTTTGGATAGTGTTACTCTACAAAGCTGGCAATGTGCACAGAAAGATACATGCTATATTTCCAAATCTACATATATATAATTTTTTTTTGTATTTTTTGTATGATTTTGACTCATCCTTAATCCAATATTTATGGTGTAAATTACAAATATTTACCAAAAAAATCTTTGCCAAGTATAGGGTTAATATGATTTTATAAGTCTGGTTCTATGTATATTTGAACTCCGGGTGTTCTACTCTTCTATTTCAAATACATGGTTTTAAGTATCAAAAAATGAAATAAAGAGGGGATGTTCGATTTTGAGGGCCAAAAACATACTGTGCAACGTTATGAACAGTCCTACTTCTGAGCAAAATTATTAAAAATCTTGATCATTTAAAATTGTTAGGAAAAATCTCAGTATAGTCGTTTTTCTGTTTCAGGTAATAGAATGTCTTCTAACCCTGGGAGAACTCATGGACCTCGGCTTCACAGAGAGCACGGCTACCGAAGCGCTGAAGAAGCACGACTTTGACAAGGACAAGGCTTTGGATGATTTAATAGCGTAAAGACGATATAAGCAGGAAAGTAGAGCAACGCCAAGTTTTAAGAGCTGTAATTTTATACCTTCGCGTTCTTGTAGGTTCACATGCTCAGTCGTGTATTAAGCGCTTTGGTATGTGCGTATACTACTCGTATGTATTATGCCCTATACTCTTTAGGGAATTAGTCGCACTAAGGGCTCCCACACAAAACCGCGAATTCGCATCGCATCGCAAATATCTGCGAATTCGCACGATCGCACCGCAAGAATTTCCGATCTGCTTCGCATCGCACATTCCTGCGATATTACGTCATCCTTGGTGACGCCATTTTAGTCCGCTCTGAGACAGCTTTAGAGAAAGACGCGCGGCGCCTTTCAAAAGCTCTTCAAATGAAGATATGCTCATTCTAAAATAATCAAAAAATTTATCTTCTTCAGTTCTCAACGCATAGTACTTTTGAGTAAAATAGTTCCCATCAGAGTTCATAATCGTAATAAATGGATGAACCCAGAATCTTCTTTTCTTTTATATCTATTTAACAATAACAGCAGTGCAATAATCTTTTTGCGATCCATCTTACGCTTCCTAAAAACACGTCCAGTACGGCTTACTACACTTGAAGGAATGGTCGCCCTACCAAACGGTTTGCCGCACTAAATCGTATCGCAGAAATTCGCATCGCATCGCATCGCAGTTTTGTGTGGGAGCCCTAAGCCTTGTATACACCTTATACTGATATATTATGTACATCATTTCTATATACATGATCCCTGATATACATGATCCGATCTGGTGAAAATATTTTTTGACTGCCAGATTCTTCACTATTGCAAGTACCTACTTGGTTCGCGACTGCTTCTGATACTTCTGATTTAGTACGCACGTACCTATTTAAGAAGCTGATTGCATTTTAAAATGATAATATTGAATATGATATACATAATATATGTTATTTTTGCAAAATGATTGTGTAAGTGAAGGGGTCAGTTTGTTAACATTGACTGTGATATGTTGATTAATTTATTACATTTGTTTTGGATATGATCTTGATGTGCTGGCTTTTTGTTTTGGTGTAAATGATTTTAGCATCATTTTACGGCAAACTGAAATTATTTCTTTGATGCATTGAGTTTTAGTAGATTTTGGCATTGCGTGATAGGATTTGGGTAAAGCAAATTCTGATTCAGTTATCCCTTTTGAATGGCTGATGCGATGTGATTAGTGCTGAGGACCCCTTAGCTGTAATGTTGCCGAATTAGCTCGATATAAAATATGTAGATGTAGGTCAAGGTATTCGTCTGGCAAAATTAATTTATTTCTTTGTTTTTATTGCGTTGTTTTAAATTCTTTGTTATTTTCAATAATTTAGGAATAATTTCAATTAAGTAGTTTACTTACGAAATATGTAGGATTATTGAAATTAATTATTTTAATCAGAGCGAGAGCAGATAAGTTAAAAAGAGTTTAAAAAAATATAATTTTAAATACGCTGCTTAAATTTATTTTTAATGTATCTGTAATTCATTTAATGTATTTGTGTAAATAGTATGAAGCTTAAAAGCAAGCATTATAAACTATAGATATATGAGAGTATCTTACTATCAGTATATCAAAATAAGCACAAGTGCACTGAAGAAGTGTCTATTTAGTTTATATAATCGGTTGCCAGGCTCTGTTAAATAATGAGCAGTGAGCATTGAAGTATAATGTCATAGAACGGACATCTCGAACAAAATGTGTGTTCCGCCGGGAGGTTCTATTTTCAAAATTGAGCCCCCGTTCTCCTTTCAAAATCAAACGAATCCATTGAAGATTGAAGCCATGTGGCGCCAATGCATTGGGACTAGGGCTTCCATCGAATATTCGAATATTCGAATAATTCGAATAATAAATTGGCTCGAATATTCGAATACAAGAACTGCAATATTCGAATATTCGATCAATTTCTACAATACTTAACTCAACACCAAATTCGGATTCCAATGTGCACAAAATAGTCAAAATACAATTTTCAAGCTAGCGCCGTGGCGCGTGACCTTCAGAATGTCGTTTTGGGCGGTGAGAGTGCGCAATTCTTCAAAATATGGAAGGGTTCGGACTTCGGGAATATCCGGGAAACCTGGTGACAAGGAGCTATACTGATGATGAAGCCAAGGGCAATTTAACAGAACTCCTGAGGGAATAGTTCCATGAAGTTAAAACTTGGCATGCCTGTAAAGTTCCGCTGGTGTTGTTATAATATGCTGACACTGCTGGACATAGGACTCCCCTAACGTGCACCACTCTGACCGGTCTTGAGCCTTCTGAATTTAGCGGATGCCCGCTGTCTTCTTCAGGTCGTCAGTCCACCTGGTCGTGGGGCGTCCTATGCTCCTTTTTCCGAGACGTGGGCGCCATTCGAGGATCTTGCTTCCCCAACGGTTATCGGTCCTTCACACTATGTGGCCAGCCCATTGCCACTTCAGCCGGCTAATCGAAAACAGCTTATAAACGTGGCTCAGAAGTGTAATGGGCCTATAGTTCTTCAAAAAGGCTTTATCACCCTTCTTGAAGAACAGAGTCACCACACTTCTGCCCCACGCTTCCGGGGTTGTTCCAGTGTTGATGACGGAATCGGACAGTTTTTGGAGCACCACTAGAAGGGGTTTTCCTCCAGCTCTTAGAAGCTCGGTTGTGATTCCGTCATCTCCCGGTGCCTTGTTGTTTTCAAGCTGTTTGAGAGCCTCTCTAATCTCATACAGGCTGACATCCGGGAAATCCTGTGTAGTGTCAAGTCACTTTAGCTCGCTTGTCGCTCTCCTCGCGAGAAGGTGGAGCTTGAGAGGAGGCATACAACCATCCGTAGTATCTCTCAGTTTCCCTCAGAACTTCGGGTTTCGACGAAACCATGGTGCCGGACTCGGTCTTCAACCTCGTTAGCTGACTTTGCCCAATAGACAGATCCCTGGCTAACACTTTTGAGCCCTGGTTTTGCTCAATTGTGGTTTTCACACGATTTGCGTTGTGTTTTCGCAAATCGCGTCACATGTACTTGAAGATCTGTTAATTGAGCTGTCGGTATTCCCTCATAGAGGTTGGAGACTGCACACATAGTTCTCGTCGAGCCCTCATAAGACCGAGAGTTTGTTCTGAGAGAATCTGAGATCTACCACTAGGGTAGGTCTTGAAATATCTACCCTACCTCGTGGACAGTTGTTACCATCCTGGTGTTATACTCGTCCACTCACGTGCACGATTCTAGGCTCGCAAAACGGTTTTGCAGCTCAAGTTGAAAGTTTTCGGATCCCTGGATTTGGGTAGGTGTTGGGCGAAGCGTAAATTTCATCAGGCATGGCCGTTCCAGCTTCAGGTCGATATTTAATGTGCCTCTTACAAGATGGTGATCGCTTCCGGTTTTAAATCTGCTGTTCACAGAGACATCATTAAATATGTACCGTTTGTCTGCCAGAATGAAGTTTATCTCGCTTTTTCGTGGAACCATCAGGACTTATCAAAGTCCACCTGCGTTGTGGCTTTTTTCTGAAGAAGGAGTTCATCATGAAGAGACCTTCCTTCTCCAAAACTTAGGCGTCGATTGATATAACTTTGTTGTGGTGTGTACCTAGATCTGTAGTTGATTGATATTATGTATGTTTATTGATAATTTTAGATATTTTATTTGATTTAAATCCTGAAATTTCCTTAATTTCCATTTAACACGAACAAAATCAAAATATTGTACTTGCAAATCACTCCTAAGTTTAATAAAGACGTGATTATTAAAGTTTTTTTTTATATTCGAATAATATTCGAATATTCGAATAGTTCCCAAAAAAAAAATCGAATATTCGAATATCAATTTTATCGAATATTTGGAAGCCCTAATTGGGACATAGGTACATGTTGTTCGCGGTGTCGGTTCTATACGCTAGTAATAATACTTCAATGGCAGTAAGTACTTTTTATTCCAGTTAATTGATGTACAAATTATTGTATGTATATTAGTAGCTGCACATTTTGTCTCGTATTTATTACCTTGTCTCTTTTTCGTTTTTAATGTGGATTATTCTAAATAAGTTTTTTTTGCATTTTGTGCGCTGTCAGTATAAATGTTTTTTGCAGACTTTTGTTAGTAATTACAAATAGTAACTAATTGACTTAGCCACGAGTGTAACTATTTATTGTGTTAGATTAGTTGATAAATTAGTTGTGGATGTATAATTTAATGAAAATATAACCGAAGTTAGTGTAAACTATATCAGATTCTCATATTCCATGTAAGATATTAATAACTTAATAAGCACGATGCACGACGAGAGAGTTCATATTACATGCGAACAGCGAAAACTAAAATATTATTATGCACAAGATTCGAAATTTTACAGGAGTTGTCTTGTCGTTCAAATTACTAGCGTCTATTAGTTCCTGGGCGTAAAGAGTAAAGAAATGTACTTTTAAATTTTACTTATAATATTAAGAACGCAAATTAATAAAATAGAAGTTAAACGAACCATTTTAAAATATAGAGACGTCTATGTATTACCCACTTAGGAAATAAAATGTTACCACGAACCTATATACTTAGCTGATATATATGTAATAATAACACTTATAATTACAAAAATAAATAAACTGCTGCCCTGCCAAACATCCAAATTAATTTGGAGAATGTGCTCATCAAGGCCTTAACTTCATACACATAGCTATTGTGGAAGAAAAAAACTCTCATTTGAAAATGTGTTTTTATATTCCAGTGCCACTTTGTTTGATTTAAGTATTAAACGTATATTTAACGATACCCCCTACGTTAAAATCTCAGGTACTTATTTAAAAGTTATGGTGCATTAAAAAAACTTTGGGCAGTCGTGTGACAGACCATTTAGAAATATAAGTATATTTTATATCTCAATTGAGTTAGTTACTTACATAAGTTAATCGAGTCTTATTACCTGGTATGGTATTAGGTGTTTATTTTATAACACAACTAGCTTTTGGCTTCGCCCGCGGTAAAGATCGATTTTTCACAAATCCCGCGGGAACCCTGAACTAGCCTGAAAAAGTAGCCTATGAGTTAATCCAGGGTATAGGCTATCTCCATTCCTTTCAGCCAAATCGGTATAGTAGTTGTGGCGTGACTCAAGAACAAACATCCAAATATCTTCACAAACTTTCACATATATAATATTAATAGGATGACAATTTTATAGTTTAAAACAACTGAGGTCGCGTGTTATATTTATGAATTATTAGTCAGGCAGAATACATAAATATTAAATACCAATTAGGTGCGTTAATGTTCAAGATGCTTATCTAGAGGCCTTTGTAGATTAACTATTACATTATCCTATATTTAACATAAAGTTCACACAATTTTATTGTTGACGAGTAGTCCCTTCTGGCTTATACCGTCTCGAACTTAAACCAGTTTTCTCGGTTTGTGGCTACCTTCATACGCTTTTCTCCTAAAGCTCTTTATGTCACCCGCCTATCTTTTCCTTTGTCGGCCTGCTCTTCTCTTGCCTAATGGACCATTCCACCTTGTTGCCTGGATTGTCCATCTTTTATCCTGGTATCTGGCTATACCTACATACACCGCGCCCATTTCCATTTCGGTACCAGACTATGGTGTAAAGCGTCGGTTATATATGTTTTTTTTTGTTTTGTTACATACCTTACCGAAGCCCAACTTACGGTGGAACGGCTCCCAAGTATTAATTTTTGAGTCAGTAGCCAATAAATGTCGGAATTTGACCAGTCTTCAATTATATGTTCTGGTTCTGACCACGACTGGAATCGATATGTTCTGCTCCGTAAAATACAGATGACACTCCAGTTTTAATCAATAAACATAGAATGCTTGAATAATGCAACATCACATATAAAATGCTACAGATTTTACACGCTTTATTTTAATGTTTATTTGTCCAGTGAGGTATAGAGTATCATATTTTAGCACCTCTAATTAAATACATACCTAAGTACTCTAAATTCGTAGTGACGAACATGTCCGATTTATTTCAAGAATGTTGGCGATTGACTTCAAAATGTATGGATTATTTTATATACCTAGTTAATTTTTAACACGTCTTGAAATTAGTATGTAAGTTGGGTAATGTATTGAAATTAAAGGTAAAAATTTCATAAGTATGTTTGTGAATAAATATAATATTAGTAGGTTAATAAAACATGTATGAGTATGTATTTCTATTTAGATTTTAATTTGCAAATGAATAATTATAATGATTTATATTAGCTGTACATTTCGACTAATCTATTGAAAGAATGGTTTTAAAAACTATAAGTTATTTTTATCTGTGAGTGATAAATGGTAACCCGTAACGAAAGATATACCTAGTATCTTTTTACGTCGAATAAATACCTTTTAAGATAATATCTTATCACCTGTTTATTATTTACCAGAAACCTGCCCAAAGCGCCCCGGCTTCGTACTTCGTATGACTTGTTTACTATTTGAAAAATATCCTAAACTAAAGAGTTCTTGATGGGGCAAAATACAGTTGCAATATCAGCCCTTTTTAAAACATTTTACGTAATAAAATAAATGTTGAATCTCCAGTATTAGTGTTATTTTACTTTTTTCATTAGATGATTAGATTTGATATGCATTATGTGTCATACTTGCACTGTCAAGACCCAAAAATACTGCGTGCTTCTTATGCCGGCAAAGTATCGTTGGTGCCTTTAGTGTTACTGATGTCCACTGATGATTACGGACGACGGTCACCAGGTCACCGCTTACAATCAGGTCGCTCGTATGATGATCGAATGAGTAGGCTGTAGGCATTTGTCGTCTAATTACATAAAACTAGTATAAAAATTAAAAAAAAAACACCCCACCTGCTGTCAAAAAATCTATCATGATATACCTTTTTGAAATCCTTATGGTGAGCTCTTTAATTTGATACCCATATTGCATTATTCGATTTATTTTTATTTTTTGATACTTCAAACAATGGCATCTCACAGCCATCGTATTTTCTTAATATCACTTATCTAAGAACACTTGGGTAATCAAGAGGAAACTAACGGTATCTTAATTATATAAATCTGTTCACCGGTGTGGAGGGGGTAATAAAAAAATATTACATGCATACAAACAAACATACATACATACAAGATACGCGGGAAAAACAACCCTTCCTGGCTGTCGGGTACCTAAAACTAAAAACATAAGCAGGGCTAAACAGGCTGGCCGAGAACCAAACCTGTAGCTCCTCGCTGGTCAGGTTTCACCAGGATTTTGTGGGGTTTAAACTCATTGTCAATATTATTAAAATAAAATTAGTTCAAAATGTAAAAGATTATTCCATATTTTTTATGTGCACGTTTTTATCAGGTCTGCTGAAACAAATTTCATTTTGAAATAAGCAGCACCTATGCACTATTGATTTAAATAACGTTTTAAGTTTATTCGTGTACATGAAATTTTAAATAAATAAAATAAGATATATTATACCTTTTTTAATCGACTTAAAAAAAAGGAGAAAAAAGGTCAATTCGACTGTATTTTTTTTATGTTTGTTACCTCAGAACTTTGGACTGGGTGAACCGATTTGGATGATTCTTTTTTTAATCGAAAGCTGGTGCTTGTCGTGTGGTCTCACATAAATTTGAACGAGATCTGACAATGGTATCCATGTCAAAATCATATAAGACTTTTTGCATTAAGTATGTGCGCGATAAATGGACGAATAACTCAATGTCGTGCCAACCGATTTCGATGATTCTTTTTTTAATGGAAAGCTGGTGCTTGTCGTGTAGTCCCACATAAATTTAAGCGAGATCTGACAATGGTATCCATGTCAAAAGTACAATGTACTTCATTTGAAGTCGGTTATTTTTTTGTTAAAATGTTAGTTTATACCAGCTGTGAACTAGTTATGTTACCGTCGCGCATGTCGTGACTTTATTAAACACAATAAAATTAAGCTTGGATGTCATGTTGGTAGGTAATTAATTAGTTATGTACCTAGATATTATCTGAAAGTTGACCCTAATTAATATTGTTGTGTATGTAGGTATTATTAGGATTCTTATTTTCCTTTTAAGTTAACCTTCTTACGCCATAAATCCGAAGGAAGACAAGACTTGGATTTATTTGATCCCGTTGCGCGTCGTTTACATCTTAAAAAATGCATCCACAATATAAACATCCCGTCACATCTGTCAAGCAAATGTAGACGTGATGACGGTAACATGTGTTTCTAATTTCTTTTAACTTTTTATGCCTCCAACATGCGCTTTAGAGTGCTTTAAACTGTGGTAATAAGATCTGCGTTGCCGTGCTCCTGCTCATTGGCTGATAACGATCGATTGTAAGGGTTATGGGTATGGGCCGCTCACTATGGGCGGTATGGCACTTAGGCTAACGAGCTGGGAGACTAAAGTGCATTAATACAAGTTCAAGTGTTTAATTTAGCTGTAGATAATAATAACATACAACAAAATCATTAGTCATCGATGTACCCAATAGATTTTTTATAGGTGGTAAATTATTATAATTTGCGCAAAACTGAAAGAACAGGGAAAAAATAATTTTTCACGTAATATGCGTTGCAAGCACAGATATAGATATAAATAAATAAATAACGCTTCCTACTCATAGCCCCACACTAGGATTCCCTGTGTCGTGGGTGCCATGGACAACACAAAGATACTCACACCCAGACCGAGAACAGAAATTCAAACTCATCATTCAAACCGTCTCTCTGGGAATCGAACCCAGGACCCGGCGATCCGGTATTGTGACCATTACGCCACATGGGTCGTCACATATATCTTTGTTTGCAAGCGAAATATGATTTTTGAAAGGAATATTATAAGTTGTCTCGGTTGCAGTTGAAGAATTTATTGGGCGATATTGATTACTGAGTCCAATGATCTGCAATACGAGAGACTTATCGTCATTGCAGCATTGAACTTGACTCAAGGATGATTCGGGCATTTGCACCTTGCGCCCTAAATAACATCAATAGTCAATTTGATACATTATAATTTATATTACATAATATTGTTAATGATATGATAAAGAATCAGAGTTGTATTACAAAGTGACATGTATAACATAACTAAGCGCATAAAATTCATTACCTCTTTCGGCGCGCGAGTACGTGATCCACCAATTAGCTATGATAAGAAGGTAAATTGGTTGATCATGTTAAACTAAACGTTACAGTTACTTAGCGTCATTGATAAATAAACCGCTCAGACGATAAATAAAACAAAATATAATACACGTATTGTTAAGTCTTAAACCAAGTTTGATAACGTCAAGATAACGTTTTCATTAAATCTAGTCTTTCATCTTTCCGGTACTTGAATAATAATTTATCCACAGCACTTAGGAAAACAGTTTTTCCAATATAGCTTTTTGTTGTTCTTCGAACCAATTTAATTTACATTAATAACTTACACGTATTTTGATAGACTTCAAAAAGAAAGGTTTTGTTTGATGTGTAGATAAAAATTTTCTATGACGTAACCTATTACGTATTTTACTAGTACCTCGTCGGCAAACGAGCTGACGAGCCATGGGCAATCTGATGGTAAGTGGTCATCATCGGCCATGGACACTCATAACTGCTATGGGCTATGCCATCATCCATGCGTTGCCGGTCATAAAGGAAGGAGAAGGAACGGAGACAGGAAAGTACTGCCTCAAGCCCCCAGCGTGAAGCATGAAGCGTGCTACGGGTCGTTTAGCGGTTGGCTCAACTCAAGCAAGAGTGTGTGTAGCCAAAGCCAGGTCGGGCTTCTCGGAAAGATAATAATACTAGTAATAACATTGATTAGTTTAATTACTTAATAATATAATAGTGATCTTAATAATCCCCATACGAAGATTACGAAGCCCTATCACTATGTCTGTCGCCATGAGAACGGCCGTTTGGGGTCAAAGAAATGTTTAGAGGTGTTGGTATACTTACTAGGTAGTGTCCCTTTTGATGATGATGTTCTCCAGAGATAAACCTTGCTTTACAGGCTGTATCTGTAGGACTTCTCCCGATTACGTTGGGTTTTTAAGATGATTTTACATTCAAAATAATTGTAGGACGTACCTAATCAGAAACACGATGATTTATAACTAAGGATGATTTATAGTTACGCTAAGTTAAATGAGAAAAGTTCAATTAATTATCTAATTTGTATTATAATTATAATTTATTAGATATAAGTAATTATATCTAATAAATTATAATTCCAAAAGTGCTGTTTATAGGTGTAGTGCATCTCAGCACCAAATATACATAGTTTAAGTGATGTGTGTTATTAAAACTGTCGCATTTAATAATAGGTCTTTACCTATGAAATTGGAGATTTTTGACCCCCTAACACAGGCATTTATTACTGATGCTTAAAAGGTGGGTTTGACAACATGTAAAATATGTAACACATATTGGATCAGTAAAAATTCTTTAATTCTTAATTCTTTAACCCTTAAATTATAGACCTAACATCATTTCGGTCATTGTAAAATTCAAAATTGCAACGAAGAAGAAACAAGTGACGCTCGTCAAGATAAAAAATAATTGTTTTATTTTTATTTTGACTGTGTATTAAGTATGTTTTGTTGTTATTTTGTGCTTCAACTGTCAAGAAATACTAATACATGCTAAGTTGCACTAAAATAACAAAATAACATATTTTTATTGGGCAACAATCTTGATGTATTTCACCACATACACTGCCAATTTCATAGAAAGTAATACCTTTTGCTTGTATGACGAGGCATACATTGCCAAGTTAAGGTTATGTTTTATTGCCGATTTATATTTTTTGTTGTATTGGCTTCTTGCATTTGCTTAGGGGTTTTGTTCTTTTTTGTCTGCAGCAAAAGCTACTAACACACAGTGGTAGAATAATTACACATGTGCTTGCTAATAAAGCACTTTCTGAGTGTATAGAAACATCTGATGCCAAAAAAGAAATTAATATGCATGCCTCTTATTCTTCTTCGCCATCTCCTTCTATTAATATTTCTCTAGAATATATGCCTAGTAGATATGCCTACTATATTTTGAAGAGGGCAGCGACAATGACCAAGCAGAAAGCATCCGTTTTACACCCATAATAATCGATGAAGGGTTATCTCAGCTCTTCACAAGAACCTAATTGCAGCAATGTAACAATGTTATTCGATTTACACCTACTGCCGTCGATTATAAACGAATCACCTGCATCTATTGCGAACCCTGCAACTCCATTTGCTTCTACTCATGTTTTTTCTATTAGGAAAACCAGGTGTAAAAGGCCGCGTATAGTACTAATGGCTAAAAGAGCAAAAAAATCAAGAAGTTTACACTGAACTATGAATAGCGAAAGGCTGTCTTTCGTCATGCAGCTACAATAGAGGATACCAAGCATCAAATAGATGTTCTCACTAAATCTTCCTCTTTTTTATTTTCTTCTCTTCAGATATCATAACTTTTTTTTTTTTTTTATATCTTATAAGTTAATGCTTGACTACAATCCCACCTGATGGTAAGTGGCGATGTAGTCATTGGTGGTAAAGCGCATTAACTTAGTAAAAGCCTATTCACTCTTGCCTTGAAGACACTCACATTATAATCGAGCGGGAATACCGACGCGGGCAATTTATTCCAATCCTTCGCTGTACGTATAATAAATGACGAAGCGAAGCGCTTTGTCCGTACAGGGGGAATGTCAACGACGAATGGATGGATACCCGCCGTGCGTCGGGACGTTCGATGGTGGAATGGGGATGGTGGAATCAAACCCGCCGTGCGTCGGGACGTTCGATGGTGGAATGGGGATGGTGGAATCAAATCATATAATTCCTGCGCACACTCTCCAAAATGTATCCTGTAGAATACCGAGAGGCTAGCAACTCTGCGCCTGTGCTCGAGGCTCTGAAGATTGGTCTCAACCAATTTAGGGTCACCTAGGGTCATTTAGGGTCACAATTTAGGGTCAAAGGTTCGAGGATATCTCAATGCCCAATAACTGAAGGCGGTCGGTGTATTCCAGGGATACATTCTGAAGAGTAGGAGTCAAGATGATCGGACTCCTTTTAGCGGTGAATAGACACGCTTGTGTTTTTGTGGCGTTGAATCCGGTTTTACAGACAAATACATATTCCGTAGCTAAAACCGGCAAAGAAACGGCTCAAACTGAAGATTAATTTTGCGATTTCCTAGCGATTCTTAAAGTAATGGGTATTGTACAGATACCCACTTATGTTATTACTGGAGCCAACGTTTCAGACTTTCTTTAGTCGCGGATTTAATTACTTTGAACAGATACCAACAAATATACGAGGGTCTAAAAAAAGTGGCAGATTTGACACAAAAAAAAACAGCCTATCCAGAGTGCACCGATCCAGGGTGCGAAGATCCACGACCCAGGGACCACGATAACGTAGGATGGACATGACGTATCAGGGTCGATGCCGCCTTTGACCTCAAAATTGACCTCGGATATTTGTGTAAAGTGTCAGGTACTTTGTGTGTTGTGTTTTGTAACTGGCAAAAACCCACGCAATTGTCAACTGGATTATCATATTATGATATAATATGATATCTTTTATACAAAAAGTATTGTTTTGTTATTGCTTGCTTAGTTAAAATAAGCAATAAGCTATTTATTTTAGTCATGCTAGATTATACCCGGGCATTTGATTCCGTAAATATTCCTTTACTACTATCTAAGTTGTCTTATTATGGGTTAGAAATTGAAGCGGTTAAATGGTTTGATACCTATTTTCGTAACCGTTCCCAAACTGTTGTCCTAGATCAGTGCAATGGAACTAAACGCTCATGTAGCAAACCTGTTACACGAGGTATAGCTCAGGGATCAATACTTGGACCGTTGCTATTTGTATTATATAGCGCGGATGTAATAAAGCACATCAGATACTGTAGATACCACATGTACGCCGATGATATTCAACTTTATATCTCCTTTAAGCCATCGGAAACAAAGGCTGCCCTTGAAAAATTAAACTCCGACTTACGCCGGATTTGCGAGTGGTCAGAAATTAACTCTCTAGCCTTAAATCCGCTTAAGTCTAAATTTATTATACTAGGTACCCGAAAGCAAGTAAATAAAATTTCTGCTCAATCACCTTGCGTGTTTGTAAATGGGGAAGCGATTGAGAGAGTATCGGAAGCCCGAAACCTCGGTGTTGTGATGGATGAATCGTTGCGGTTTGAAACCCATGTCAATAATATTGTCCGCAACTGTTTCTATCGTCTCAGAATCCTGTACAAAATAAGAAACTACATAGATGTTAAATTACGCATTTATTTATGTGAAAGTATTGTACTCTCAAAACTAAATTACGCGGACACTGTCATAGGTCCTAGGCTACTAGCGCGTTCACAAAATCTAATCCAGCGAGTACAGAACGCATGTGCAAGATACGCCTTTGACATACCTCCCCGTGCCCATGTTAGCCCTTATATAAATGACGCAAATATTTTAAAAATGAATTTACGCCGACAATTACACTTTGCGTCATTATTATTCGGTATTGTCATAGAAAAATGTCCACCATACTTATATAATAAATTGAAATGGTCCAAAAATTGCAACGTTCTCCATGCGACCAGATTCTCTTCTTTCAAATTAATATACCCAAGGTACAGCACTGCAGCATTCCGTGGTAGTTTCAAGTACAACGCCACCAAATGCTGGAACAATCTACCTCCACCTCTTCGCAGCCTGAAAACAATAACAAGTTTTAAATATAAGTATAAAATACACCTTTTAAACATACAGAAAACGATTTAGCACGCAGACACGCGTACACGCACAAACGCACACATAAACACATATATGCATACACACATACACACATGCGCACGCGCGCGTGCACACACACACTCACACACACAAATACACACACACACACACACACATACATACACACACATACATACACACATATACATGGTATAAGTATTACATAATATTTACACACAAAAAACGCTTTAGCTGTGAGAGTGTTTATTTTTAGGTACTATGCATGTCAATGGGATAAGCAATAATATAACAAATAAAATAACTTACTTTTAGGGTATAGGTAGCCGTTGTAGCAATTTGCACTGATGTCTCGCCAATATTGGATAGTAATCTTCATTTGAATTATTTTCTGTAACTTTGTCTGTTATTGGTTTCATCTTCACTCAATATAGGTAGTTATAATTGCATTTGTCACTATTTTATGTTCTATTTTGTTTTAAGTCTCTTTTATTTAATAAAAAGCTAGGTATTATCATTAAGAATTACCTGAATTGAATTCGAAATTGTTTACAGTTAGATAAGTCACTAGAAATGCACGTGTTGCGCCGCTCGCCGATCTACACGCGACTAACGGGCGTACTGAAAATCAGAGGACGTAGAAAGTACCTGCTACCTTCTACGTCGTATTCTGAGTGCGACCCTTTTCCGACATATTGATGGCTGCAACTCCGAATACAATTAATAATTGTTGTTAAACCGCCGGTTTCTTTTAAACACTGTTGCAGTGCTTATGCTGTATGTCGAAATAAATGTTTCTTTCTTTCTTTCTTTCTTTCTTTCTTTCTTTAAAATACTGTTTCCCGTTTTTTTTTAGTTTTTTATTCCTACCATACATTGGCAAAGTATGCCACAACATACATCTGTATTACCATGTTTTATTTTAAGCAGTTGGCAGTGTATACCAGGTCATACATGGTTTTTTTTATTAGTTAGTACATATAGATTTTTTTTTAATATTTTTTCTTAACCTCTATACACATATATAATCCAAAACTATTCAAAAAATTCATATCTTTAACATTTGTTTTGCCTGCCAATTTAAGGGTTAATAACCAGCATTTTCAGATTTAATTATCTGTAGATTGACACGCAATTCAAAATTCAAATAAATTGTATTCAAAAGCCATGTTTTTTAATTTTAATTTTTCATTTGTTTTTACATAGTGTTTTGTTTTTGCGAAACTGTGGTAGTTTTTGCCGCCATGGATAAACTGAAAATTTGTACAATTTTCGATTATACTTATTAATAAGTTCTTACGTGGAAATACCGCTGCGTAAACAACACGAAATGTACGGGCCTAATACTGCTTGTTATACGTATAAACACGGTTCATTATTGCTTCAATTCATTATGTACCTTACCTTCATTATGTACCACTTCATTATGTACCTTATTTCACAAATAAAATATTTGATTGATTGATTGATTGATTGATTCAATCATTTTAAATTTGAAAATTTTGAGTTGAAGAACGAGTCTCGTTCTCGGCCGGTAACCACTGACAATGATCGACAACGACGAATTAAATGCGATAGTGGAAGCGGATCCAACTCAGTCTACAGCTGAGCTTGCTGGGAGCTTTGGAGTTAGTGTCAAAACAACATTGAAAACTTGCATCAAATCGGGAACAAAAAAGCTAGATAAGTGGGTGCCGCACAAACTATAACGACCAATAGAATAGAATAGAAACGAGGAAATTCTAAATCGAATTGTTACCTGCGATGAAAAGTGGATCTTGTACGACAACCGTAAGCGTTCGTCTCAGTGGGTGGACCCGGATACAGCACTTAATCAGTGCGCTAAAAACAGATTACTCATAGGAAGATGATTGTGACTGGTGGACCAGTGCCAGACTTGTACATCACAGCTTCTTACTGAATGGCACAACAGCGACGTCAGATGTCTATTGCCAAGAATTGCAAACAATGATGGAGAAGCTCGCAATTAACAACCAAGACTGGTCAATCGCTCTTCCCCATTGCTACTCCACGATAACGCGCGACTCACACTTTACGACAACCATCGTAAAGCTGCATGCTTCTAGCTGTAAGAAAGCTCTCCGTTACCCACCATACTCAATGGAAATTGCCCCAACATATTTCTACTTTTTTCAAACTTTAGACAATTTTTTAAGTGAGAAAAAGTTCAATACCCGAGAGACAGTACAAAACCCTTGCGCTGATTTCATCGCCTCCCGTCCGGCAGACTTCTACAGAAAAGGGATAACAAACTGCCATCAAAATGGCAAAATTGTATAGATTATTTTGGGTCAGTAGGTACTTTGATTAGCTAAAATAAAAAAATACTATTTTAACATTTTAAAATTTTCACACTAATCTCCAATTTCAACGTCATTGGCGACAACCATTAGCTGACCACGTACACGTACTGACCAAGTACCACGAGAATTAGTATGAAAATAGTCATGTGGAGCCCTGGCCTGGCGTAGGTAGTTACTTTCATCACTCTTGTGAGATGTGATGTGACAATGTACACACTTATAATAATCTATACTAATAATAAAGAGGAAAGATTTGATTGTTTGCATTGAATAGGCTCCGAAACTACTGAACCGATTTGAAAAATTCTTACACTGTGGGAAGCTACACTACCCCCGAGTAACATAGGCTATATTACATTTTCAAAAAAATAAGGGATCCTTAATAAAACTCAAATAATGTAACCCAAGGTGTAAAAAATAAAGAAAACCGAAGCAAAGCGAGGGCGGTTACTCGTATGTATTTAATAAAGCCTTTTATTTCCATATCCTCATTTTTTACATTGCAAAAGTAGTTTGTTAGTTGATATTTGTTAGAAATTTACTTAATGACTTTGTATTGTTAGTTATTTGAATTTTTTTAGATATGGACCCTTCCTTGGGTGAGGGCCTCCTCCATCTTCTTCCAAGAGTCTCTCTCTTTCCCGAGCCTCATTCAGTTTTTTCCCGCTCTTTCAATGATGTCATCAGCCCACCGTCTTTTAGGCCTGCCTACATTTCTCTTGCCCACTGGGCCCTTCCATCTTGTTGTCTGTATAGTCCATCGGTCGTCGGTAAAGCGCGTTATGTGTCCGGCCCTTTGCCATTTTAACCTCAAGGCTTTTGTGAGTCTGTTAGTTTAGTTTTTTGTCGTATTGCTTCATAAATAAAGATATTTGTTGTATTTTCTTTATTTTTAGCATACTTCTCTCCATAGTCCTTTGAGTTACTTGGATTTTGTTTTTAGCTCTATTACTGAAGACCCGTTTGGCAACCATATAGTAGCAAATTGGCAAAAGGCAGGTATCAAACACTGTTTTTTTCATGTTTATAGAGTAGTCTCCTTTTAATATTTATTTTAGTGTCCAGTATTTTTTCCACGTTTTATTAGCTCTTCTATCTATTTCTTCTTTATTATTTAATTTGTTAAACGATAATTGTTTGCCAAGATATACGTAAGTATTGACATATTCTATTTATTTTCTTCCTGCTTTGATTGGTAGTTCCAGGCTGTTTGTCATTAATTTGGTTTTTGTTGTATTCATCTCTAAACCTACTTTATAGCTTTCCTGGTCCAAAGAGTTTATCATTTCTTCCAGTTCCTTTGCAGTTTCGGCTAGCACAATAATGTCGTCTGCAAATCTAAGATGATTTAACCGGCTTCTATTTATTAGTATTCCTTTGTTATGCCAATGCAGGTTTTGGAATATACTTTCCAGCACAGCTATAAACAGTTTTGGGGATAATGGGCCTCCCTGTCTGACTCCTCTTTCTATTTTTATTTCTCTTCCTTTAGTTTCCAATTTAACCCTACTTATGCTGTTGTCATACATATTCTTTATAATATTAATATATTTTGCATGTATATTTAGTGTCTTTAGTGTGTTCCAAATGGAGGTATGGCTTATAGTGTCAAAAGCTTTGGTGTAATCGATAAATGCTAATGTACACATTTAAAGGTAATGAAATTGATGACTTTTGAATTAGCTTATTGGCAAGTAGTTGACAGAATATGATTGATCGTGTAACTGGAGACGGTGGCGCGCTTATTGCAATTTGCGACGTCAGAAGTATGCAAATAGCGAGTGACCGGCCACATGCGACTGCTTCTAATGAGGGCTTTTCCTTGTGACGTGTTCCGGCGGCCACGGCCTTTCGCGAAAGCCGGCGTTTCCGCGACTCGTCAGACATCACCGCGACCGCCTCGGATCTCCGTATTGCTCGGACCGTATTGTATTGTCTATCTTTTGTTGACGCCGACCGGTCCGATGAATGGGACAAGTTCATACGATTCCGGCACACATTAGCCGAGATGGCCGAGACAGTAACGGAGAATAAGTGAGCCGGCGAGAGCGAGTGAGAGGCACGGAGTGGTCTGCCGCGGACAGACAGAATTACCGCTGCTTGACTTTTGTTTTGAGCCGACCAGGCGAGGCAAAAGCGACCAGTTGCACGGCGGACGGCGCGCGACGTTTACGTATTTAGTGAGTTCCGCGCGATTTTACGACAGTGTAAAATGAACGGCTCGCGTTTCGACACGCGCCGGGTCTCGCCGCGCTCGCTCCGATAACATCTGCAAATCCGATATTTAGCTCGTGACACCGTGATAGTGGCGTTCGATTTCGTGTGACGCGACAGCTCGACAGCCATGTGACCCGGCAGCGGACACCCGCCGACGTCTACCCCCGACAAAAAAGGGATAAAAAGGCTATTCCTGGAATGCACACATGTGGACGTCGGGTAACAGTGGGCGCATTTATTGAGACAGTTCCGTCGAGATGCCGCGTAGGAGCAAGTGGATGCATCTGGTGGCCGGCGTGGTGGCCGGCCTCACGCTCGGCGTCTTCCTCAAGCTGTGCCTGAGGACCTCGGCCAGGACCAGCATCGAGGCGTGCCCCGAGGCCGGGAAACTGTACGTGCCGCCCGATCCGATGGCGGTGATAGACTTGAGGTCGGACGAGACGGTGCACAATTCTAATAGAACTTTAGTGTTCGTGGGGGTGATGACGGCGGAGCAGTACCTGGAGACGCGCGCGCGGGCGGTGCTGGACACGTGGGCGCACGACCTGCCGGGGAAGATCGCGTTCTTCAGCTCGGAGGTGTCGCGCGCGCCGGGCCTGCCGCTCATCCCGCTGCGGACGGTGGACGATAGCTACCCGCCGCAGAAGAAGTCGTTCCTGATGCTGCTCTATATGTACGAGAAGTTCGGCGAGAAGTTCGAGTGGTTCATGAGGGCGGACGACGACGTGTACGTGCGGGGGGACAAGCTGGAGGAGTTCCTACGGTCGGTGGACAGTCGCAAGCCGCAGTTCATCGGGCAGGCGGGGCGGGGCACGAACAACGAGCGGGACGCGCTGGCGCTGGACTACAACGAGAACTTCTGCATGGGCGGGCCGGGCGTGCTGATCTCGCGGGAGACGCTGCGGCGGGTGGCGCCGCACGTCAAGTACTGCCTGAAGCACCTGTACACCACGCACGAGGACGTGGAGCTCGGCCGCTGCGTCGCCAAGTTCGCCGGCGTCTCCTGCACCTGGAGCTATGACGTGAGTACACTAATGCAGTATGCTGTTCACTTGAAGTTGAAATACCTGGATCATGTAGTCAAACGAATATTGTGCGTGTCCAATTTAACCCAATCGTAGCGAAAATCGTTTTCTAGTCGCTATGGCAGCGGCAAAATCAGTCACGTTCAGTTCTGTTTCTAGTTTAATACCTTAATTGTCCGCGTATGGTTTTCACTTTTACTAACACGTCTGACACGGATTTCGTAATCGTTACAGATACACAGATAGCTTTGATGATTGTGTACGAAACGCAGAACGATATCAGTCGATTCGCTGTATCTACCAATTATTATAATTATGTACAAGTTGTACTACCAACGTTCCTGGGAACGTTTAATATCGACTTTATGATAGTTTTTAAAAGGCGTTTTTCTTAATCGTAGGCTACATTAAATAGTTAATGCGGGTGTATAATTTTCAAA
Source organism: Thymelicus lineola (assembly GCA_963932265.1). Classification (NCBI taxonomy): domain Eukaryota; kingdom Metazoa; phylum Arthropoda; class Insecta; order Lepidoptera; family Hesperiidae; genus Thymelicus; species Thymelicus lineola. The sequence goes on along the minus strand of OZ010696.1, from coordinate 15,186,583 downwards.
GATTAAACCTCGCGGCGCAGCTAACGATCTTGTTTTCTTTGCGCAGATTACTATAACTATACTACTTCAAAATAACCGGGCAAGTCAAGTGTGTGTCAGGCGACGCGCAATGTAGGGTTCCGAAGCAGTAAGTTTATCGACTATTAATCATTAACTACTTATACTAACATTGCCTTGATAGTTTTCCTTGTAAATTCATCATATAACCTATTTTTGAGAGTTTTTGAAAACTGCTTTAGGCGCGACTTGAGAGTTGAGAGTAACAGATTATTTTTCGGACGGAAGTATTCGAACGGAAGTAGTCGGACGGAAGTAGTCGGACGGAAATAAGGTTCTATAGTGTTCTGTTGGATGTCAAATGAAAACAAAACCATAAACAAAACTGAAGTACCTACAGATACATAATTCTATTGAGATTAGATTGTATCTGTGACAAGTCTATAGATTAAATAAGTATCAAAATGATCTAAGAAGACCCATAATATTTTAGCAAGCCCTTTTCAATGAAACCCCTTTATATGTATAGGGTACGCGTCGAATAAAAGGGGGAGATACCCTGAAAAAAAAATGTTTTTCAATATTTTATTCTACGATTCTGGAGTTTTAATAAATACCTAAGTATAATATCTATGCCAAATTAGCTTTCTAGGCACTAAGGGTCTCTTTAATTTGGAATTAAAAAAATTGCGACTTAAGAAATAAACATTAAGTTTGATTAACTGTGGTTAAGATTGTCAAACAAAGAAATCATATTGAATTACTCATAAATTCCTAAAACTATAAGTTACAATGTCACATTCATCAATTCCCACTTCCGATATTAATTTAAATTAGGTAATCAATGTAGTACTCTACCGTATTAATTGGTACTTCCCTATAGTCTGATTTTTTATTCCCACGGAGAGAATCGTGAGTAATGAGTTGTAAGTTTTAATTATTTCTAAAAAAAATTTGTAAAATTTTATTGTAGTTATTAAAAGGCAATGTGTCTATTGTATAAAAATTGTACATTAGGTAGGTACCTACTAATTAATACTAGATAATAACGCGACAAAAAGGTGACATTATAATTCGTACTATCTTATTATACCTGTACTTATTCAATCGGCAGTCTATTCAAAAAAGTCTGCAAAGTGCCACCTGTGGAAAGTTGAATGTATTTTTTATTTACATTTGGCTGAGTCTACCTGATTAGTTTCGGGTTCGTTTACACCGAACTATTTACTGAACTTATTTTTAAAGAATGCGCATGGGTTCAAGTAGTGACTTGCGTTTAATAAATTGATCGGATTTCTCAGAAAATCGCTGTTAGCTAAAGGGCTTTTTTATAACGACGTTGATTTTATCGCAGTAGATTCGATAACAAACAACGTTAATTTTACGTTATAAATACTCGTATCCAATTGCTTAGTCTAATTTGGTTTTCCTGTGATTGGCACAACGCGTTGTGAGCGTTTTCATAAGGGCTACCGGCCATAGCCCGCAAGCAAGCCAGAATACTAATTTCGCGATGTGGACATTTTATATCACCACAACAAGTCTTGTCTCTTGAGCTGGTTTTGGCCTGTACTACAAATTTAAGGTTTTTAATTTTTTCCTCTTTATTTTTTGTCAAATTTCATGATCTAGAATCTAGATTATGATTCATGATATTCTGACCTTGCGAGAGAAAAAATACGGCATGTCGGTATTTTTTTTATTGTTTTGACTTTTTTTCACAACTCCTAGGTATTGTAGACTTGAGAAAAAGAGTCTTGACGGTCAGACGAACGGACGGACAACAATGTAATCCTAAGTATTCTGTTTTTTTCCTTTTGAGGTACGGAAACCTAAAAAGAGTACTGTTTGCAAACTTTTGTTAAGCTGGGGCACTTAAAATTTCTGAGGACGGGTTACTGTAGGAAATATCTCAGTACGTAAAAAACTATCTATGAACCCATTCATAGATCATTAACATACATAATTGACACGAATACTTACAATATTGTAACCTATTTATAAAAGTACGTCGACATGTGATAATCGCACCGAAGCGGCTGTGGCGGTCTTGATAAAACTGATAACATTGAAGACGTGTTATCTTTCTTAAAATATTCGTTACCGCCATTTTTAACACATTTATCTACTAACCTATTCCTGCAATAACTGTGCATTGAAGACTTGAAAATAATTGCTTCTTTCGTCATTTTTTTCCACCACGACCTTTCCGAAATTATGGTACATACAATGTTACATACTATACAAACAAAACTTATAGTTCATAAATTTATTAGTGATAATGAACCCAGAAATTGAGTATGGCTCAAGTGGCCACCTGATGGTCAGTGGCAACTGCCACTCATGAAGGCTTGCAGCTTGCTATGTCACGTGACGTGACCAGTCTTCAGGATTGCCTTCAGATACGAGTACCTCTCCGAAACTTGCTCTCAAGATGTGGATATTATATATAGGTATAAAGTTCTTGGTCATTACCGTCACCAAACATTAGCCGGTGGAAGCGATGAACCCGGATGTTACCGAACTAACTGAAATCTTACGGTTGATTTTTTAAGGTAATAGCTTTTCAAGCAGATGAAAAAGTATATTCCCTCGTATTTGGTTTTATTAATTTGAAAGAAGCATACGGGATGATGGTAGGTACTTATTTGCTGAAGCGCGATCTCAGATCTTACAAATGTCATTTTTATATACGATTTGACATTTTCAGCATCTAAATTTTAATCTGTAGATCGCAGAGATTTTAAGATCGGTTTATTAATACGGATCTAAGACCATCAACTTGTTTCGCTAAAGTAGCTTTTATCAATTAGGTACCATTTACCATTACATACCATCATTGGGACTAGTATTGTGTCTGCTTACTCGATGATGTCCTGAGCACAGTTTTGTAGGACATTATGAACGACATAAAATCATTGTGGTTAAATACGTACATACATCCAATGATATTATATGTATATTAAAAAGAGGCAGATATGTCATAAGCGCGCGCGTTGTGTGACTCAAAAAGTTCCCGGTTGGGAACTCTTATTCAGGTGAAGAAAGAGATAGCGATGTAGTTTTGACGCGAGAGCGATAAAGACGTGCGATAAAGCAATAAAGCGTGCCTTGCGGACATCGGAACAGATTTTTCGGTTGATCTGTAAGGGCATAACGTATCTATATTTATTTAAACATCATTGGATACATCTATCAAGCGACAAAATGACGTCAAAAAATAACGTTATATTAAATTATAATAGTAATATAGTTAAATCTAGCAGTCGCAAACTGTTTACGCTAAAACTACGGTGTACAGGTAAAACTGTGCCTCTGTTCAAACATCAAACCGGATTAGTACTTGAAAGGTTTCCCGTGTGTCAATAAGATACATATTGCAAAATATAAGCAGAACTCGCCTCGAGTTTTCTAGATAGCGACACTCAGTTTAACTGTAAGTATTACAGATTGCTGTAGCTTGTGTCTTGTCTAGATAAATTAAGATATTATCAAGATAACCCATCTGGTGCTCCTACTGGGCTTTGGTCTCTAGCTTAGAATCTGATCTGTCACTCCTTTTTTATATCTTATAAGTTAATGCTTGACTACAATCCCACCTGATGGTAAGTGGCGATGTAGTCATTGGTGGTAAAACGCATTAACTTAGTAAAAGCCTATTTACTCTTGCCTTGAAGACACTCACATTATAATCGAGCGGAAACACCGACGCGGGCAATTTATTCCAATCCTTCGCTGTACGCATAATAAATGACGAAGCAAAGCGCGTCGTTGTACAGGGGGATATATTCCGAGAGTATATAAACGTGAATAGCTGTAGAAAAACAGGAAGACAAGCAAACATTTATAAATAAATTGTAATAAATAAGCGCTTGCACACTGTGACCCCTGCTGGGTACAGAGCACTGCAGTAAGATTCCATTTGTCGCGGGTGGCATGGACAAGACAACCCGAGTACAAATACACAGTTCTGGCTCACAATGTCTTAGTCTCCTAGAATGTCTAGTATTCTAAAAAGTCTAGTGTCGATGTTATAGTCAAAGTCCGATACACAGTCTCTTCGCGGAAGGACTGGTTTATCCTAGGTTTGGCCAAAGCCATCAGGCAATCCCCGAAATACATTTCAATTTCGCCCTTTGCCTGAAGTATTTTTAGTCAAACCCAGGAGCTCCTAACTTTTCAGTCAAACGTCGAAAGTAAATTATTCTGTTTCGGTTTTGGCCTAGTCAATCCTAGAAGCGACTGCAAAACTCGGTCAAACGTTGATCTGAACATGTTTAAACAGGTTCATAATGTCTCTCGCGGTGTTCCGACCGATTGTTTTTAAAACAATTAACATTAACATTAATGCCTCACCATGTCAGAAAAATGATTAATTTTCCATTTTAATTACTTAAGAAATTATTAAAACAATAAACATCAAAATTTTAAAAATGTTATTTTTTTATACCTAATCTTACAAACTAACCTCCGTATATTCCAAAGCATTTATTTATTTATTTTATACTTTATTGCACATCGTACAAAAGGCGGGCCTAATGCCACACGGCATTCTCTCAAAGCATCTCAAATATAAAAGTGAAAATCACGTAAGCTGACCAATCAGGTGTCAGAACTGGCAGAGTTAAGCGGTTCTTAAGACTTGAAAGCTGCTTAAATGATAAAATGCTTCCAAATATACGAAGATAAGACACTTCATACCTATATCGGAGTTTGACTCGTCAAACCCCGATTTAATAAAATTGTGTTTTGACGTTTGCCTGACCAAATTAGTCTCTCCCAGGTTTGACGAAAATTGTTTAGTCAAAGGCCGAAAATTTACATTTGTTTGGGCTTTGACTAAGTCATTCAGTCTGACCTGAGGATTGACCAGTCCAACCTAGGAGCGCCGGAGCTTCGGAGTTTGCCTATAACATCGACATAAATCTGCTCTAGCTGGGAATCGAACCGGGGGCCCCTGACTTCGCAGGCATGGTCACTACCACACCAACTACGCTACAAGGTAGTCAGATTGATGTTGATAGACTATAAGAGTTGATTTGGCTTATAAAGAGTGATTAGGTTGAGAAATAATTAGAAGTTTAAATGAATTATCCAGTGGGATAAGAGAGAAAAAAGAGAAAATGGTGTACTCAATTTCTTTAGACGAGTCTTATTTGGTTAACGATCTTAGCACAACTATTTATTGAAATATTAATTTAATTTAGTTTAAAAAAATATATAACAAACGGAAGTTAGTTGTGGCACTAAATGGTTATTTGTCTTTAAATTCTTATTTTTGTTTTAGCCTTATTTTTAAATTACAAATTAGATTAAAAAGGAACTGTAACATTGTTTACCAAATAGGTCAAACTCGTCTTAAAAAAAGAGAATAGTTTGTGCAATTCAGCAGGTTGCATTCACCCTTCGTGTTTATAACCACGATTCGTCGTGAAATCCTTCGTGTTGCCTGTTGGCTGTTAGCTAACGGCCATTACGACGCCCGACGGTAATGGACAAGCGTCTGCGGTTGATGTGTGGGGAAATTTATCATTGGCCCATTGGGCAACCTCCGCGTTCAGATGCTACTTTCGCTGTCTGTCCCTTGGCGAAATGTTTCCTTGAGAACAGAAGTTTGACGGATAGAAAATACAGTTTTATTCACGCTCGTTACCAGTTTTTGTATGTCTATGGAGGTAAAGTCTTTGAAATTAACTTCAAAATATCTAAAACTTAATATTGCAGGTATCTGCAATGTAAGTACCTAACATTGCAGTTATTAAAAAGTAATCAGGCTTGTATGTAGGGATTTTAAATCAAATTGTTTTAGCGTCACCGATTTATTTAAAGACTTAAGTACCTGTATGGTACGGCTTACGATACGACAAAATGTTCAAATTGCGTTACCTACTGTACTATAAATTGTTAGGACGAAGTAGCTCGCAATTTTATTACAATAAATTAGTACCTAATAAAATTGCTAGCAACTAAGTAAACCGTCGCGGGCGCTAAGATTACGAAATGAAATGAAATGAAATGTAAATATGCGTATGTTGGTTGTTTTATTTAGTACATTTATCTGTGGTTCAGTAGTGTCACCTGATAACCCTTTTGTTGAAATTAATAAATTATAAATGGCATAATATTACTTGGCTTACGTGCGGAACTATATATTTATTGAGTTGACATAAAAGTATTACTTGGAGTTGAGATCTTCTGAAGAGAAACAGATGTGCCTCCAAGGATATCGCACCTTCGCACAGTGGGGATTTTACATAGGTTTTGTTTCAAAAATGCCTAGAGAAGGCGGTTTTAAACCAAATGCAGTAATTCTTTTTTTAATATATACCTGATAAAATTTCGAAGACATTGTCGGAGCCCAAATTTGAAAAATCATAATATATAAATATACAGGGTGGTCCAAAAGTATGGAAACCCTGAATAACTCCTCAGGAATGCATTTTGGAGGAAAATGTTTTGTACAAAAGTTTTCTGATTTTTCCTCAACTAACTACGATGATTACCTTGAATTTGACCTTGACAGTGGCTTTGAAGGTCAAATCAAGGTCAACTTCGTTTTTTCAAATGGTAACCCCTATTTTTTATTCTGGATTCGGAAAGGGCAGAAAATTTTATGCATAAAATAACCTTGACCCTGACCTTGAATGCTTAATCAAGGTCATGTTTCGAACGGCTGACTCCCATTTTTTATTCCGGATCTGGGAATAAAAAGGAATAAAAAAGGTCAGGATCAAGGTTTTTTCGACGTAAAATTTTCTGCCCTTTCCGAATCTGGAATAAAAAATAGGGGTTGCTATTTGAAAAAATGAAGTTGACCTTGATTTGGCCTTCAAAGCCACAGTCGAGGTCAAATTTAAGGTCATCATCGATTAGTCGAGGAAAAATAAGAAAACTTTTTTACACAACATTTTCCTCCAAAATGCATTCCTGAGGAGTTATTCAAACACTGAATAACCATACTTTTGGACCACCCTGTATATTTATATATTATGATTTTTCAAATTTGGGCTCCGACAATGTCTTCGAAATTTTATCAGGTATATATTAAAAAAAGAATTACTGCATTTGCTTTAAAACCGCCTTCTCTAGGCATTTTTGAAACAAAACCTCTGTAAAATCCCCACTGTGCTTCGGTGCAACAAAGGCACAACAGCTTTTTTTGTAATTTTACATGAGAGGACTTTAAGATTTTTTCACATTCGCATTTATTTTCATATTACTGGATTACTATCTGTAATAGGTTAAAAATATATATACTATTAATTGTTTATAGTTTCTGCTATAGTTTCACGTAAAATGCTTGTTTTATAGACAATTTGGCATACTAACTCAATTTTACAGTTTTGGCTATTTGTGACTTTGTTGCACCGAAGGTGCGATGATGAGTAAAATTCCCGCAAACCGTCTCAGTTCGCTGATCCAAAATGCCAGACCCAGATTCGACTTCAAATAAATATTTATTTAAATAGACTTATTTTTTATAATGTTGAATACGATACGACATACGACGCATAACACGTTACATAATTCACTTACTTTTAAAACGATTATGTCTGGCCGTGGCTCCAGAGGTCAACTTAAGCCGTGAGTGCGAATACTTAACTTGTTGGAATGCTCATTTTTCACTTAATTTTATGTGTTTTTAACGATGCTGAGGCCTACGTCATCTGACGCTCCAACCGAGAAACCAATACTTTCTTCGTAATTAGGGCTCCCCCGATCAGTGATCTCATCTTCATAGATTATACGCGAAAATTTTACTGTATGTTCTTGCAGTTTCGTTGCAGATGCAAAGGTCCCCCCGGCTTTGCCAACATTGAGGTATTCAATAAAAATCACATCCAAATTGATTTAGTCGTTTCTGTGATAAACAAACGCATAGACAAATAGACAAAAAATAAGTATAAAATAATTTTTCGAATGGACAGTTTCACTTGGCCCTATCGCCCAACCACTGAGTTACCAGGGCCGCAGGGGTCGTAGAGTGTCTGCTCCGTTTAATGTTCTATGTATAGACTAGCTACAGCAGTCATTACCATCAGGTGGATCGTCAGCTCGTTTGTCGGCTAGCTATATATAAAAAAACTATTAGATACCTTTCAAAAAAGAAGAAGAGGAGGAGCATTGAGGCGAGAAATGACAACCAAAACAGTTCAATTATATTCATGTTAAAACTTAGCTTACTTATTATAATTTTTCATTTATAACAATGTAATGAAACACGTAAAAATGATAGAAGATATTGAATGATAGAACATGTATAAAAAAATTCAAGGTTTTTGTATAAAAACATAATTGACATGAAAATTTTCCTCTAGCACTCTACGCGCTGCTCTTTAGCCTGATTCTAACTATAGCTAACTTAATTGGTGGTTTGAAATCTCTGGATTGTGAGACGTCGGTAATCAACAATAGGCTTATGATTTACGAGGGATCAATAAAATTCTGTCGGTGTTGTAAGCTGTAAACTAACGTTATTCAAAATAAATGTCAAGGAAATTGTCGTCATCGTCTGACGAATTTAATGACGGCGCTAACTACTGGATAAACTTAACAATGTTTGTTTTTAAACGATTGTTTTGTGTTATAATACTTGGCTTCCAAACACAACACGTTAGGATAGAGCCATGTACTTACCTATAGTTATAAATGTCATCTTTTTATATCCATAATTCGACGGGTGCAAAGTGAAAAGAGTCATTTTTTTAATTTTATTTATTAGGTCTGCCAACAATTGTTACACGATTACATGACAATGAACTTTCAATAATCTTAGTAAACTACGTGCACAGCACAACCTATTATAGGCAAACACCGCTTGCAATTTGCATTTCACAGATTATGGTCTATCTAATATATCTGTGAGTCATCTACATTGCAGATAACTCTTTTCACTCTGCTCCCGTCGAATTGTCAGTATTCGAAAATACTTATGTCCAGATTTTTTTGTAAATACTGCAGAAGCATTTAAACCTTTAAACGTTGGAAATAACGTCGACAAGAATTTAAAAGTTGGAAATAATAAGCATACGCAAATTTTTGTATTATTTTCAAACGCCAGAGCCTCGTTAGTAATTTAGTCTTTAGATAGACATAATTAGAAAATAACAAAACAATTAATTACTTCAAACTTGTAGGTGTGTAAATAGTTATAATATAATTGCACGGCGATGTTTTCTTTCAACAAGCTATAAGTGTCATGTTTCCGACAGGTGGGCTGGTTTGCTAGTTCTAGGTAAACAACTCAAAAACTGCTTGTTCTGGTAATCGACACGCGTTGTAGTGCCGTCATCGCCCTGCAGTGTCGCTGGATACCGTCTGTAGTTTTGGAGTTGAAAAATGTTAATAAAACATTATTATTAAGAACTAGGAAATCGCCCTAGCTTCGCTTCGGGAAAAATAGTAAAAAAAAAATTGATATATAATATAACCTATGTCACCCGGGGATAGTGTAGCTTCCCAACAGTGAAAGAATTTTTCAAATCGGTTCAGTAGTTTGGGACCCTATTCAATGCAAACAATCAAATCTTTCCTCTTTATAATATTAGTATAGATAAATAAAATATATTAACAAGGAGAACCTCCCTTCTTGCTTGGCCGATAACTTCGGGTATACACTATAATATAATAGTGTATAATAAATGGATAACGTATCAGTGACGCTTTTTGTGTTGTTAATATCAGGTGGCTCTTGGCTGTCTGCTAGCATGTCGGCTATTTACAATTTTCGCGATGCGTATAAAATAAATCTCATTCAGTTATGGCAACGGGAACTATTTATCGTAAAACCATCAAGAGTTAAAGTCGTTGGTTTGAAGACCTTACTGAAACACTCGTAGTACTCGTACATACGTACACGGTAGCAGCAGCGAGGTAAATTAAATGAAATCATTATGTAATTCTATAATGCATGTTATTTATAAATGCTCAAATCCTCTTTGCCCAGTTCTACAAACCGGTCGGACTAGTTACCCGCTGCCGTAACGTAATCATAAAGAAACTGAATTGAATTTTTTGTCGTAAATATGTTTTTTGAAACCCTTACGTATTTTATGCATACTTATCTATTATATATATAAAAGAGGACGTGTGTGTCCCTATATTTCACTTTGCAGCCAATACTGCACGTTGCAAGCGCATAGTGTGTATATGTCGCAATAAGTACGAGGCTCAAATCTCAGATAAGGGTGGTTGCAAGTTGATACCTATAAGGGTGTAGGAGAAACGGGGTTGAAACGTGTACGCCTACGGTTAAATGGCATGCAATATTTCCGAGCCGCGCGTTGCTGGTAGATGACAAGGCTGGTACATAGGACCCACACAAAATTATGATTTTGTTATCTGTCGACCGTCGCTTGAATGCATTCATCCTCTCTGTACTTTTTTTACAATAATAAAATGTGTGCTCTCGAAAAAGTTTTAATTATTCGCTGCAACAACCAGTTATTCCTCTAAAGAATTAACAGCGTGTGATTTCTAGAAATGTGTGATTATCATTAATATAAAAACATTTTAACTGTTCTAGATTTTAGAATGACCTAGAAATTTCTTAAATGATCTAGATTGTATGCCAATTTTCTGATCAATATAAAATGTTCTAGAAATTCCTCCAATAATCTAGAAAACTCCAAAAGTAGGTAATGGAACTTATTACGCATTTTCGTCATTTTTTAAGTTAAAAACATGAACATTTATGTATTAGGTCCAGATTAGAAACAAAATTTGGAAGTATTAAGTTTTTTTGGAATTTCATCCCTTAAAGTTTTGAAGTTAAGAGGTCTTTTTAAAGTGAAATTTTTATTCGTCTCAAACTTTTTGGTATGTGTGTCGCATGTCGCGTGACGGTCGGTTCTTAACTTATCGGTTCTAGGTAACGAAAGTACTTAGGATGACCTAGCTTTCAACATATCTGATTGAGTACGGGTGCTACTACATGATACATTCTGAAGGTCTGATGATGACCAGGTATGTACTTATCGGTTCTCAGTAACGGAAGTACTTAGGATGACCTAGCTTTCAACATTTATCTGATTGAATACGGGTGCTACTACATGATACATTCTGAAGGTCTGATGATGACCAGGTATATACTTATCGGTTCTCAGTAACGGAAGTACTTAGGATGACCTAGCTTTCAACATTTATCTGATTGAGTACGGGTGCTACTACATGATACATTCTGAAGGTCTGATGATGACCAGGTATGTACTTATCGGTTCTCAGTAACGGAAGTACTTAGGATGACCTAGCTTTCAACATTTATCTGATTGAGTACGAGTGCCACTACATGATTCATTCTGAAGGTCTGATGATGACCAGGTATATACTTATCGGTTCTCAGTAACGGAAGTACTTAGGATGACCTAGCTTTCAACATTTATCTGATTGAGTACGGGTGCTACTACATGATACATTCTGAATGTCTGATGATGACCAGGTATATATTTATCGGTTCTCAGTATCGGAAATACTTAGGATGATCTAGCTTTCAACATTTATCTGATTGAGTACGGGTGCTACTACATGATACATTCTGAAGGTCTGATGATGATCAGGTATATACTTATCGGTTCTCAGTAACGGAAGTACTTAGGATGACCTAGCTTTCAACATTTATCTAATTGAGTACGGGTGCTACTACATGATACATTCTGAAGGTCTGATGATGCCCAGGTATATACTTATGTTGCTATTTCTTGCTTTTGATAAACAACGACACAGTTAATCAGTCCGAAAAACTGATCAACGAGGATGATGCCATTTTAATACCCTAAATCGAATATTTATCCAAAATTTTTTAGTTAAATGTACGAAATACGAAAAACTATACTATAATACGAAAAAAAGTTTCACTTATACCGTGGTTTCATAAAACGACACAATCTTTTTTTTGTGTAAGCTAAAAAATTATAGTAATTTATAGCTTTCACAAAAAAAAGAAACGTATACTTATGTACGCGCTTGAGAAGTTATACTTCTTTGGCATCATTAAATAAATATTTAACACTAGCTGTCTTGGCGAACTTAGTATCGCCTAATAATCAGTGAATGTACTTTGTTGGTACTTTTAACTTATAGTTTTAGGTTTAGGTTTTTTAGGGGAGTGGAGTGGGAGGGGAGGGGAGACTGAGGGGAGGGGTAGCGTGAGAGGTAGGGGGAGGGGAGCGGAGAGGAGGGGGAGGGAGAGGGTGATGGTGAAGGGGAGGGGAGGGGAGGAGCGGAGGGAAGGGATAGCGTGAGGGGGAAGGGCTAATGGAGGGGAGGGGGAGGGGGAGGGCTAACGGAGGGGTGGGAGGGGGAGAGGAGTGGAAAGGATGGGGGGAGGGGAGTGGAGGGGAGGGCTAATGGAGGAGAGGGGAAGGGAAGGGGAGGGGGAGGGAGAGGGACCGCGGGCGGGAGAGGGGGAGGGCACTTTAATAACGTGCTAGAGCACCAACAAAATTTTGTTTTAATTTGTTTGTCTGTCTATCTGTTTCTCTGATATCGGCATCACATGAAAACCTTTAAACTGATAATTAGTTAAGTTGTTCCTTATACTTTGGGTCATATTTTAGAAACCTTTCTTCCCGAAAAAAATAAAAGTTTTCCCCGGAAACAAGATGAAACTTTGTATGGAAAATTATTAATTATTATTTAATTAATATTTCCTTTAAATTTGCAGAAAACGTTCCTCCTTTAATTGAAGGAAATCATTTTTCGAGTTTTTTGAAATTTTTCATGAAAAAGAAAAAACAAATTATATAATATTAATGTTGTATTTTTTTCAAAACCCGCTCCCGCCCGGAGGAATGATTTGTTATTGTATCGTAGGTCTCAGTATATAAATTCCTAAATATAAGTAGTTCAATATAAATTAACCTGTTTTTAAATTTTCTTCTGTAAGGGGTACAAATATGATTAGCATAATTTCCGCGTGCGAAGCTGCGGGCAACACAGCTAGTAGATTATAAAAGTATTTTTATGTGAATAGCTGATAAGCGAGTTGTCGAGCCATCTGTTAGTGATCACGGTCGCCCGGTCATTAGCACTAAGACCGAAAGCATCATTAATTAATGCCTTGCCGGTCAATATACAAGAAAAAAGAAAAAAAGAACTGGCTGTTAAGCTCCCAGCCGGAACTAGGCCTGGCGCACTTCGCACTTTCGGTATGAAGTTACAAGTATATGCCGCGTTCGACGTGTCGGGCTAATTCTGAAAATTCATAAGGGCTGTCAGTTGTCACACATGTCACACGTTAGTTCTATACAACACGCTGCGTCTTGCTAAACGATATTAACTAAAATGAAGGCAAAATCATATTGCATCGCAATCCGCTCCCCAAACAATAACGAAGATCCGAATCACGATCACGTCTATCATCTTATGTCATCCCAGATTTGATACACATACCTGCTTAAAAACCTTTCATAGACATACCAACAAGGCAACAACGCCATATGGCCATCTTCTTTCCAGACATTGTCAAATAAAATAGTTTTCTGATCTACATACTATAAAATTATTATGTACTTTTTTCTGTGCGACAGTACGACGGTGTCGCCAAACACGAGTTTGGAGGCCGATTCAAGCAGTTACGTCTAATGAAACGAATTTTCCGATCCGTCGTCGAATAGTATTGCACAGTTAACTAATTTAAAGTCGTAAATGAGCAATGTCACCCGAGGCCTGGCCTGGGGCCCGGCGGGACAACGGGATCGATAGCAAGTAATGAATATTGAAAGAAATTATCCGTTACATTAGGTTCAATGTCTTTTGAGCAAATTTAGCCGCAGAAATGCAGACGGACGGTCGGACCGGTTCTGAAACGAACTTATACTGATTTTGCGCGTAGGGTTGCCACTGTTCGGTAACGAGACCTGCCTGAAGTGTGAAATTCGCGAAATTGACTTCCCAAATCACAGCTTCGTAGTTTCTCTATTTATGTGTATTGGTCTGTATCTACTTATTTGTAATTTTTTAGGTATGAAGTTAAAATGTCAAACGGTTTTTTCAGTTACATTTTACATGTTATGGTAATTAGTATTGGTATTAGTAGTACTGAAAATTCATCAACAATAAGCAGTAATTTTGTTCAAATGTGATCTGAAAGTATAGCACGATGTACGATGATGAAGTTCATTTTTAATAATTATTATTATGATCGTTGGAAGTTATATTCCCAATCCTATGCGGCATAATTATAAGGCTGCTTGCTGGTATACTCCTTATATTCCATTTCAATATATTGCCAACCCTATAAGTGAGGTGTCCGTGCGTGCATAGATTATGCAGTAATGACAGAGCCGTCATACAGGTTCAAGGATGTCCTCGTAAACAACTGTATCTTATTAGCATCTTTACGTTTTATACCCTTTTTATTTTACGAGCTATTTGTAACTTAATTTAAATTTTAATGCAAGCTTAACACGAACGAGATTATTTACTTACCTGTAAGTACATAATTTGCCCTTATTTTTATTGGCTCCAAGATAAGAAGTTTCTTTAATCGACCTTTGTTTGCCGCGTAATCTAATCTAATGTCGTTAATATAAACATAACTATTTAAAACTGGTTCTTCGATCTATTACCTTTTGCGCTATCAATTAAACAGAAAAAAATGTGTAATATTATAAGTTGGTTTTAAATTAACTTGTTTACAACTAGTACAAACTACAAATATATACAGTACATAATAGGCATTATGTATGCACTTAAATTTAGTCGATAATGGTAATCGGTATCTTTTATTTAAGCAATGGAAGTCTTATCATATTTAACTGTCGTGTTATTTTGATATAGCGAAAATATCTCAAACTTATCTAAATGCAACGCGTCACTCTCGACCTATCAAAGTATTTTAAATATTACTTCCTGTTATCGATGTTTAAAACAACACAATCTATTCGTACGATTTACCCACAGAACATCTAATAATTAGTTAGAAGGGGCATAGCACGTAATTTGTATGGGAACCGCTGTCGCCGTTTCAATAAACACTACTAACGAAAATGAACAAATACGCACGAGGATTGTTATGTGTGCATGAAGTAGGCGTGACTCTGTAGCTAGGGATTGATTGTCGATAAATTTTATCGGTATTTATTTTCGCAAGGTATACTTATTCATTATTATTGATAAAACGAACTTACCTGTACGTGAAGTTCTATCAAAATTATGCGAGCTGCTCAATTCGAAGCGATTAATATTTACATGTAGTACTATTTCCAATCCACGGCCTTTAACACGATAAGTTTAAAGAAAAACAAAAATATTATCAATCTGAAACATAAAATAGTTGTTAATCTGGCTTATTTCCTCGTTCATTCAGTGTTGTTTAACACTCAAGCTTCCGGTCATCACTCTTCCTTACCGCTCGGTTGCCATTTTTGCTTCATTTAGTTTAAAGATAAATTAAAGGATACAGACTGCTAGGGTGGGTCCTTTCATTTTATGGGGGGGACCTATTAATCGCTTCGAATTGAGCAGCTCGCATAATTTTGATAGAACTTCACGTACAGGTAAGTTCGTTTTATCAATAATTATGCTTCGCTGCTCAATTCTCGCGATTAATATTTACATGTAGATGTTTAAAGTAGTCATAGGATGTATCCTTTAATATAATATGGAAATAATTAAGTATACCTATGATACAATTTTTTTTTTTTTATCAATAATCAATAACAAATACAGATTGCACTAGCATTAAGCTCGCCATTTATTTATCCGTTAATATTGTTATATTGTGGTCAATATAGTGTACATAAATAAATAAATAGTATTGATTAATGTCCCAATTATTTTTAATATATGCGTGGAGGTTATTGCTTACATAAGTAAGCTTAATATAACATTAAATATAAGGATTATTCGAAGAAAGAAGGGAAAATAACAAATATGATTGAAAATCAAGAATGGATCTAACGAATATGAAATTCTGTTAAGATAGAATACTATTATTCTAAAACCTTATAAAAACTGAAAAATGCGCTCCATGTGGCTGTCTTCCTTATTACATGCACGCTTTCTGCCTTTCAACAAGGTAGAAGCAAAAACACACCACTCTTGTGGGTGTGCTTCTCTGGAACCAATAAATCAAAAATTAAATTACGAAGACAATCAGTTTTTATTTTTATAAGAACATGTAGATCTCAGCTAGTCAAATAGCATAATTTCTCATATAAAATGTATCTAGTCACACTTCAGGTTTTTATGAATAGATTTGATTATGATGTAATCAAAATGTATATTCTGGTTTATTTGTTTATTATTATTATTATGTAATATAAATAATTATTTGATATGTAACATGAGTATTAACTCACTCTCTATCAGCATATATTATATTAATAGTGTAGATAAGTTAAATATTTTACTATTTTAAATTACAGTATTCGTATAAATAAATACTTTACATTTAGAAATCTGAACGTTAAATACATTATATCAATCGATATATTATATTCATCCCGAGAGGTATATAATATACCTATAGAGGTACACCTATAGCTATGTTACGTACAAAGAACAATTATTAAAAAAATTGTCTGGCATTACTTGTGAAATATATAGGTACATAGGTAAATAAAGTTCTCATGTTATATAATTATAATATCCGCCATATCCCTGCCACAGATGGGCATACAATATTAATTTAAATAATAAGTAATTGATCGAAAGAAGTGGAACACTAATTCTTGTTTTGGTATTATATTAATACAATTGTTATCGTAAATTTTTCCGAAAATTTAGAGAGGATCTGGAATACGAAATCAACAATTTATAATTGGGCTGTCAATAAATTATTCTTGATAATTTTTATAATTTATCGTTATATTATGTAGTATACTAGACAGGGCTGAGATAGCCATCTGTGACTTTGATTACTTTATTTATTAACATTTTATTATATATATTTTTTTAATAATAGCAATTGTGGTAATGCACAAAAAATAATATTCTGCCCAGGATATCCTGTAATGATAAATAATTATGTTGCATATAATGGTAGGCCCACAGGGTAGGTCCATAATTAGATTATATAATATTTCAGTAAATACTACTCTTTGTTGAACACAAAAAGACAGTTAGAAACTTTGTTTTTTCCCATAACCCTTGGAAAAATTAGTGAAAAGAACACGAAAATAATAATTATATATCACATATTATATCTCCCGTAGTTCATAGCCCTTTCAGTAAGGATTTATATGGCTGTCAGTAATTGCAATGTTATATAGTTATATGTTTATATAGTAAGAGTTTTCTATAAATTGTAAGCACTTTGCTCATGTTAATGCAACAAAACATGAAGTTCAAACGAATGTTATGTGCTGAATGAAAAATTATAATTTTTTCATAAAAAATTGTAATATTTTCATAAGTTTAACGCTCATGGATAAAAATTGAAAAATTGCAACCAACTATATTCTAAACCTTGGAGGTCTTGCTATATGCATTTTGGATGTGAGTTTAACTCATCTCAGTTTTCCCTTGGAATTTTTCTAAGAAATATCACTTTACGTGTAAAAGACTAAATATTATATTTCTACCATAGATTACCCAACTATTATCATAATAGATAGGTATAGAGCCAAATTTATAGGGCAACATTAGTGCTATCAATTGTAAACTCTTACATTCCATGTATCTATTGACCTGCCAACTGGTAAACCATCTCTTTAAAAAATAATGTTGAATGATTCGGTTGATAATGGATTTCAATAGTAGATTAAAATCCAGCGGTACAGTAACTGTAGTATTCGAATCACATAAAGTCGTAAATAAACATTATCTTGAAATTAGAAAAAAAAAAAAAAAAGTATCTTTTAAAAAAGAAACCGGTAATGCTAAATAATATTAGCAATTTTTATAAAAATTGTAGGTATAATTAATTACCCCTGTGTTAAAGCAGAATGCAGTACTTACATAAGGCATCCATCTTATAATGGGTGCGAGCTGTTCTGCTTAAAATGAATCTTAAACTTGTCATCAGGCTGATTAAGCTATGAAAGTAAAAGGAGAGATTATTGTTGTAAACAAAATCTAAATTTTATTATGTATCATATTTAGATACGACTAGATAATGGCAAATCATGTATCAAATAACCTGCTTATTTCAACCCTGAAATGTATCAGAATTATTATGCGGGTGTTCTTCGGCTGGCGGTCTGCTGAGTAGGCTGAACCGTTTATCACTAATTCAATAGTGGATAACTTTCTTAGTGATTACACACTTTTTGTAATAATTACACCATGGGTTACAGTAATAATATTGTAATCTGCAGTATGGATTTACTTACATTGTAGGTATACAATATTTACGCGAGGCCATTAGCCGCAAAGCTTAAAATGATTCACGCTGCGTTAAAAATTTGTCAACTGACATTAAGTCTAACAAGCTTTTGACCATAAAAGGCCACGACATCAAGCTACGAACTGTAGCGATATAATTTGCAAGGTTTTGTTTGCAAATTGAGGTTGGAATGACGCTTTTAGTGAAACATTCTAAGAACATTCCTAGGATGCCATTTAGATGGACAGCCGTTTTACTCTCCGAGTCATATAGTGGGCATTTTCACGACTGTCCTACGTCATGCTGTAAGACCTATAAAGCCAACAGCAACTTCCATTAGAGTGCGCTTGCGACAGGGCGCGGCGGCGATGGCGGCGGCAGCACAACGCGCGGCGGTTTGCGTAGAATTTCCCGAGAGTGTAAGTCGTCTTCAAAAAAATTTATCCCGAATGGTTCAATAAAGACTTATGTTTTAGAAATCACTAGTTTGAATCCTTTTTCATCCTGTCTTGACATGATAATGGCTTTCGTAGCTTTTGATTTTCCAGTCTAACCACAAAGAGAGAAGTAAATTTTCATCTTCTTTGATATATTCTTCAACTCCTTAGTTATAGATATCAAGAAGAGGCGTCAAGTATTATTGACGTTATAGTGATTGTATCGATCAATCGACAATTTAGATAGTCTCAGAGTCCTCTATTATAACTTTATAGCCCTACTAGAGGGAGCAGTTATAAACCATGCGTATCTATTTGGTACAGACGCGCAGCAAAGAAATATAATTGTAGGATGTCCGAAATGGTTGCCATAGTTCAGGCATTCAGTACTAAAAGTGTCCTTAAAAAAAGGGCACAAAAAAGGGCACAATTGCTGAATACTGGATTTTATATTTCAGAAGAGGACCAATCATATCAGGTAGGTACTGCTAGTATGTGGTAGAAATGAGGACATCAAAGTGCACAGGATTCCAAGTCAATTTCCTCATAAAGTTTAGGAATAAAACTTCATTTGAATTTCTTTATTTTGATTAAAGATTATGTATGATAAAAGATTGTAACTACTAGTACTTTTGATGTAATTTTATCAATAGTTCTGGTTCTTATTTGACACTCAGAAAAAGTGCATTATTTGTGAAGGAAATGAACCCAAAAGAAGCATTCGCATCACTTTATGTAATTATATCAATAGTTCTGGTTCTTATTTGACACTCAGAAAAAGTGCATTATTTGTGAAGGAAATGAACCCAAAAGAAGCATTCGCATCACTTTATGTAAGATCAACAAATTAACCACAAAAGGTCGTTCTGTGAAGGTAGCAGTCCCATTGTAGTGCTCGCATCACTAACGTTGATTTACATTAAAAGAACCAGGATATCAAATTATCTCTTCAGGTAATTAAACTAAAACACATATAAACGTTTGCGTCATTGCTTTAATTATGCCATCGATAATTGTCTCAATTATTTAGTTATATTTCAACACAGTGAAGATGGTCGAGGTTCATCCTCGGCGAATATTGGAATCACTCTGTGTTACATCAACAGTTGAAACGTAAAGGGTAGTATGTGAAGGTAGCAGTCCCATCGTACTACTCGCATCACAAATGTGAATGCACATTAAAAGAATCAAAATATTAAATTCTTTGTTCACATAATTATTTTGGTGAATATTCTGACGCTCGTATCATAATTGTTTTTATCATGCCAATAAAAAGTAGCTGCCACTTGAATTCATAAATAATGTGGGTATCTTCCTAAAAATAGAATTGAAGATAATAATAAATCGTAAAACACTTACTGGTAAAGGTATCCTTTGATCCACTGATATTAAACGTAAAAATTGGTTGATTCACATCTGAATAACACTTTTATCCTGTATTTCCTCCAAATATTATAGTTATGTTAAAATTTTCTTCTTTTCTTCACACCGGTTCGTTAACATAGACTGTCCGTTAGGGAATCTCTAGTAATGACTCTAAGGACAGTCGAGACGTGTTGAGGCCGCGACACGAAAATAGATAATGAAGCAAAAATGGCAACCGAGCGGTAAGGAAGAGTGATGACCGGAAGCTTGAGTGTTAAACAACACTGAATGAACGAGGAAATAAGCCAGATTAACAACTATTTTATGTTTCAGATTGATAATATTTTTGTTTTTCTTTAAACTTATCGTGTTAAAGGCCGTGGATTGGAAATAGTACTACATGTAAATATTAATCGCGAGAATTGAGCAGCGAAGCATAATATGATATTTGATACAATATTACACAATATTAATTACATATGTCATGCATAATGGATGCATGACCATAATATAACACACGTTTGTGTCACTCGAAGCGCTTTCGTCGGCCACATTTTGAATATTAATTATTGAATGTCTATCCATCTGGTGCTAATTTCCTGGATTGTGAATATATTGGACTAGATGACTAATTTCTGATATGGCATAAGAATATAGTATGTTAAAATATGCAATTATATCATTCTGCGCTGTGTCGTGAGTTATTAATCTTTCAACAAACAATATCTGATCATCTGAATTTAATTGAACTTGAATTTAATTTCAAAATTAATAATTTTTAAAAGTGTCCACTAATGGCCGGTTTCTGAAGTCTCCAGTTAAACGATCAACAGCTATTGAATCAATAAAGTTAAACTTAAATTATATATTCGATAACAGTCACTGGGTTTCTGAGCACGCGAGGAGCCTTTCAATAACTATGAATCCAATAACGAGTATCTAAACTGCCACTAGATGGCTCTCTTCAAAAGATAATAAAAAGATAAGTTTCAAATAGATATTATCATTTTATTTTGTCGTTTTGACTAATTGTATTTATTTTGTGGTAGTAAATATGTAAAAAATATTGAAATTTGGTATTTATTTGCGTCTGTTCATCATAGTCAAATATCAACAATAAAATTTAAAAACGTCAATTTAACGTTTATTTTGGTTACCATTGGTTACCATTGGTTACTATGGTAACATAGTATTTGAGAATAACACCTCTGTCATTCATTGTCAATCTAGAAAAAATTGTTGATTTCTTGCAAATAATTGTATTTGTATTTTCAATAATCTGAGGTCCTTGAGGCTATCCATATACCTACGGCACACACAAATGACCTCAAAATAGTTGTAACTTGTAATTTGTCATCCTTTTATTTCTTTAATCTGAGTTTGTCATATTCTGTCCACGAAATGTTAAAATGAAACGTCAAATAAAGTTATGGAACCGGTAAACGGCCATATATGCTTAGTTAAGTTAATCTTAGATAAAACGGAATTTATCTATTATCGCCGTGCTCAGAAACGCTTTTTCGGAAGTTATCGACCCGTTAACGTTTTTGAATAGATAAACTCTCGAAAAAAGGATCTCAGAAACCGGGCATTAATCAATTTAAATAAACGTACACTTGGTTTTTGTAATTTTTAATTATAGTTGGACAGTTAT